>PPKC02000001.1:600000-762967 GCA_003705975.2 Tetrapisispora iriomotensis | reverse complement strand
ATTTGAACTTGTTCCTATATTCGGTTGAGTATACTTTCTTTTCTAGAATAACAATTATAACAAAATAATAAAACTTGTAAAACAGATCTATTCAATTAACAATTGTACTGCCATGCCTTTATATACTTTTGAAATTGATCTTTTTTCTTTTTTACTAATGTTACTAATAAAGCTTATATAATAACTTACATAATCACTATATGTAATCTTGGATCTGTGTTACCTATTTAGTACAGTTTCATTCCCTATTAGGAAATTGTTTGCAGAAATTCCCTCGTCAGTAAAAGTAATGGAAAATTCTCAATGCTACTCAATTAATAATCTTCTAGATGGTAAAGAAATAATAAGAATGCTGTAAAGAATGAACAGATTAATCATAACGTAATTCAATCATGAATGGATTCAGCTACAGCATACTTTGTAATAGCCGTATTTAGTCCACTTTTGCTGTGCCACAGGATATTATATAATCCATAAGATAAAGTCATTGATTTAACTATCATGTGGTGAGGACTCAAGAAGGTATTGTATCCTAGTTCATTTATTTTGAAAACGGTTAGATTAGATACAACTATGGACTAAAGGTTGAATAAACCAACTGTTGTCGTAAAGATTCCATGCTGTCAATATATTATTACTAATATATACAATGCGAATACTAGTTCACGTCTGTTATCTGTTTTCTCTTATTCTTTTCAACCTTATAACTAAAATTTTACTATAGTTTCCTTTGCTTATATATTTAGTTTTATGTCATTGAAACTCGTAAACTTTTTATTTGAAGACAGGATTTATACCTCAATAGACCTTTTAAGCCAACAGATTCACTTTCCTTTATAATTAAATTGTGAAAACATACTTATATTATCTGTAATGTGTTTTCCTGTCAATATATAGGCTTCTGGAATTTTTTCTTTCAATATGTGGCAGTCTTCTAGTAGATGATGGCCGCCACAAATATAACACTCCGATCTAGGCTTATTTTTCTTCTTTGTTTTCATTAAATACGCAGTTTGTGTATTGTCACTACGCTGTGATAAAGATTCTAGATCATCGTAATTCAAAGATACCTATCTATTAAATAATTTATATGCTTCCTCTTGAAGCGAAGGTTTGCTACCTATGTAAATTAAGGCTGCGAATTCTTCAGCAGCATTATCGACTTCTTCCATTTTCTTTTCTACATCACTTTCTTGTTTTCCTATGTTAACTATTGTTTGTACTATATGGAGAACCCTTGACAATATATAGTACTTATATTCCTCGGAATAATCATCTTGAAGTTTATGGAAGTCTTTGAAGTATTCAATCTTATCACGAGTAGTTCTTTGGGAAAATTTTCTGTCTGAAATTTTAGTATTTGCAATGCTGTCCTTGGTATATTTTCACCATGTGTATAAGCATCTATTTGAAGTAAAACCTTAGCGGAGCTGGAAGTTATTATAAGATACTTTAGCACACGGTCATATCGTTGATTGGGTGAACCGATACTAGTCGAAGAGCTACCATCGTCCTCACTCAATGGTCCTTCGTCTAAGTACTGACGACACTCATCTGAGATACTAGCCAATCTTGTTTCAAGGCGCTTTCTCCAGATTTGGTAGTTTGATGGTCCCTCTAACTTGACATCAAGTGGTATTAACGCATTGGGGCTCATAACCTGTTGTAATGTAGGGTACAAGCTCTTAGACATATTATCGATTACTTCGTTTGTTATATAGAATATATATGTGTAACTAGCATAGACGAACTGTATCTTATGTATGTTTACCTTATGATGCATATTGTAGTCTCCCTATCAGTATTTACATTCTTGCAACCTACTTCTCATCCAGAACAAAACTATAAATCCTCTGGCTTCATATCCCTTAAATATCTCTTATCACTCCATATTTAACATACTAACCTTACACCCGTAAACCTCAACCACGATCCAGAAGTTAATATATGATGTGAATTTTATGGGAAATCGTTTTTAAGTGTTAACATACATAGCATAAATATAGAAAGCATAAAATAGAATACAAATGTATCATATAGACGACATACAATACACAATAGAAGTGTTTGTATTAGAATTATATATAGTAGAATTCACATTTCCATAAATTACTACTCTTTTTCAATCCATAACAATGTCCAAATTTAGAAATTTATGATTTGCATGCTGGATTTGGGCATTGCGCTCCATCTTTGTTGTCATTACAATAACCATCTACACCACCATATGTATTACAATGTAACTCTCCATGGACGGCATTATCATCTCCAATTTGGACATAGCCATCATTTTGTCCAGGATGTGGGTTTACTGTTACAGCCCAATAATACTTCCAAGCTGGTGCACTACTAAAAAAATTATAAAATCCTTGATTATATTCTTCTTCTTCCAGTCCTCGATCTTGCTCAACATCTCTTGTCAAATCTAAATTTACATTATCCCAATTCCATGATATTCACTCCGTATCAAAATAGTTATATTTACGTTGCAGCGATTTATAATTACCAACAGTATCACTCAAACTTCCTGGTTCAATTTGATTTGTAATGGAATACACTAATCTGTTAATATCATTATTCAAATGGCTAGCCACATGATTACCTTTCGCATTTTTAAAATAGAGAACATGTTGCCTGTGGCCATCATTTAACCCTCTTTTTGAGTTCCCATAGATGAATCAGATGTGTTAGTATATTCAAAAGCACCTAGCAGAGTAAGACCCGCATCAACGAAAGTAGAGTTTAATTATATTAAATTTGTCAGCGATGTGTGATAAAAGTCTAAAGGACCGATTGAGTTGATCAATCCACCATCTCACTTTGCATTTGCAGCTTCAAAACCAGCAGCACCAGCTACTGCAGCAGCCGCAGTTGCAACCCCACCTAAACTACCACTAACTAAAGCAATTGCTACTGAAATCCAACAAGTGGGTGAACCTAAATCATTAGAACAAGAATATACTGCATATCCACCAGATAATGCAGTTGCTGTTACGAAAAACCCCCCAAGAGCTGCTGCTGCCCAATACCAATGAGATCTTTTAGCCATAGTTGGTGCTACTCCTGCTGCGAGAGCTACTCCTGCTGCGAGAGCTACTGTTTGTACCTTTTTGTCTCCATATAAAAGAGGGTGCTTACTGAAATAGAGAGTCGATAACACAAAGACAATAATAAAGAGAAAAAAATAAATTATTACAATTTTGGGAACTTTTTTAAAATTATTAAAGTTTGATTTTTCATCTTCGATTGAATAGGTAGTCATTTTTTCTTTTACACCATATCTTATATTGTTTGTCATTTTTGTTCTACCACTAAGCATTTTATTGTTGTCCTGGTATCAAATAGATATATAGATATGAATGACAATACAAGAATGACGTTTTAAATGATACTGAATAACTCTGGAAACAAACAGTCCTAGATTGCAAAAGTATCTCTAATATATATATTAAAAACATGAAACTTACAATTTTGAGTATATTACGTCTTTCAGCTACTCCATTTCTTTTTTTGAATTGATATCCATTTAGATAACATCTAATATTCTGAGATTATTATGCACAACTGTTTGAAATTGTGATTGTTGTTACCCTGCTAAGATATGTGAATGACATGTCTAATTCACACCCGCCAGTTGTAATTGAAAATTAAATTTCTCACGGTGTTGTTTTAAAAACTCAAGGCAGTATTCCTCACTTGCAGACAGAGTGGCTGCGTTGGTTTGTGAGAATTGAAACGCAATCAGGAGCAAAGAAACTTTTATAGCAAAAGATCTTTGGTGTTATAAAGTCATAATAATCGTACAGCGATTTCTCAAAGCAATTTAATTATCGCTTCAAAATTTGAAAGACGTTTTCGAGTTCTTCATTTCTTCCGTGGAAACAAAAAGACAAATTTGTAAGAAAAAGTTGAGCGGGAAAACAGTTACATTTAATAACCGATTCATTAGAAATCGTTGTACGCAGAAAATTTATGTTTGCTATCGTAACAGGAGGATATCTTAGAACACGACCTAGACGTTAACATGGTACGTGAGTGATTCACCTGGTGCGCAATAAGTTTCTGTGCCAGCTCATTATCTATATATAATTTGGTAGGAGGTAGTGGATATCCGATGAATTTAAATAGATGGTGGAGCCATTCTATTTCCATCGCAGCCTCACTAGCTGCAATATACTCGATCTCAGTTGACGAAATGGCTAGCGTCATGTGTATTTCTCTTGGATTTCTCAGAAACCGTGAGAGCAATGATATCGAATACGCAATATCAGGACGGCCTGTGTTGGCACAGAACAGTAACTGACCAACTATGCTTTGATATTCTGTAACATTTTCCAAACCCTGGGTACCTTCATCAAACATGTCAGCTTTTGTTGGCAGCGGCAAACGCGTCGTCTTGTATATATCTAGTGAGTACTGAGAAGCGGCCTTCACAATATAATCCTCCAGACTCAATGTAATGTCCCCATTCTCCTCCTGATTTATATTCAGACCCAGAAACTTTTGTACTTTCCCCAAATCTTTCATCGAGTATGATTTCTGTAGCGCAGTCTTAATTTTCTTGTATATTCTCTCTGACGGTGCAGCAATCAGAATATCATCAACGTAAAGTGCTAAGTTTACAGTGCCCTCAGATGTGGAACGGAAGTATGGTCCGTGCTCCCCCTCATGTCGAGTAAACTCCAACTTGACCAGTGTATCGTTAATATGATCGTTCCAAAGAAGCGGTGCCTGTTTTAGACCATACATTCCTCCATACAGTTCCCACACATAATTGGGGTGCTTGGAGTCAAGAAACCCGGGCGGCTGTTTTACAAAGACAGGATCACGCATTTTGGAGTTTAGGAAGGCAGTATCCACATCCATTTGGTACACTGTAAGTCGCAGGCAGCACGAGAGGGCAAAGAATACCCGCACAGAATCATACCGAATGACAGGTGCAAACGTTTCCTCGTAGTCAATACCAGCCTTTTGGGTGTGACCTTGAGCCACGAGCCGTGCTTTATACTGACCAGAGTCCTTTCTGGAGAATACCCATCTGGATCCAAGAGCACGGCGCCCTTCGGGAAGAGGCACTAGTTTAAAAGTACGATAATCACGAAACGCTTTTAATTTGTTCATACACGCCTGGTACCGCTCATGAGCATCTGAGCGATCCATCGCTTGCTTGATAGTACGTGGCGGAGAGTAGTTGCAGTCAGCATTGTCATTAGTGCCTTGAAGCTGGGCTGTGAGTGCTAGGTGTCCGGGCAAGATTGTTATCGCTAACTGAGATGAAGCGTTCGAATCTGCTCCGGACGTGGGTGATAGTATTCTGGCTACCTGAGAATCACCGTTAGAAGTGTTAGGATGTTCTGGAATAAATGATGAACGAGGAAGCGGCAGAATTGGAAAGGAAATTTGTGGCTGGGAGCCAACTGGGAAATGATCTAGAAACGAGGCAGCTTCAGTTCCTCGAGATAACTGACTTGAGCGCGCACTCGCAGCGAGCTCGTCCACCGGAATAATGGCTGAGGTCTCAGGTATTGCGAATCCGTCAATCGGTTGAGCATTGATGGTCCTCAGTTGAGTAGGTGAATAGTTACCCTTTGCATCGTCCGTAATCCTTCTACGTTTTGATATGGTCGATACGACAGGTGAGTCAGCTGATGCAATGGAAGATGATAACAAATCACTATGTCTGTCATAAGAGTTCTTTCCTGACCTTACAGAGCTCGCCTCTGATGAACTACTGGATTGTAGATTTCCAGCTGAAAAATTGTTGAGTACTTCTTGTGAGCATTCCTCCGACAGAAGAGACTCCCTAGGATTCGATGCTTCCGATGTTGATGTACCTAATTCTGAGGATCGTGTGGCTGCAGAGCTAATAGACGCACTACTAGGCAAAAATCTCTATCGGAGTTTTCTGGATTAACGTAAGGTGGAGATGAAGTAAGGCCGTGGCTAGATAATGAGTTCGAGAAAGAAGTAGATGAATCTGTTAACGTAAAGATTCCATGCTGTCAATATATTATTACCAATATTTATAGTGCGAACATTAGTTCACGTCTATCTTCTTTTCTCTCTATATCTTGTTACATACTGGATTTCTTGATGGTACTTTGCATAGCCACAATCAAACAAATATTTTTGATTTGATGAATATGGCGCTAGCATGAAAATAAAATTTTATATTATTTAGGTTTGAGTACGAATTTTCTTTCTTAGTATCTTAATATAATTCACACATTTTGATCCAACACAAATTTCCCAGAACATTTGTAGTATACATAAGTAGGAACATTAACAAAAATGCACCAATTAGTCTGATGAAAATTCACTGCCAGCTTAAAATTTTCATAATGAATGAATTCACTAATAAGTCTCTGGCAGACGTTATATATACTTCATATCCTACTTGCCACATCATATTTACAATATCTGTGAAGAATATGTACCTTAAATTTGGCCCACAAAGCTCTTGCAGATACAAAGTTCTTTACTAAACAGGCACAAATTTCCGTTTTCTCCGCAGGATGTCACAAACAGCAACCAAAGGTATCTGCTTGAAAAGTCACAAAGAATTCATTTATACATTTAATATCCTATAGCGAACTAAACTTGAAAATCATCGTTAGAGTATATAGAGTATTTAATTTTATTTAAGTTTACAGAGTTTTCAGTTTCCTTCTTGCGTCAAGGAACAATTTCGTAATATTTTTAAAACTCCAACCAAAATTTGATAGCCGCGATTCAAAAGTGGTCACATTTTTGTTAGATACATGTAGCTGAAATGCATGTATGATACAGGAAACAATGCTGATGAAAGGTAAAAAAGTAATCAAGTTGTCATTTTGATTGTATTATGTGTTTACAATAGTATTGATATATCATTCCTTTAAGCATAGCCACTGTCAATTTCGGATCCTATTGCCAGGTCTTATCTACTCAAAAACCTCAACAGACCTTAATCACTATTCAATTCTGCTCTTTTTGTTTATGTGACTGTTCACAGTTGGTAGAAACTTAATTTCAACAGTGAATTTAAACTTTAAATATCACAAGAATGTGATTTTAGTAATCTATTCCTTTCATATTCCAATACTTAATTATTAAAATTATATACATCTCGTTAAATATCAAATTTTTTGTCATAATAAATCCACTTATTTTTTGGAATGATTTCAGTTTTTCTCATCATAATATTTCTTTATTCAATAATATATTAACCTAGATTAATAAATGCTCTCTTTCTAATTGTTTATAATTGAAGTAGCTAATTCAGTATTATATCCCTAATTTACAGAATCCTTTTGGATAGAATTTATTTATGTCTTTCTATATTAAAAACGAAGTACCATTGGGTTCTTGTCTGTAATTATTTGTTCATAAATTTTATAACTATGTATATTGTAAAACATTCATCGTGTCCCTCGATTATAGCATAAATGAGGACCAGTTAAGCCTTCAATAACTGAAATGGTGACTTGGCTACTATTAGTTCTGGTTTTAGGTTATTTATTTGAGCCAATGCTTCAGTAAATTTTTGTCTAATTTATATTGGTTCAGTTATTATAAAGCTTCCCTCAGACCAGAAAATTTGGAAGTGCTATTTCAAATATCTTTACTATATCAAGAACTTTTATCTGAAGGGAGTTGTTTGTGTAGCTGAACACCAGCCTGTTTAATATGTATGATATTCATTTACACAAAATCAAGGCCAAGAAATTCCTTAATTCTATTATTTTTAGAATTATCCTTAATCTTTTCATCATAATCTGAATTATCAGTACTTCCTTCTTGCTGGTCAAGTGCCACAGAATTAACCAATTTTTTATCACGTAATAAAAATGAGGCTAGTAGCATTGGTATTGCTACTATCAATCCAATAATATTTAAAATTTTCCAGACATATTTATAAGCTGCTAACAATGCTACTCTCTCTGGTTTACCCCATTTATGAGTTTTTATAAAGCCTATTGGTGAACTATATGCCATGTCTGCTAGAGTTTGGTTTTCGATTCTTGAGTTAATTTGTTCAGGTAATATATTCGACCAAGTTGCACCTGATACAGCTGCTCCTAATGATGTTCCAATATTTCCGATACACAAATATAAAGCTGTAACAATAGCAATTTTATCTTGAGAAAAAGCAGCAGCATGTAGAGAAGCTTTTGCTGGGGCTTTAACAAAACCATATCCAAACCCTAACAAACAAACTCCACCAATTGTACCTGCACGGCTTGATAAACCTCCATTATAACGAATAAACAATCCAAACGCAATAAACCAACCTATGCAGCCTACAATAATAGAAAATTTTGTTCTTCTTATTTTAACAACAACTAACCCAAGCCCTAAAGCAACCAGGACGTTAACAAACGACATTAAAGAATTTATTCTAGTGGCTGATTTTACTGTTTGATCTACTGCCACCAACAGAAAGGTGTACAGGTATGTTAAAGGCAGGTATAAACTAAATTGAATAAAAAAAGCTATAATCATAGGTGAGTACATTCCTCTATCTTTCATCAAATCCCATCTTGCTATTGGATATTGTGCAAGTTTCAATTCCCAAACTATGAAAAGAGGTAAAGCAACAACCCATCCTATTACTTCCGGTATAATGAAATGAGGGGTATTCCATTTTCTGTGGATACCACCAGATAATGTGAATGGTATTAATATTAAAAGTGTATGTGCCACTAATAAAACTAAACCAACAAAATCGACTCTCCAAAAAAACACGTGAATTAAGTACGTTATCCAGTTAGTATTTTTAGGTTTCCTGAAGGTTGGAATAATATCTTCTTTGTTTTTCACTGCCAAATACCTAATATGCGTCAACATTGCAAGTAACGGAATACAGGATAATGGAAATATGAATGCCCACATTCCAATACCCCACTTCCAACGTGATCCTACAGCTGAGGTAATATCTCCACTAATCCAAGTATTAATGATATATGGTAACATTGGGGCATTTTCTGCGACAATTCTCCAGTTAAGATTTGAAAAGTCAGCCATATAAATTTCACATAGTAACAGTACTCCACCGTGGCCTATTCCGTATAAACATGCACCTGCTGCGTATTTTGGGATAGAAGTTGCCTGGGATTCGATTACAGTACCAACCACATAAAAAAGAATAGCAAATATTAAAGAAAGTTCACGACTAAAAATATCTGACGTCCTACCAAACCAAATTTGTGAGGCCGCTGAAGTCATTCTTTTTATTGTTAGAATAGTCGACAATAAAGAGTGCCTGTTATACGAAGAAGTTGCTAAAGTTTGATATGTCCCACGTATAGTATCATCCAGCCCATACGCATAATATATTAAAAATAATGAGAAAAAAATTGCACCTCTCAAAATGGGATGTCTGTAATAATTACCAAAGATCTTGGCATTATGAGCACCTGTTGCACTTAAGGTAGGTTCTAAATCATTAACTATAATCTCCTCATCTAATGGGCTACTTTCTTTGTCGGGAGCGGTTTTTGAAAGAGAATTTTCCGTATCTAATTTTCCCCTGCTTCCGACTACGATTACGTCTGTGTCGATATTATTCTCACTACTTTTAGAATCTGTCATCCTGTAATTATCAAATCTGTCTCCCAATTCTATCAATAAAACTAAAAAAAACTACAAACATAAAAAAATATCTATCCACTAACATTGGCCCTTTTATAATATATCATGTATGAAAACACTGAGCTTTTATTCTGGCATCATTTAGCTATCATCAAATATTGTTAAGTTCTTCCGTACCTGTTTATTCCTAACAGGTCTGTAAGTTTATTGACACCCTAAAATATTTTGCTCCAATGACTCGGTCACTAGTTGAGATATCGGTTACTTCGACAGTAAACCATCGGCTCTTTTACTTTTTTCTAGATTACTTAATTTTGAATTAACATCTTGGCAGAAAGCAAAACCAGTCCGGCAATTAATCATTTGGGCATCGCTTCGTCAATAAAAGCTTCGCTTAAGAAATTTCCAATACAAAATAGTTACACCCGGAATGTACCAAAGACATCTTTAAATCAACATCAAACTAACTTGAAGGAACTATATGTGAGGGATAACTCATTCATCCAAATAATCGTTAGTATTTTTGGTTGTAAGAGTTGTTTTTTTACATAAATATGATGGTTTTTTAGTAGGATATTAATTGGTTTAGAAATGAATATGTTTTTTGTCAAGCTGTCATTTAATTTCAACCCATGGTGCTAAAAATTACTAAGGTTAGAACTGAATAGCTGTATGGATGAAGACTTTTTTAATAATGATTTTGGTTGCATTATGAGGTAATTTGTTTTTGTAAGGTCTTGTTGTGAGTTCAGTATGTATTCAAGTTCTAAAGCAGTCTTTCTCTTTTTAGTTGCTTTTGTGGAGTCTTTTATTTTTCCAGGAAAGAACGATACTGAATATTCTTCTTACCAAAAATCAATGTATGATATCTTCCAAGGGCACCTTGAAACGAGATCAATAGTTATTTCAGGTTTATAATTTAATATGATAGCCTTGTAAATTATGTGTTTAGATTAAAACATGAGTATTTTATTACCTGTTTTAATTGGTATCATGTAACAAAATCAGCCGGTACCAAAATCAGTAGGTATCGGAATTTTATGCATTAACTCGGATATTTACTTATCTTATTTGTGAAAATATTAGCGGTAAGGGTTCCCTTGTTCATTTTGTATTATATAAAAGAGTTGATATTTAAAATTTATTTCAGTTCTAGTATGGAGGGAGTTGAAAATACTTAAAATTATTAAAATTTTATTCATAACAATTATTTGAAAAGTGGGAAGGGGGAGCAATCAAAGTCTACAGACCTTTTTTCCCCAACTTCTTTTGATAAGTTATTAATAGCTTCAAAGTCTTCTTCTGGAATTGAGCAAATCTTCAAATTTGACTCAATTCTTTCAGGTTTGATGGATTTTGGTAAAACTACATAACCACGTTGAACACCCCAGGAAATCATCAATTGACCAACATTAATATCCAATTTTTTAGCAATTGATTGTAAGACTGGGTTGGTGACTAAAGATGAATCGGGTCCACCTAGAGGACAGTAGGCTTCCACAACCATACCCTTCTCTTTTGAAAAGTTTACCAACTCATTTTGAGGCAAAAATGGGTGAATTTCAAATTGGTGAGCAACCGGTGATTTTTTTGTGGATGAGGCAGCTAACAAGGTCTTAATATTGTTGACAGAAAAATTTGAAATACCTAATGATCTTGCTTTAGATTCTGGTAAGTTTTGAAAAACCTCCCACACTTTAATATGACTTAGATCCATGTCAACATCGACACATCCATTTGCTTTTTTTGGAAATATCATAATATTCCCATCCTTAGCAAGGTCAGTTTTAAAACCAATTGGCCAATGCATCAAGTATAAATCTACATAATCCAAGCCAAGTTTCTTTAAAGACTCATCTAAACCAGCTACAGGGTCCTTAAATTGAGTTGGCCATAATTTGGTTGTTAAAAATATTTCTTCTCTTGGAATACCAGAGTCTCTGATCGCTTTTCCAATTTCTGCTTCATTGCCATAGAATGCTGCGGTATCAATATGTCTGTAACCAACTTTTAAAGCCTCTAAAACAGATTGGTATACTTCACCCTCTTTTGCTAACCAAGTACCAAGAGCAATTGCTGGTATCTCCTTACCATTACTCAATTTATACGTTGTAGAACACTTTTTCAATTCAACCATTTCTTGATTTATTTGCCTATTATTAGAATCTTTTTTTTTGTCAATATTAGATAATTCAATTATATATTGACTAGAATTAAATAAATGCTCTCTTATATACAAAAATGGATAAAAAATTTCCTTTTATTCTTTAATTGAGGTTCAATTGCAATCCATTGTTCTTGAATATTTTTCATTCAAATTTGTATATCGTGAAATTTTCCAAGGCGATAACAACCGAAGCGCTTGCTATTTAAGAATAATAAGAATTGTCATCAAGATAAGCCAAAAAATTGAATCACCTCTATACATAAAAATAGCAAAATTATTCAATACTGTACTATATTATCGCTAAATAAATTGTTTATTACATTATAACATTTCTAGCAGGTCTAATTTTCTATAAAATCTATCAAAGTAAAATCATTAAATCTACAAAATATTTGAAAAGTTGTTAAATTTTAACAGGCTTTGTAGACTGTAATTGTATTTGTTTCTGTGATTGAAACGCTTGAAGTAACGGTAGCTTCATCTAATAAGTAACTAGTGGTAGCAATTTGGAGGTTTCCATCGACAGCCGTAATAGCATCATACGATATAACCATTTTCATCATTAGTCCATTATAAAGCGTACTAGTTGTGTAAGGATCTGGACAATTTCCACCTGGTGTTCTCAAATAATAAACAGTAGTGGTTGTGGCTACACCGTCATCACCTAGAGCAGTTGTGATTAAAGAAGAGTATAGGTCTGTGTAAGTACCTGTCCATGCACTGTAAGAAGTTTCCTTCTTGATATGGACTGGAGTCTTGACATAGTAGGTAATACCAGTTGTTTCAACACCATCAGTACCAGTTACAACGTTAGTTTCAGTAAGGACTGTGGTACTGAAAGTGAAACCACCCTTCTGTAATGTGGTGTAGTAGTTGATGTTTCCACCTGGGGTTCTCATATAGTAGATTGTGGTGGTTGTGGCCATACCGTCATCACCTAGAGCAGTTGTGATTAAAGAAGAGTATAGGTCTGTGTAAGTACCTGTCCATGCACTGTAAGAAGTTTCCTTCTTGATATGGACTGGAGTCTTGACATAGTAGGTAATACCAGTTGTTTCAACACCATCAGTACCAGTTACAACGTTAGTTTCAGTAAGGACTGTGGTACTGAAAGTGAAACCACCCTTCTGTAATGTGGTGTAGTAGTTGATGTTTCCACCCGGGGTTCCAATTTCATAAATCATAGAAACAGTTGCCAATCCATCCTCACCAATTATAGTATTCAAGTGTGTAGCAGTAGTTTCTGTATCAGAACCTGTCCAGGCATTGTACTCTGTCTCAGTGACAGTTACTGGAGGAATTAATATATCAACACCGACCACTTCTGTCATAAACCCAGGGGAATCAGACATAGTAGATACTGTTGATGTTGTTGTAACTAAAACGTTTGCAGTACCAGGCATTGTATGAGTTATGAAACTGGTAGCAGTTACAACCGGAATTTCAATAAAATAAACAATAGAGGTCGTGTCTGCACCATCGTTACCCTTAAAAATTGAAGTACTTGTTGATACAGTAGTTGTTTGTGCTCCTTTACCTAGCGAGGTGACAAAGGAACTAATCACATTCGAAGGCATGCTGACGTAAAAGATTGTTTGGGTAGTTTCATTTCCTTCACCATCGGTTGTTGTAGTGGTTTGGGTCGAATAAGTGGTGGTAATTGAAGAATCCCACTTGGAGACGACAGTAGAAGTTGCGGCACGGATTGGAGTGTGGACATAGTATAAGGTACTAGTAGAGACATTAATACCAATAAAACCGCCTGAAGTAGTAATACCAGTAGAATAATAAGTAGTGTAAGAACCAGTCCATGGGACAAAAGAAGTTTGGCCAGCATTTCTCGTAGTGAAAACATAATAAATTGTTCTTGAAAATGTATTACCATTTGAATCCGTAGCTGAAACTATTTCAGTTTTACCGGTAGTTTCAAAAGCACCAGTCCAAGCCTCAGTAGATGTAATGGTATGTAGATCACCCATTGGAACAGCGACGATATAAGTAGTATCTGAAGTAACACCAATACCTATCCAACCACCATGTGTGTAAACAGAAGTGGAGATGGTAGAAACTTGTGAACCATCATAATATTCAGTTAAAGTTGCTTTTACAGCAGCAGAGACTGAAGAGAAATATAATGCAAAAAGCATACACAAATTCAAAAAAACCATTATTACTTTTGTTGTTAATTTGTGATGGTATTATATTAATTTATTGTTTAATAGTAATTCAAGTGAGTAAATATGGAGAAAACAATAAGTAACCACATGGAAATAAACTGTTTTAGAAAAGAATACTTCATATTTATACCGTTCGCAAAAGCAAAAATGTTTACATTCAAAGAGCTATCATCAGCATATTGTAAAACCAATTGCCATTTCTACGAAGCTAATCAATGCTAAAATACTGGCAAAATCAATTGTACGATAGATGGCAAACTTAACATAATTTTTGCGTAACGATATACACTTATAATTCCCATCCACCATTACCAAATACCAATTCCTCTTTTGTTGCCTATGCTTATATTTCCCAATAACCTTGTAGCCCAAATAATCCATTCGAAATAACTAGGCGATACAGCATTACAACTGCTTACAATTACCTAGCAAACAATCCATTATCTATAAGACAGAAGTAGATCAGGTTCCAATCCAACACGTAATCTTAACAGATCAATTCCTATAGCATTACAATTACGTCCCCTACTTCGGTCCCTTGACGAGCTTTCTTTCACCTTCCCGCCTCCATTGAAATATATCTTCTTACCAGATATTCAACCTTCGTTAAAGTAATTGGGAACAATACTTTTGAACTCAATTGACCACAATCTACATCTCTCAAACGAACTACTTTATAATAAATACTCTTCGAATATATGTCGTAAACGATTCAGATCTTAAAAATTTTTCAGATCTCGCAGTAATAGCTCGAGCGGCCGTATACGAAATCGACGGCCCTTATAAGAAGAGATGAGGTACTCATTGATTGGTATTTGATATGGAATAAATGCAACTAGAAGAGCATGAATTTGGTGCTGGAAATGTTCCTTTTAGAGGTGTAATGGTCCTCAATCGAGAGATCTGTTACGAGCAGCAGGTTTTAAAATTGGACTTAGTAAGATGAGATGGTGAGTGCTTTTGGATTGTGCAAGAAAAAGAGTAGTGTGTCGAGTGTCTGATACGATAATATTGATTATTTATGCTGTATGACCTGGCTGATTTTTTCGTGTTTCTCAGTGTGAATGTTTGTGTAAATTGTGAGAATGTAAATATTTATATGTATCGTAGAGTGGTCAAAATTCGATATCATGGTTATGAACGAATTGTATGCTAAGTTTTGTGTTTGTATGTAGCTGTATCTGGATTTATATGAGTTGTATTAGTGTTGAAATAATATTAGGGTACGTATAAGTTCCCTTTCTGTAAACAGGAATGGTTACCATGTTTGATATTCTTCATAGTAATCAATTACTTTGTCAGGATTGTTTATCAACATTTGGGCTGTAAGGTTACGGATATCGTCTACGAATATTGGAGGACCGCATGCCAAGATAGCCAGTGATGATGATTGCAACATTTCATCTTGTAAAATTTCTGAGGTGTTCGGTCTTCCTTTATGGAATGTAACGAATGTTGATAAGATATGTTCCAAGTTGGTTTCTGTATCACTAATTATGCTAACAGAATCACGGCTTCCGTAATCTTCAGAAATAACCGAAAGATCATCCAACTCAACTGGTTCTGCTCTAGGTTTTGTAACATATATGGAGGTGTCGATAGGCTTGTCTTCCAACATCATCAATTGTTTCTTGTATGCTAACAAAAATGATAATTCTCTAGTTGAGATTATCAACTTTATTCTCTTTTTTGAATCCGCTGGTAATTTGTGAGCAAGATCTATCGCATGAATCAATGGTCCTGGAATACCACTGCCTCCTGCAAACATTAAAATATCGTTGAATCTGTGAACTGGAGCGCAAATTCCATAAGGTCCTTCTAAAGATACTTTCATCAATAAGTTTCCACCAGCTGCATCAATTTTATTATAAAGACGTTTAGTTAAGCCTGATTTTGCTCTTATAATAATAACAACCTCTTTTTCAAAATCCATAACAGTAAAAGGATGAGATTGCCAAAAAATTAATGGGTGCATGAAATATGCAAAGACATATTGGCCAGGTTCACACCTCCAACTATAATCTTTTTTAGGGACTGTCACATGTATAACATCTTCACCAATCGTTTTTAGTTTAGCATCTGGGAAACCAAATCTGATCAGTCTACCTATTCTTATGATTCTTTCCGTTACCCATAAAACTAATGAAGTAACAATCCAATCTTTCCAACCAATATGTTCTACATGTTTCCAACAACTATAAAAGAACAAAATTGCTAGAAATATGTGGGTGTATAAAAATGTTTCATAGTAATGTTTTCTTAAAAATCCAAAGGACATTGCAAACAAAATGAATGAAAATATTAATGCTGCTACACCAAACTTCCAGAATAGCAACTTATTTGATGAAATAAAAGTGTGATTCAGTAAGGCGTAAATTGAATATGCAGTTCCATGTACCATTGCATCCAAGACCATCATTCTTCCAATCCATTTATGGAACATTATAAAAGTGGAATAATTAAACCCTGTAATGTGCATAAATAAATTAGATCTTGTACTGAATAAAATAATTAATGGAAGGTGTGCAAATGCCATAATTCCTGTTCTATCCCCTAGATAACGAACGATTTGAACAGATTTAGAAGCAAAAATAATGTTAAACGGATCAAATTCATATGATATTAAAATCAGAACTGTATGCAGTATAATATATCCTGAAAGCATTAATGCTTCATAAGAAGTTGGAAGTAAACCAGTGATGTAGCGATTATACGTAAAATAATCAGCATGTTTCTTGAAAAG
The DNA here is from genome assembly GCA_003705975.2 of Tetrapisispora iriomotensis. Classification (NCBI taxonomy): domain Eukaryota; kingdom Fungi; phylum Ascomycota; class Saccharomycetes; order Saccharomycetales; family Saccharomycetaceae; genus Tetrapisispora; species Tetrapisispora iriomotensis. The sequence goes on along the minus strand of PPKC02000001.1, from coordinate 746,307 downwards.
AGTAGGTATTATCATCTTGCCTCTAAATTTATTGACAAACTTGTATCTGAACAGTGTTAAGTTAAAGGCATTAAAATTCAAATATCTTAAGATGCCAATCAGCAACATCATTCCAACGAAATAGAAACAAATTGCCACGCCAAAGGTATTACTGATATCCAAATTTCTTGCAAAACCATGGTAAGCATGGCCCACCTTTTTTAACGTTTCATCAAGAACCTTTATTGGACGATACAAAATTTCAGACATGCCTTGTTGTTCAGATTCATTTTCAGGCAAATATTTGGTACCATTTTCAATACCAAAATAATATTCATCCATGGTAATATTAGCAGATGCTTTATCTACATAAGAGCATAAAACCTTCACATTCAACAAACTCTTCTCAAACACTAGCTTCTGTTCAGATTCACTAGAAACATGCATATTTATCATATCCTGAACGCACATAGCCCAAGAATCAAAAGCAGGTGGGTACTGACAAATTAGTGCGTAATAAGCAGTATGTTCATGGTCAAACCCCCACGTAAGCTTGTTTAAATAAGCAGCACACGAGGCAACAGAGGTATGCTCCCAGACATCCTTCTTAACTGTCCTCAAACCAATACGTTCATCACAACAAACAAAATTACAAAACACTAAAAGCAATCCAATAAATAGCATCCCACGTTCCTCTTTCTTCCCCGTCCTGTATCAAACGTTTATCGTTTTTTTTGGTACAAACTCACCTTGCAACCTTAAAGTATCTCTAAGTCACAACTTCATCTACTTATATACCTTTCTAATTGATATAAGTGACACTTTTTATCCAATCAATTGACCATTAAAGCAGTATTTTATCATTCTTAGATCGTATTTTTTATGTGATGGGGTGCAGATATAAGACGGCTACATAATGGAAAAGATGAATTCTACCTATCAGAAGACAAGATTGAAGTGCTAGGTCAAGTCAAGCAACATATGGTTGAATGGTGAAGTTCATGATGTGATGGTGAATTATATTGCTCGAATGAGACTCTTATGGAAGCAATCGGGTAAGAATTGGTCGAGATAGAGGGTGATCAAGACTGGAGGTTGTCGAATGTTTGTAGTAATAAATATAAATTAGACAGAATATGATTATTTAAACTAATTATTTAGGTCAGCGACGATTCTTGTCCATTCGCTGTGTTTCTCTCTTCCGTATTGGATATCTGCAATCCATGAGGCTACTTGTTTGGTTAGCTGACCTGACTGTTCGCCTGGGAGCAGTGGTACGTTGATGCTTTTGTTCTTCCAGCCAATTTCCTTGATTGGAGAGACGACAGCAGCGGTACCTGAGCCGAATGCTTCGATTAATTCTCCCTTGGCAGCTCTTTCTGCGACTTCGTTGATGGAGAAGTAACGTTCGTTGATGTCCCATTCCTCTGGAGACAGTTTTTCCTTTGCTAGAGTTAGAACGGAATCTCTTGTGACACCTTCCAAAATGGTACCATCCAATGGTGCAGTGACCAGTTCTTTTCTTCCAGTTTGGGAGTCCTTGAAAGCAAAGAAGACGTTCATGGTTCCGACTTCAGTGATGTGCTTATCTGGGCCAAACAGCCATAGATTCTGTTGGTACCCTCTTGAGGCTGCTTCTAATTGTGGCAAGATGCATGGGGCGTAGTTGGCACCCAACTTCTTGTCACCTACACCACCTGGCCAAGCCCTAGTGGCGTAGTCTGTGGCTTCCAGTTTGACGGCCTTGAAACCAGTTTTGTAGTATGGACCGACTGGAGAAGCAATAACAAACAACAAGGCTTTGTCTGGGGTGCTCACACCTAGAGCATTGGTGGTACCAATCAAAGTAGGTCTCAAGTACAGAGAATAACCTTTCCCTTGAGGAACCAAATGCTTGTCTTGCTCAATCAACTTCCCAATCAACTTTATCAACTCGTCGTTGTCGAAAGTTGGCAGACAGATTCTGGCTGCAGACTTGTTCATTCTCCTCATATTCATATCAGGTCTGAACAACGAAATCTTGTTGTCCGGCGTCTTATAAGCCTTCATACCTTCAAACAACTCGAACCCATAATGGAACACACAAGAAGCAGGATCCAATGACAAATTCCCATAAGGCTTAATCACCGGCTCAGCCCAACCACGCTTCGCATCCCACTCCACAGTCAACATATGATCCGTGAATGTCTGCCCAAACACCAACTCATCATTAGATCTAGGACTAGACTTTTTACCAACATTCTGAACAACAACCTTCGAAGCATCCAACTCACCTAACTTCGCCGAATAAAATCGTCTCAAACCACCATTCACAACAAACCCACTCTTACTAAACTGCGTCCTTAGCATCTTTTATTCCAATTGACTTAGATGCACCACTTAAAATACACTTACAATATATATATATATCCCATCTGAACAGTTTTACGTTTCCATCTCATCAAATCATCTCCTTTTATATATGTTCTTGTAATGCAAGGTGACTAACAATAGTGAAATTCCCTCACTACCGGTGCAGGGCCGGCGATGAGGCCAGCATAAGAGGTGGTTAGAGGTTGTGATTGAGGTATAGATGAGCAATGTCGGTTCGATTAGATAAATATAGATATATACAAGTTGTTTGGTGGTGTTGAGGTTAAGTTGAGAAGGTTCCACGAGCTGAGACGAGCTTTCTGGTACCAGACTGGTCCAGGATGTCTACCGAGAGCTTAATGTTGTTTCCAAACTCTTGGACGTCTGTGGTGCGGATGACGACGAATTGGTTTGCTATAGTTGGTAGCTTGTAGGAGACTTCGATGTCCTTTGTTGTCTCTGAGTCTTTGTTCTTGATGAGTTTGACCGATTCTCTCATTTGGTCTTCCAGGACCGTGGCTAGGATTCCGCCGTGGATGAGGAATGGGTAGCCGGTCAGTTTCATGCCCAGGTGGTAAATTCCGACTGTCTCCTTGGTTCTTGGGTTGTAATAGAACTTTGGTGGGATTGCGATAGCTCCTGGGACTCGTAGGGTCGCGGTGACTAGGTTGTTGCTGTCGGCGTCGTTCCCTGTCTTGATGCTCTTCTTGCCGGATTCGTACTGCAAGGGGAACACTTCATTGTAACCCTGGCCCTCCAACTCTTTCACAATTGGTAAATGCAGCAATCTGTTGGTCAGGTTCAATTGGTATTTCTGGACTTCCTCGCTGGTGCTTGGCAGTTTGTCGTACTTCCAGCAAGCAACAAGGTCCGTGTAAGTCATGTGTTGGGTCAAGAACCACCCAGCTGCAAAACTACCACCGAAAATGCTGTAAGGAACCCATCTTCTCTTGGGAGCACGGATGGCAAACTGTTTCTGACTGTACGATCTTTTCAAGATCTGCTTAACGCTATTTCTAAACATCGGTTTTCGTTCTTTCTTTCACTTAAATGTACCAAGTATAACACCTGTCTTACTCAATGGTACTCTAGTCTTGAGGCCCTCGACATAAACACATAACAACGTTTGGTTAACAACTGTCTTATCCCTTTAAGTAGTGTCTAAGTTGCAATTTTTCACTATACGATAAAAGAGCATCGGGGTTGAAAAAAGTGTAAAAAGTACTGAAATTTTGATCTATACTGTGCATATCAAAATCTAAGAAACGTCAATTAGAACTAAGCTATAGTACAGTGAAAGTTAGTGGATCTATTTTACCATAAGATTTCCTTTGATTTGAGACTAGTTTTGTTTAAATCGGTTGAAATCTGAGCAAGATACAAGCGATTGTGAATAGCGATGCCGTTACGATTTAAGACGTTGTCATTGAATGACTCCAATGAGTACGTGCCGAACACTTACGTGATCCCCAGTGAGGCAGAGATTATTGACGAGGTCAAGTTGTATTGGGAGGAATCTGAAGAGGTTACGGTGGTTAACTCTGACTCTAACTCGGTTTTGAAGGAGTTGAACAGGCGTCATCCTGAGTGGAAGATTGATATCTTCTCCTTCCACCATGTTTTGAAGATTCTGAATATCCACAAGAACAAGAATAGTAGTAACAATAGTGTTGATGAGGATGATATGCTTTTGAGAAGTTACAACAACTTGATTATCAAGCCTGATATGGGGAGTTATGATGCACTTGGCAATTTGGCAGATAAAATAAAGCTACTAAATTGTAAAGATGTTGTCTTGAAAGGTCGTGGTTTGTGTACTACCAAAGATTTGGCTAAAGATGAATTAATTTTTAAGGAAGAGACCCCAATTTTAATTGTTCCTCCTATGGAAAGGTTTACGTTAATAGAGATGGGGAAAGCTTGTGCATTGTGTGGTCAATTGATGAACAATATTTCGGAACAGTTCATTATTAAGAATGGTTTGGATTGTGACACATGTATTAATACTGTTTGGTGTTCGAAATTGTGTTTAAAAAGAGATTTCACGCACAAATATTTGAAGCATCCATTGAAAAGTTCATTCAAATTGAATTTTAGTTCGAAGAAATGGAGATTATTTGAAAAATATTGTAGAGAAAATGTATTTGTTGAAGGTTATATTGTTGGTCATATATATGCTGCCATGATGATTGATACGAAGAATGAACATGACATAAAAAACAAATTCAATTATTTAGCATATGTTTCCCAAAAAGAGAGATATCAAGGAGATATGTTAACCAATTTTGAGAAATCTTTGGAAGATACAAATGATTCGATATCTGATGATAATCCAATTGAAATATGGGAAAATTCATATTCTCTTTTCAAAGATGCATTTCCAGATTGTGACATTAGTTATGAGGAATATCTAAATTACATTGGTAGGTATAATTTAAATCACAAGAGTGGACAATTGTATCCAATATATTCTTTAGTTAACCATGACTGTGAACCAAACATTAGAGTTGAGATAGATTTCCACACAAAGGAATTAAAAGTATTTGCTCGTAAACCAATCTCAAAGGGTTCGGAATTATTCACAACATATATTAACCCATTAAATGATGTAAAAATTAGAAGGAAATCATTACTGATCAACTATGGATTTTTGTGTAACTGTTCAAGGTGTGAGAAGGAGTTCAAAAGATTAAATTCAGATATTCAAGAGAATTCTAGCAACATAAAACATACTCAACCAGAGGAAAAAACTTTGCTAGCACCAATAAATGAAGATAAAAACAATACAGAATCACAAAGAAGAAAATCATCCATGAGAGTAGCTAGGCCTGATCTAACTGAGCTGTTTAAGAACGGAAAGGAATTTGATCTAGAGATTCCAGAGAACATTAATGGAAAAAAATCTAGAAGTGCTTCTGTAAGATTTGATAATAATGTCACCCTGGCTGTAGCTGATAAATAAATTTAAACACCAAACTATATACATATCTAAAAATATACTCTAAGAAGCACAATGCATTAAATTATTAATTATTAATGATTAGTTGTGGGAATTTAGTTGTCTATATATATACTTTATTTTTATTTCTTAGAGAACCATCTTTGTTTGCAAAACTTAAAAAAACGAATTCATGTATAAAGTGTTGATTGTGGTAATAAACATAAAAAAATAGATCAATGATTAAAAATGGCTATCAGAAGTTTCATATCTTAGTCTTGACGAGTTCAAGGGAATATATCCTGCATGTACATTATCATGCAAATCTAATGGACCTGATACGATATTATAGTTATTGTTCTGTCTATCCTTCCCTTGAAAAGAATGAGCGTCACAGTCGTCAATGACAGAATCTGCCTGTTCTGAGAAAGAATCTGGAAACCAAACTTTGTTTCTGTTTTCATCTAAAATGGAATCCTCTTGAAATGTAAAGCCATAAAAATGTTTTTGCATACTGTTGGACAACTCATTGTGGTTGGAATTCTGATTTGTTATTAGAATTTCTTTTGGAATTTCGGTAAATTCTTTATCAAAATAGGCTGTGTCTTTATCAGAATCCAGTATTGGAATGAATGGAGGCTCTACTTCTCTCTTTAACATGGCAATCCAATCCACTTCTCTAAAAAATGGATGTCTTTTCAGCTCTTTAGCCCCATCGACAGAGCCTAAACGGCGAGAAGGCTTTCTATTCAGTAGTTGTTTGATAAAATTTCTACCTTCTTGACTTAAATCACATTTGGGAAACTTTATCTTAGAAAATATGATGTTGTTATATATTAGTTGAATCGTGGCGGCTTTAAATGGGGACCAGCCACAGCACATCTCAAACATCAAAATTCCTAGACCCCAGAAGTCAACCATAAAAGTATATCCAAACTTTTCAGTCAATATTTCTGGGGCCAAGTACTCTGTAGTTCCACAAAACGTACGTGTCTTACCTTTAATATCTAACTTGGATAAACCAAAATCACATAGGGATAAGTTCCCACCTGCATCTAACAAAACATTCTCTGGTTTCAAATCTCTATATATAATGTCGTTATCATGCAAATACTCTAAAGCAAGTACTAGCTGAGCTGCATAAAATCTAGAGCGGTGTTCTGGAAAGGTTCCACAGTATTGTAAGTGCATGAATAACTCACCGCCACTTTTAAAGTCAGTTACAAAGTACAGATCATCTTTGGTTTGAAAGGAGAACTTCAAATTGACAATAAATGGACATGTCTTGAATGCATTTTTAACAAGAATATTTCTTTCATTCAGCGTATGGTCAATTTCATTCTTCCGTATTATATGTGATTTGGAGATTACTTTCATAGCATATAGCTTTTTGGTATCTTTTTTCTCAACTTGATATACTTGACCAAATGTACCTTTTCCTAATAATTTTAAAATCTCGAAGTTATCTGGTTCATACTTCCTATCATGTACAACCTTATAATAGTACTCAATATAAACATAAAATCGCCCTTGCGAGAAACCTTCCAAACCTTCAGCAGACTCACCACCATTTAAAACGTACCAACCTCCATTAACATTTGTTGTTGAGTATTTGGTCTCTGGAGTTAGTTTTGCTATACCGATAAGTTTATCTTCTTCAAGTCCATTATATAAAGTGATCTGTAGGCTTGAATTTTCTTTCGTAACATCAAAACAGAGGTTAGAACTCCAATCTAGGCTGACACTAATATTTCTTTCATTGAGAGAAATAGACGACTGATTCTGGGGCTGATTTAAATATTCAAATGAATGTCTGTTTATACCGTTCAGATTCCTATAACGAGACAGCGAATCCAAATTGTTTTGAGGTAGAGTATGCTCCTCTTGAACCCCAATTCTCCTGCCAAAGCTTGACAATGAAACGTCTTCATAACAAGCCAGCAATTTCAATGAGCTTGTGAGTCCGTTAATGTTATAATTGCTTATCTTAGTTAATCTTACTGTCAAGGTACCTTTTGTCAACCTTTCATTCGATTGAGACTGTGTGCTGCTTGGGGTATGTGTAGTGCCCTGCGCACTATAACCAAACCTTGCTATATCTGTTTCGGAAGAGTGATGCGAATGATCGGACGCATCTTCTTCGAATTCATTGGTTTCATCTTCAGGATACCTAATGTTCAAAAAGTTTGGCGAATCTCTAGCATTGAACAATCTACTAAGTCCAGAACTATTCAAAAACCCTTGATTAGAAGTGATTGGACTGCTATTCCCTCTACTAGTGTCTGATAACGACTCTGGCGCAATCACCACTCGAGACATTATTTAATAAACTTTTTTAAAGATCTTTGCTGTGAAATTATATTACAACAGCATACAGTTGAATCAACTCAAACTTGGAAAATATTTTACTAATTCATATCCTAAATTATTCACATTAATCAATATCTTCTTATATAAAAAAGATATTTACTAGAACCCTATTTGCCAAAGCTAATTTCAAAACAAGTATATTGTTACCTCCTTAAAACTAATAGATTTAGTGTTCCTCAGTCCGACAGTATGCCCTTTACCTTATAACTTCGTTAAATCAGTACCAACATTATAATTACTGTCACCTCAAATGACACTGTCACTTGTGCGGTTCAAGGTCCATGTGAGCGCAAAGAAATATTTGAGAAAACACCGCACCGAGTGTCAATTCACATAATGATAAAACCAAATAATAGCAAAGAACCCTGTCACTAGACAATAGAGGTATAAACAGATGAATAAGACATCAATTAACAACGTCATAGCATCCTTTTCACACCAGAATATATATCCCAGGGCATTATTATTATAAAAATTAGCATGATTTTTTTCTTGTCATTTGAAGTTTTACTTATGCTTACAGAGAAGAAGAAATCGATGTATTATATTTAGAACCCTCTAACAGGAGACTGACAGACAGCTAACGTGTCGAAGTTATGTATATTATGCTATTTTGTTACATTGTTTAATCGACCAAAAGTAGATTGACAATTGGAATACAGTCAAGAGTCAATTGGTTATTAACATTGACACCAAAAGTATCAAATAAATTGAATTTCTTTGTGCCTTCGTAGCCATCACCTGCAACTAAGGATGTTCTGACAATGGTGATATTATTACTGTTGGGTATATATATTCCATTGATTTTAGTGGCTTTAAGAATATAAGGAAGAGAAGTGCCGTTGGTGGTCTTTTGACACTTCGGATTCACTTTGTCTATATTATCAAAAGTTGCCAATGTATTTCCATCAAAAAATTCTCCAAAAGTATCAATGTCATTAGGGAATATCTTTTCAAGTCTTATTTTCCTTCTTCCAAGCATTGTCGGACAATGAAAATTACCGTTTGACAATTTTTCCAGCTGTAATCTTCCTTGCAAGTCAATAATAATCTCAAATGATTGAGTTGTTGGGCGGGCAAGAGATTTGGAATTGTCTGAACCCCAAAGTCTATAAAATGATTCATCAATTTCAATCTGTTGATACCCTTTCATATAATCCGGTTGAATTAAAGTTTCGTTATACCTGGCCTCAATTTCAAATAATTTATTAAAATTATTTAATAAGTTTGAACTTAATATCATTTTGTTATTGTTTTTATCCATTTTTTGCATTAAACTTGAGATTGAACACACAGCAGGTTTGTAAGCAGCATTCGAATCATTCTTTAATTTATCCAATAAATTTTCTAATTTATCGTTAAGCTTCTCATCAGGAAAAACTCTCTCAAATGACTTAAGTAAAGTATATTGTTTCCCAAATTTACTTTTCTTCATTTGAGATTCAATATTTAATTCATCTTGATCAACAACGTTCTTAATATGGTCAAGATATTTAGTATCGTTGAAAACTTTATGTATTTTATAATTATGTTTCAAATCATTTGATAGCCACATAGGCTGGGCTTCAGTACTGAAAATGATATTATCACTGAATCTATGTATTTCATTCTTGTCGTCAAAAAGCAAATATAAATACTTGAGAGTTTCACTCAAGACGAATGACTCCATTCTATCTTGAGGTTCACCAGTTCTTATATCTTGGATGCCTCCCAAACCACACTTTCTTTTGAATCTTGTTTTAATATCATTCAGAATATGAGAACCAATGTTTAAATAGAAAGGGTCTTCTGTTGCACGGTATAGATAATATGTTGACTCAATGAACTCCGGTCTCAATGGGTACCATTCCAATGGTAACACTGCTTTGACAAGTTCTGTGTTGTTAAGACCATTTAATTGACGATCAGGCTGAAAATTCCAGCGCTCAGGGATACCACCATACATATTCCATAACTTTAATGACATTAGATTTTGGTTTGTTGCATCTTCAATATCTCCATTAAGCACTTGAAGGCCCGGAAAGAAAGCACTTAAGGAATCAATCCATGGAGATGCTAACATGCTATTAGCCTGGTGGACATTTGCATAAAACCAATCTTGTTTTGAATTGATATTTAAAGCATTGTAGGAATCCTGCCAAATGTCAAACAAGTCCTGATCGTCAAATAAAATGGCACCCTTTAAGGCGTATTCATATATTGAATCTATTGAGGCACCAATACCTGATATTGGTGTAAATATTTGCAATGTTTGTGGATCTAATGACATTGGTAACAAATCCAAATTTGATCTCAGAGACCAGGTTTTGTCAAAAGCATATCTAGTTAGGATCTCATATTTGGAATCATTGGTGAGGTAAGATAGCATAGTAAATTCAAACATTGGACAGCCTAAAGCAGCAATATTGTTTTCCTGAACTAAATCCATAGTTAAACCAGACAAGCCTGTTCGTAGATTGATTCTCGGTACTGGCAAACCTGTCTTTGTTAAGTATGCAGGTAATAGTCGATCTGCTAAATCCGTAGCTAACTCCAAAAGAAATCCATCATATTCATCACCTAAATATACTGCTTTAGAAGGATCTGTCGCGTACAAGTGGCTTGAAATTAAACTACCTAATATTCTGATAGTAGTTTCAAATACCTGAATTGTTGAATCGATATCAAACCTTCTTGGAAACGTCTTTTTAACTAACTCAACCAATTCTTTAAACCTATCCTTATCATTAAAAATAGCCACTGTTGTCAATGAGTCAATAAGTGTGGTAGTAAAGTTTCCCAACACATCATTAGTAATCGTATCACCTGGATCATCAAAATTCCTAGCATTCGCAACGCATGATATTGGCCTCAATTCATCGTATGGGTAACCAATTGCCAAATAATTATCCAAACTTTCATAAAATAAACCTTTAATCTCCTCTCTATAATGTTTTAACTCTTTATCAGTAAAGGAATACTTAACAAACCCAGCATCATTTCCTGTTGCAAGCACTAAAAATGCAACTATTCCAGAAAGAAAAACCCTGAATTCAACACATTTCATAATTTATTTCGACACAACTTATATGCATTGATAACATATGCTTATTCACTTTAACATCAACATAATAATCAATGAATATATCTAATGACTAGTTCGTAAGGTACTTATATAGCCTGTCTACTTCATCACTGAAATTTCAGAAACATTTCAAGTGACTGTTTTTTAATGAAACTAACCCATACATCCACATATATTACACCCAAACATATTTTAACACAATTTTTTTTTGCGTGGGTGCGTCATCTAAAAAAACTGATTTAGGCAACATTTATTCATTTTCCGAGCCTAGAAATTTCATTTCTGCCTGTACGTAGGCTCACATTTTACCGTTAGACAGGAAACAATTCTGCCTGCGAGCCTAAGAATTTGTTTTTCTAGGCCCATTGAGTGTATGTTCTTTAGGCGACAATTATGGAAATAGACTCCTAAGCTCATTTTGGAAAATTAGCGATGAGATGAGCTGTGAAATATACATCAATTTAGTAAGAACAAGTAGTGAATATTCAATGATCTAAGTTTAGATTAAGTATCCAATACTGTTTGTAAGTTTTAGAAGGTATTGAGATGTAGTTAACTGTTGAATACAGAGAGAAGTAAGCAGTAAGTAAGGATTGATATTTGGGTATATTGCCCAAACACTAGAATTGACAACCTTCATTGTCCAGTCTTGCAGATATATATGTTATATATGAATGGTTATATATGAATGGTTATATAAAAAGTTACTAGATTAATTGGATTCGAAAAATTCTATTTGATAGTTTATAACAGCACCGTTTCGTTCATCAATTAACACCAGATTAACAAGAATTAGTTCAAAATGGCTAGAGGTCCAAAGAAACATTTAAAAAGATTAGCAGCTCCACACCATTGGTTATTAGACAAACTATCTGGTTGTTATGCTCCAAGACCATCTGCTGGTCCACACAAGTTAAGAGAATCTTTACCATTAATTGTTTTCTTAAGAAACAGATTAAAGTATGCTTTAAACGGTCGTGAAGTAAAGGCTATTATGATGCAAAGACATGTTAAAGTTGATGGTAAGGTTAGAACCGATGCTACCTACCCAGCTGGTTTCATGGATGTTATCACTTTAGAAGCTACCAACGAAAACTTCAGATTAGTTTACGACGTTAAAGGTAGATTCGCTGTCCACAGAATTACTGATGAAGAAGCTTCTTACAAATTAGGTAAGGTCAAGAAGGTTCAATTAGGTAAGAAAGGTGTTCCATACGTTGTTACCCACGACGGTAGAACTATCAGATACCCAGATCCAAACGTCAAGATCAACGACACTGTCAAGATCGACTTAGCTTCTGGTAAGATTACTGACTTCATCAAATTCGATGCTGGTAAATTAGTTTACGTTACTGGTGGTCGTAACATGGGTAGAATTGGTACTATTGTTCACAAGGAAAGACACGATGGTGGTTTTGATTTAGTTCACATCAAGGATTCCTTAGACAACACTTTCGTCACCAGATTAAACAATGTTTTCGTCATTGGTGAACCAGGTAAGCCATTCATCTCTTTACCAAAGGGTAAGGGTATTAAGTTATCCATTGCTGAAGAACGTGACAGAAGAAGAGCTCAATCTGGTTTATAAATAAATAGAACTAACAAAAATTAACATATAACATAAAAAATAACATATTTAATTTAATGCAAAATATAATATCATAAGCTCTTATTTTATTATTATTAAACTCACCAACTAAAGAGATTTGTGGCTTCATTTTTGTTGATGCCATACAATAAAGGATTAGGATTTAGATTCTGCTGCAACTATAACAATCAATGTATCTCGAATAAAGCTACTTTGATATTAAAGTCATATCATCATGTGTCATTAACTACTTATTTCGTGTATATACTCTCTGAGTAACAACTTCGTAGATTCTCCTCCATAAATTGCCACATCCTTGTCAGTGTATATTTTCCCCTTTGAATCAGACATTTTAATGATTGCGTTGATAGCATCGAGAATGCTATTTTTCATAAAGTTGTAATAAACAAAATGAACAGTCTCATCGTCTTGAACTTGATCTAGTCTCTCAGTGGCCTGCACTACATTTGGAATCTTATATTGTCTTTGACTATTGTGAAGCGTATCATCACCTTCACATCCAAAGTCATCAGAGGTTGTATACCCTTCTGTCAAAAAAGGGAACTTTACAAAGGGACAATTTGATTTTGTAATAACTGTGTCCCTTGATGAAAAAGATTTGGACATCATTTTTGGTTGTCCTAGAGCAGTTATATACTTGGCTGCATTTAGATATGATTCTATTTTGGCGGCAATTTTGTTAGGGATCGTAATGTATTCCCATTCATTATCAAAAGGTGACACAATAAACTCAGTATCTTTGGTAAATGGGCCCTTAAATAAATCATATCTTATTGAGCCACTATTGATCATTATGTATCTTCCAATATCATATTTTGTTGCGTTTGAAGTCAAACGTGGTAGTACTGAATTAGTCAACAGATGGTAGATACTACGATTCGAGTTAACTGGTTCAGTGGAAAAATAATAGTTCTGTGGGACGTAGCCGTAAGTCTCACTTAACTCAAGCTCTTTGCTCAAAGCATTGATCCTTTTGGACACCTGTAAACCCTTATAGGTAATTAATTCAGTTTCATTTTCCAAGCCAACGTGATATGAGAAAGATCTTTTACTGAAGTCGAGGTATCTCCTGAAAAACGTTGGGGTTCTAGAGGTCAACGAGTCAATCGAAAGAAATCCAACTGTTTCACAGAATCTACCACTTTGCAGTCCCGTTGATTTTTCATCTAACATCACAAAGTCCCTGATATGAGAATGACCACCAAAATATTGTATCACTACATTTGGGTAAAGTGTTCTCAAATGATCATGTAGTTTATTTATCTCTTTATTTTTATGATCCGTTAGAGCAATATGACCAAATATCAGCAATATATCAAATGAATCCTCAGGATACTCAATTACCATATCTTTGAACCACTCACTATCTTTAGCGACATCAATCGCAGGTGTTACTTTGACCCTTTTGTTCTCTCTTTGAAAGTCAAACAAAAATGACAGAGCAAGGATTCTTGTCTTACTGTTTGCTGTTTCAAAATACACATATCTATTACCAAAGGGAACCCTGGTTCCGTCATCTGTAATGAATTCTACATTACTTGACACATACTTGTCTCTATACTTGTCTGACATTGCAGTCATAGCGTATTCTTGAATCGAAATTTCTTCTGTGTACAACTCATGATTTCCTAAAGTCAACAAATCGTAATCCACCTCGTTGAATATCGACGTACTGTTGATAGCCCTGGGGAAAGTGGCATCACTGAGCCCATTGCCGTCCTCTTTATCACCAGTATCAACAACAATCAAGTCCTGCCCCTTATTCAACCGTCTCTTCTTAAATAAGTCCACAAAACTCACAAAATCACCCCAATCTGCATCGTAATCTTTCTGAGTCAAATGAGAACCCAACCATCCATGTGTATCAGTCGTATGCAGGAAATTAACAGCACCAACCTCCAAATCTCTCAATATCTCATCATCACCATTCACAGATATCGCAAACATCTCCTGCTTCTGACCCTTAATAGGCCAGCAGAAAACGGTTCTAACCAAAACAAAGCAAGCCAAAATTATCTGAATCATCGTCAATGCCCTTATATACAATCCTGGACTCTGTATATCCCACTTATACCTCCATTCCTTTTGTACTTTCCAATATAGTCTTCCACATAAAGTGATTTTTAACTTCTTAAGGTCATCGCATTCATGATCCAGCCTTTAAATAATCTGTATAGGAATATAAATTTATAGCATGATACAAAATAAACACATTAAACAGGTAAATAGACGAGACATGGTCCCTATTTATATGGGTACTCCACTAGTCTTCCCTTACGCAGCCAGATTTTCTTCTTCTTCTGTGTGGTGACATGCTCGACAAATTTCTCGACACAGTGTTCTTTCTTGTACTTCTTGATGAACACTGGGTCCCATAGTTCTGACCCGATGCCCAGGTCTTTGCAGCATCTCATTAGGGCGTTACTCTTACAACCTTCTGTTGCTGTTGGGATGCCTGTTTCGCTAAAGTAGTCTTGTTCACCTCTTGCGATACTGACGAGTTGGCCATGGCAAACAAGGGCGTATTCTCTGGTTACTAGTTTTGCCGTGACTATGGTGTCTGATCTGGGGACTAACCCCCATCCACCAGCCCCAAAGGCTTTATTCAGGATTCTACGGTATTTGATTTCTGGTAAGTAGATCAGCCCGTCTGGTTTGATCTCGATGGAGTTTACATCCAGTTCCTTCGATAGTTCCGCTTGGATCTCGTCAGGGAACGGTTTAGAACCAATCCCATGCCATGAGTTGTACCAATCGATTTCATTTGTGTCTTTTTTAGCGATTTCGTAATTCTCATTGGAAGTTAGAACACCACCACCTAATTTTTGCTTTAAGGTATTGGCGTAACCTGGCAATTTCTTGTCTGTAGCAGGGCTGTTGGAACCAGCTGCCCCATTGATGGTGCTTAGAGGTTTGATTGTTGCCCCAGTTACATTTACTTTGCTGTAATTGGGACTAAAGTTCTTGCTGACTTGGGAGCTGTGAATTCCACGACTGAACCTTAAAATCTTTCCCAGCGAAGCTGGTGATCCACGAATTCCAGATAACATAACGAACACAGTTTTCAATGTTTGACTAATGATTAAGACCCACTGATTGAACTATCTGGCACCTTATCGACCTCCAAACCACCAAAAATACCACTCTAACGGTGGCTATATATGCATTTTTTTGTCAATATATACTTTTTAAAGCTTAAAAAATGAATAAAAAAGTTTCAAATGAACAATATATATAGAGAGAAGAACAGCATAATTGCAAAAGTAGGCTAGAATAGACATTAGAGCCCCCAAAGTAGTGGAATCAGTGGTAGACTAACATAGATATTCAATTGCCTGTTTCAAAGAGGAATTAATTTGGTTGAAAACTGGTAATTTAAACACAAATGGCGGTTGCTAAAAAATACAAGAATGCATCGATGGATGTAGATTCGCCAGAGCTGAAATATACTAAGGGCGTGGAGAAGTATGAATATGTGGGTGAACGTTGGTTGAACCAACCGTTGCCAGATCCTGAAAGTTCTTACAAGTTCTGGATGTATGTGGTCACGGCAATTGCATTTGCGACCAGATTCTACAAGATTTGGTTTCCAAAGGAGGTTGTCTTTGATGAGGTTCATTTTGGGAAGTTTGCATCATATTATCTAGAAAGATCTTATTTCTTTGATGTTCATCCTCCCTTTGCTAAGATGATGATTGCCTGTATTGGTTGGTTAGTCGGCTACGATGGATCTTTCAAGTTTGAAGAAATTGGTTTATCATACGATAAGAATCCTGCTCCATACGTTACATACCGTTCATTCAATGCCCTTTTGGGAACATTGACAGTTTCGATAATGTTTTTAACTTTAAAGGAGTTAAACTTTAAGGCTATTACTTGTGCATTTGCTGGTCTTTTAGTTGCTGTTGATAATGCCCACGTAACAGAGACAAGATTGATTCTATTAGATGCTATTCTAATTATTTCCATCGCAGCTACTCTTTATTCTTTTGTTCGTTTTTATAAAGTACAATTAAAAGCTCCTTTATCTACTCAATGGTACATTTGGCTTTATCTAACCGGTCTATCTTTATCTTTTGTGATATCTACCAAGTATATTGGTGTCATGACTTACGCTGCTATTGGTATTCCTGTAATTGTTAATTTATGGCAATTACTACATATTAAGGCTGGTTTGACTCTTCATCTTTATATCAGACATTTCTTAAGAAGATTAAATGCTTTGGTTTTAGCTCCTTTCATCGTTTACTTGTTCTGGTTCTGGTGCCATTTCGCTATTTTAACCAATTCTGGTACTGGTGATGCTTTCATGTCTCAAGATTTCCAGGAAACATTAAATGAATCTGCTTTGGCAAAAGAAGCAAAGCAGGTTAACTATTATGATATTGTAACTTTCAAGCATAAGGATACTGAAGCGCTTCTACACTCACACAATTATCGTTACCCATTACGTTATGAAGATGGTCGTGTCTCCTCTCAAGGTCAACAGGTCACTTGTTATTCACATGAAGATCTTAATAATCAATGGGAGATTATTCCAGTTAAAGAGATTAAATCAAAAATCGGCAGTCCTGTTTTACAGAATGATCAAATCAGACTAAGACATATTGCTACTGATACTTATCTTTTAACTCACGATGTCGCTTCACCATTATACCCAACTAATGAAGAAGTAACCACCGTTTCAAAGGAAGAAGCAGATGGTAAGCGTTTTGCAGAAACCTTATTCACTTTACAACCACTAAAGAAGAAGGATAATGGACGTAAAATTAAATCAAAGGCTACAACATTCCGTATTTTCCATGTTAATACAGCAGTTGCCCTATGGACTCATAACGATGAACTATTACCTGAATGGGGTTATGGTCAACAAGAAGTTAATGGTAATAAGAAAGTAACATCATCAGAGAACAATTGGATCATCGATACGATTGTCAATATTGATGAAGCAAGAAAGGTACATTATCCTAAGGTCCGCAAATCGTTACCATTTTTATCTAAGTGGTTAGAAACACAGAAATTAATGTTTGAACACAATAATAACTTGTCATCAGAACATCCTTTTGCATCTGAACCATATACATGGCCGGGAAGTTTGAATGGTGTTTCATTCTGGACTAGTGATAAAGAAAAAACTCAAATATTTTTCATTGGTAACATCGTTGGTTGGTGGTTCGAAGTTATCTCATTAGCAGTTTTCTTAGGGTTAATTCTTGCTGATTTATTGACCAGACAACGTGGATATTATGCTCTGAATGAGATAACAAGAGAGAAACTTTATGGACCTTTAATGTTTTTTTTCATTGCTTGGTGCTGTCATTATTTCCCATTTTTCTTGATGGGTCGTCAAAAGTTTTTACATCATTATCTACCAGCTCATTTAATTGCAGCCTTATTCTCAGCAGCTTTATGGGAAGTCATATTTAGTGACACTAAAACTGAAGATCCATGCAAAGATGATAAGGATGCTCCATGTAACCATGTTGCTGTCGAAGTTTACAGCAAAGCATTGTCTATCTTCTTTATTGCAGTTTCCATTTCTGTTATCGTGTTCTTTATTTACTTTGCTCCATTTGTTTATGGTGATGTGTCTTTAACGCCAGAACAAGTTTCAAATAGAAAGTGGCTAAATATGGAATTACATTTCTCTAAGTAAGATGTATCAAAAGGGAATATAAATATTAGATCATAACCTAAAGTTATATAGATATCTATCAGATAAAAATCATATAAAGCTTTTGAAATATTTATTCATTAAATGTGATCATCAGCCAAAATAATCAAACTACAAATTCTGTGTAAAAGTGTTCATAATAGGAGTTGTTCTGTTAATAAAGTTCATTTAGTTTCATATGGTAATAGACGATGGATCTTTTGTAAAATCACAGCATAATTTGGTTCATTCTCTACATTGATATAGCCATGGCGAATTAAAAAATCCACCATAACCAATCCACTATTTGGCTTGAATTCCTTGTTGTAAAGAGCTGTCATTACCTGTGCTAGGGTCATCAAATTAAAACTATCTACTTCTCCATCATTTGGGGTTGGAATCAGATTATAAGGAAGTTGTGCATCGTACGTGTACTCCTTTTCACCAACGATAAAGCTTGCTTCAGTGTCAAACAAGTCGTCAGATAAATTCTTTTGGTAATGCATATATGATAATACACCTGTTGCCTTGAGATACTTGGAGACGGTTTCTTTATCAAAGTTGGCCTCTTCCATAGCCTCTTTCATTACTGTTTCATAAACAGTGGCAGGATAGGCTATCGCACCGGCAATTAAATTATCAAGCATATATGGCCAAGTTGGCTTTGATTTAGATCTTCTAGGAACCCAGATCTTGATTTGTCCTGTTTGTGTGTCAAATGTGTAACCATTTATATGGACCCCTGCTGTCAATATACCCAGTGTCCCGGCCATTGAACGTTCCACTAACATATAGGGAGTATTTTGCTGGTAAACTGGATACTTCTCATTCCTCCAACCTTTGATTTCCTCCAGAGTCGAATGCTCTCTCAAAACTTGAGCCAACTCATCAAGCTTCTTATTTCTCGAATCATAATCAGGGAGTTTGATCTTCAATGCCCTGCCACTGACCAAACCTGAACCAGCAGAATCAGTTTTCGTATATGAAATCTCTTCAAATAACTCATTAAACAACACCAGATCAACTCTTTTCATCTCGTTAACTACAAATTCCACCACGAATCCCAACCTTGACTCAAGATCATGGCTCAACATGAAGTAAACGTTGTCCACAAAGCATCCACGAGTCTCGTAATCCTCAGGAAAAGAGTCTACCTTCTCAATAACCTCTAACAGACTCCTAAAGGGAACACCATCACTCTTCACAAGCACTTCCTGGCCCAATTCATTGCAATCAACTCTCAGCATCTCTAGATAAACCTCGATTTCAACTCAATTCAGCAGTAACCTCGATATATATACCAAAAAAACCGGTTTTCAACCAATTAACAACTCCAATAGCACCCAAATTAACCTCTTTAGCACCGTATTTGTAAAGCTGACCAATGGTACCTCCTCCAGATTCTATCTTGTCCCACCAGATGTCCTCTTCATTCCAAGAATTTTTCACTTTTTATATACATATTCTTTACAAAAATATATTGACTTTGCACTATACAGCTAGCTATAAATGAATGAATATAATGGTTCATCACTTAACTCATAAGCCAGCCCCATACCCATCCCTTAACGACTAAGGACCGAGCTCACTGTGTTGTAATAGCAATGTCATCAAGATTGTATGCCTTAGAAAGTAAAAATGCAGTATTCAGAAGTGTTGGAACCTTCCTAAACCAGGTAAAGAACACCTATTTCAATGGGATCCAGAGTGACAAGATCCCTGGTGTTGTTGATGTTGTATGTGGTAATGAAGCTGCTGACTTCGACTCAATTGTGTGTGCCATCAGTCATGCCTTCTTCAGCTCATCGCAAAATCCAGAAAGACTGATGGTGCCAATTATTGATATTCCGATTGAAGATTTTGCTCTGAGAAGGGATGTTGTCCATGTACTGGAGCAGATGAACATCCAGCAGGAGCAGCTGTTTTTTAGAGACCATTTGGTGAACTTGCGAGGCAGAGCTGAGACGGTGAAGGCTGTCCTGGTTGACCACAATAAGCCGTCCAATGAGTTGAAGGGTTTGGTCGACGAGGTCGGTGGAATAATCGACCACCATGTCGACAGTGGACTGTACTTGGATGCTATGCCCAGGTACATCCAGCTGTCTGGCAGTTGCTCTTCGTTGGTGTTCAAGTACTGGTATGAGAGGATAGCTGACTTGGGGAAGATGGCCGGCGTCTTACCGTTGTGTCTTGGGGCTGGGGTCATCGATACAAGCAACTTCACCAATAGATGCATCGAGGTGGATCTGGAGGCCAGAGATCTTTACGAGCTGTGTCTGCCAGGGTTCGATTCTGAGGCCTTCTACAAGCAATTAAAGGCTCTCAAGGATAATATTGAAGGGCTGACAACGCAGCAGATATTAAAGAAGGATTATAAACACTTTGCTTTTATAAACGGTGCTAATGGGTCTATAAATGTTGGGATTGCATCAGTTGTGAAGCCAATAAAATGGCTTTATCAGGAACTGGGAGGTAAACCTAAAGTCTTGGAAGAATCTGCCAACTTTCTTGAAGAAATGCATTTGGATGTGTTTGTTGTAATGACTTCGTTCGTTGACGAACAAAACAAGTTCAGAAGAGAACTGGTCGTTATGCCTGCTAATGGCCATGAAGAAGTTGTCGAAGCTGTGCTTAAGCAAGTAGAAGACCAGTTACAATTAAAGTCAGTTATTGAAGAGGAAATTCCATCTGAGGGCATAACCCAGTGTATTAAGCATTGGCATTTTTCTCAGTGCAATACTAAAGCTAGCAGAAAACAGGTGGCTCCATACCTGGAAGAAGCTTTTCAACGTATGTAGAATACTCTCTCTGTTATATCTGTACGTAAGAAACTTTCCACCCATTCCAGTTTGCTACTGTGGAAGGTAGGTGCGTATTCATTTCATTTAGTTTGTCAATAAATGCATCGTATGTCTCAGCTTTGGTAGTTATCTCTTCGATGTTGGTATTGTTAACCGTTGAGAGCAACCCTTTCTCACTTTCAGTTCTCTTGTATAGTATTTTCATTGAGGAACTAATATTTGGAAATTTTGATGTTCCAATCGAAGTCCCAATCGAAAAGATCCATAAGTATATCTTTTTCTGAGTTCCTTCTGCCTCTAATATAATGTGTCTACTGGATGTGCCATCAATAGTATTCAATATCTGAGAAATGACGTGTTTGGCCATATTATATGTACTTTTTCCATTAAGTACAAGCTTCCACTTATATATCTGGCAAAGTTTGTCTTGAGTTATTTCACCTATAGTGGTAGAACAGTTTTTACAATGGACACTAGAATCAATGACGGTTCTGGATGACAGTGAAATGGGACTGCATATAAAATAAGAACTGCCGACCAATATTTCGCCATTGGCAGGTTTTAGATGACTGTATTTCATATAATAAGAACTTGTCTCATCTGTTGCCGTGTTCAAAGTAGGCTTGTGACAGTGCCAGTAATCCATCAGTTCAGCCCAAAATTCTGAGGGCATATCGTTCCACTTTTTGCAATTGTTATCGTCGAACAAAGCACAACCACATTCTTTGCATGTAAACTCACATTTCTCCAGTGGTAATAGCTCCTGCTTGGACCATTGCCAATTCTTTTCATCATTCAACAACAAGTTGTCTTGGACTCCCATGCGCCTATTCTCGATTGGCTGGGCCAATTTAAAATGGGCAACGCCTTCAAAACGAGTTGAACACAAAGCAGCAATCCGTTCTGGTTCCAAATCCAACTGTACCTCTTGTCCAAATGGTATACTAAACTTGCTAGCTCCACATCGTCCGCTTATACACTTCGAATCAATCGAATCAATAGCGATGAGGCCGGCTTCTTTAGCCTCTATAACCACCGAAATAGCACCAATTCGAGCCAAATTTTCAACTAACCATTCTATCATCTGCCTTTACCCAATACCAACGGTTTCAAATCGTATCTTCACTATATCCCCATCATTTGAAGTGTCTCTTTTGCAGAATATCTCGAAATATCATCAGCTTATATATATAATTTATATATTTTTCAAGAATATGAATCTTAAAAATATAAATATCAAACATATAAAATAAAGGTAATACATTTATAAACACTATCTAGTCGTTATATGATGGTTTACAGCACCAATTGAGACCTCAAAGTAGTGTAATCCAGCTAAAACGGGTATATATTTGGTATAGTTGTGTTACTAGGGTGAACTCGATGTCTAAGTTTAATGCTTTGAACCAAACGCCTCAAGATGAGCAGCTTGAAGAAGATGAACATTCGAGAGAATTACAAGTGGAAGAAGGTTTCATGATGTTTCAGAGTGCTCTATGGTGTATGAAAAAGAAGAACTATGATGAAGCTCTGGAAAAGTTCAAAGGGTTGTTCCAGTTGGCGATTATCAAGCCTAATAAATGGGGATTTTATTCATACTCTTCGCCGACGTTGGATAGTTTGAGATATCTGGCGTATCGTAACCGTGGTATGTTTTACTACTCGTACCTGATGGATAATTATAATGATATGGAATCTGATGACGTTGTCAATTATATTTTGAAGGTTGTGGAGGATTTAACTGAGTCAATGCAGCATAGTGATGCTGATAATTCGGTGACTGAATTATTGGAATTAATATTTAGAAGTTTTAAGAGTAAGAAGTTAGAAAGGCTAGTTACAGAGTACGAACTTACAAAAGCTGATAATCAATTTTTATTGTTGGGGCGTCTGAACAGGAGCAAAATCTTGCCTCAGTTGAAAAATGTTATAGAAAAATACGCTCTTCTGCTTGAAGATATTGATGACAAATATACAGCAGAAAACTCAATGATAATAGATAGTCAAATGGTAATTAATAAAAATACTGAAGATCTGAATGAGGTTTTGAAAAAGATATATAACATGAAGACTCAGGATGAGAAAACTATGAAAGAATTGGAAGAATTTGAGATTACCATCAAAAAAATTACTTGGGAAGAATTGGTAACTGCATTAAAGGGATTATTACCAAATATGAAAACCTCAAATATGCTAGTAAAAGATTATGATACTTATGCGGAAAGTGAATATCCAATTGAAGCAATTAAAATTGTATTGTCGGATTCTGCTTTGGTTAATATCAATTCAGTTAGTACCAACAGTCAAATGATAGAAGCAACTGATAACAACTTAGCAACTGAAAATTCCCTTGAAAATTCTGTTCATAACAATGAGGAAAAAGGAAAAGAATTAGTTTTAGAAGGGATAAAAAATAAAACATCACCAATTGCAAACGAAGTTATCAGTGAAAACATACAGGATTCATTTCGAGAAAGCCAGCCGGATGTAAAAAATGGAACAGAGAGCACAGTTGCTACAGATGACCCAAAATTAACCAAAAAACGTTCTTCTGAAGTCGTCAATGAACTGTCAAGACCTGCTCAAAGAAGTAGTAAAAGAGTTAAGAATGAACAAGAAGTAGATGAACAAAAAATATATGAAATACATCAAAATTTCCTTCAAGAATTTACAAATGATATTTCGAAGTTAGATATCAAATTTGAATTTACACCTGAATCATTAGAATCTCTCATTACAGAATCCCCTGGGACTAATAGTAAAATATACCATTCAGATTTTTTTCACTGCTTAAAAAGCTGGAACTCCAAACATGCTGATATCTTTACTCAACATTCCCCTTCTACATCCAGACACAAAGCAACAGAATCAAATTTTATTGATGGATCTACTCAGTTAGCTTCTGTTTTGAAATATAACGCTACAAATGAATATGGGGAGAAGGAGAACTTTTCTAATAAACTGGATGAATTTTATGAAGTTAAAGTAGAAAAGTTTGTTGAACAAATTAATAAAAACAAGATGCATTTTCATGAAGTACGTTTCAAAATAATAAAAGAGCTACTTTCTGATTACGAATTGACTAAAAGATTGGTGATATCTCATCTATGGTCCAAAAATTTATATCACAATATTGAGTGGTTATTGTTGTCAACTGAAACTGGGATGTACGAGTTTCTTAAGTCATCATATATTGTGAATAAATACCTTATTCTATCCATCATTGAATTTTTGGTCAATATGATTGGAGGAATTAATGATGAGATTAACGTAAAAACTTTACAAGGGACAAAAGTTAATGATCTAAAAAATACTAAATATAAGATAGATTTAAAAACTAAAAAATGGATTGAACTCGCAGATAATATTGATTTTGGCGGTGATATGTGTTGGAAAATTCAGTTTCAGTGGGCAAAATTTTCTTTTCTACAATATTCAGAATACGTTGTAAATAAAAAAATGGTATCGTTATGCTATCAAATGGAAAAAGATATTACAAGCTATGACACAAAAATGGATATTATATACCCAAACTATCAATTTATACCAAGATTGAACTTTAATATAGTCAAAGCTAATATTAAAAAGATTAATATTATTGAAAAATTAACTGTTATTGATTTAGATACTGAAAATATTGATACAGATGTGAAACAAGATGGTAACATGCTATTATTGGAAAAGGTGTTACTGAAAAATTCTTGTGACATGCAGGAAGAAACAGATGAAAAAGAGACTTCATTATTTATAGAACAATCTCCATTTATGGTTCAAGTTAATCTGTGGAAATTCTTATTCAATTTTTATTTTGAATCAAAAAATGTTAACCAGTTGACAAAGTGCTACTTCCATATTCTTCATTTGTTGTTGAAAAAACTAAATTCATCTGAATACCTAGATCAGATCGAAGAAAATCGTCAACAAATGTTATTATTATGTTTAGCAAACGTTGATTACTTCACAGCAAAAACTTTAGATTTATTAGCTGATCATGCATGGATACGTTATGAATCACCAGTAGCTGATTATGATCATGGTGCTTTACTGGATATATTTTCTATATATTACATTGTGTTCTATTTTGAGACATCAGCTAAAGTGGATAATAGTTTAAAATCATTTTTTCAAAGAGCACATAAATCTGCAGCTAAAATAAAACACAATATTACATCAATTTTGACGTTAATACTTTATTTCTTTAGTTCCTTCTGTGATAAAAAGTTCACTCATTCTGAAAGTGGAACGTTGACAACTCATTTTGTAAACAATGCTCATGCTTTGTTAGGAGAATTTAAATCCTGTGATTCTGCACATGGTCACTTTTTAAGCCTCAGTGAAAATCTTTTATGTCGTTTTATTAATCAAGAAACGTATTATCAGCTGTTGCAAGTTTTATGGTGCAGGTATCACTACTCTCTTAACAATGATACTAAATCATTTAATTTTCATTCAACCAAACCAGTTCCTATCGATAAAGTTAATTCCTTACCTTTAGGTATTTATCTAATCAAGTTGCAATATTTAAGTAAAAACCCACTATTGGTGACTGGAAATAAATCAACATTGAAGCAGGTTTTAGATAACATTATTCATACACTTGGTGACCCATGCAATTCCCCAAACTTTTTCATTACACAAAATAAATACAAGTTCGAAGAATATTTGTCTTTACCTATAACAACAAATCATTTAAGGAAAACATTTGCAGGTAAATTGGAAATTAATTTTTCAACACCAAATGATGACTATCAAGAGGCAATTCAGACTGGTTTATATTATATTTCTAGCATTCAAGCTTTGAATTTATACAAAATTCGTAAAAAGTCAATGCAAGCAAGGCCATCAGAATTGGATTCCATTATTAACATGATAAAAACAGATATTTTATACAACTGCAAACGATATGAAAGTTGGTATCTACTAGGTAAATGCTTTTCATATATTGTAGAGGATGATTTAATGTGGACCTCTGATAAATTGAATGTTCCAGAAAGAAAATGTACTATTTCACTAAATCAGCGGAAAGCAATTTTGTGCTACACAATGGCAATAAACATTTATTATTCAGAACCTTCTACTTCTAGGGATGATCAAAAAATTGTTGTAAAGATACTTGAATCTTTAGCAACAGAGTTTATAAATGGTTTGTTGAAACCAATGGAAATGGAATGTTTTCAATACACTGAGGTAAGAGAATTTTTAAAACTATCAGATGAGGGAGAACTTTTAACTAGTACAGTGACAAATGCGACAAATATATCTTTATTTAATATCGAACAAGCAATTTTACTATCCTTTAACAGAGCAAACAAATTTAGGTTAACTTTGATGGATAAAAAAGATCCAAATGAAAGGTGGGAAAATTATTATTATATTAGTCGAGTTTTATTTAAATTTGGGAGGGAAAAAATGATGAAAGACATTATGAAAAATATACTAAAAGCGTGTCAAGTTGCAAATAGTGAGTCTACATCAAAAGCTAATATAATTGAACCGCATTACTATTTGATTACCATGTGTTATAAATGGGTTAAATTAGGTATTCTTAACCCAAAAGATGCAGTTGCATTTTTGAAGAAAGATGCTGAATTTTTTGATGTGGATTCAGATTTCTGGGAGGTAGATAGCACTGTTGCTATTGATTATCAAAAAAAATCAATTTTTAAAAAAATGATTGAATTATTAAGGTACATTGAACAGTCAGATAAACGAAATTGGCATCATAGACCAGCTTATAGAATTGCTAAAATTTTGTTTGAAGATTTCCATGACATTGATGGCGCAATAGATGAAATGTCACCAATGATGTCTTTGAAAAGTATCAACAAAAACTTAATTAATATTTGGAAACCTGATTTTGAGAGACCTGGTAAACACTTCGTGTATACCTACCAATATATTATGTTTTATCTTGATTTATTGTTTTTAACGAAAGATCACTTAACAATTGGTTTAATTGCAAAGAAAATAAGAAGATTTAGTTCTGGAATGGCGTACTCCTCAGAAGTAATTGAAAAATCCGTGAGTATGTTTATCAGATGTGTTTCAGTCAGCTTACAATTCGACGAGAAATACTATACTGAGCAGGTAATGCCAACAATAAATTTTCAAAATTTCACTGACATCAACAAAGAATTATTAAATAATTTTAACGAAAAGGAATACCCATCAGACGTCTTGGAAGCACTACAAATTTCCTATCAACTAAAAAAAGGTAATAATGGTATTACATTTGATGGAGTATGTCTATCTATTTATTTTAAATACTTTTATCTCCCTTACATGGAAAAGCATTCGAAATTGAACTTAATACCAGAAACTCAACAATTAGAATTTGTTCTTGCCGAACAACCTGGTTTAAATTCAACCTCATTAGGATCAAGTACTCAATCAAAGCAAGTCAATATCAGGAAACGAGTAAGCAAGAAAGATGCATTTGAAGTTATTAAAAATATTACTGACAAAGTCAGTTAGGCATTTAAATGTTCAATTTGAATATATATTATATAAGTTTATATTTTTTTGTTAATGCTAATATTCATGTTCCTCATTTTCAATGGAAAGCATTTTTGCTTCTTCGAAAATATCTTTTAGTTTCGCTGCATCTTTACACATCGTTTTAAATTTGAGAATAACACCTTGTGCATTAAATTGAGTTCTAATTTGTTTCTTGTTTTTATTAATAATGCTGCTTTGCTTTGTCCTGTTGATAAATATATTGTTTGGTGCCAAAAATAAATTTCCATTATCTTTGATTTCAGCTATGTATGCGCCAGATTTATGAATATATTGGGCATTCTTAAAACTAGGTTTACCCCAAGAATATTTCATTTCAAAAGGCATATTGTCATTGTTAATAAATTGGAAAGCTCTGTTATCTAACAAAAATTCATACTTTTTTAATAGATAGACATGGTAATAAAATTTGTTCTTTTGTAAAATTTTAGCAGTATTAAACTCAGGTTCCTCCCATGGGTTTATTGCTAATTCAACTTCAACAAATGTATGAAAGGGATTATTATTCGGAATAGAACATAACTCCTCCCATGGTACTTCAATCAATAACAATCCATATTTTTCACATATCCTTGACCAATTCTTAATTACATCGTCAATTAATTTTGGAGTGGCTGATAGCCATTCTAATCTAATGTGAAAACAATGATCAGGATTATGGACTTTATCATAATGTACTACACATGTCTCTTGCTTATATGACTTTCCATCTGGATCTAAATCAATTATGAGAGAGTTACTTAACACGAGTTCAAACTTATTATTCTCTCTTATAGACTTAGGATCAGTAGATCCACCAGATAGGGTTTTACTGATACTCGATGCAGTATTAGAAATAATTGAATGTGTTGTTTTTTCTTCAGCTGAAGTTTGTATATGCTGTGATTCTTTTGCAGGTTTATCCAAAGATTTTACTTCAGTTAAATATTCAGGTGCTATTTGATAAAAATAATGCCCATCTAAAAATCCATGTTTGTTCAATACATGCACAAAAACCTTATTATCAATAAGATTTTGTCCATAAGATAGAGCATCTTCTCTATTTTCAATATCTGAAAAATTTCTAATTAACCAATTTACCATGTCTGAACCAACAAAACAATTTTTAAATTGACTCCAGTGCCATTTTCTAGTTACCAAATTTAATTTATCCTCTCCATGTTGTAAATGTTCACATAGTTTTTCGAAGCTGATACTTTTATCAAGCAAAGATTTGGGATTGGAAAAAAATGGATCTCGTTTCATTGAAGTGTTTAAAGAACTCATTTGTTCATTTATAAAATTGATCAAGTATCCTGTGTAAAAATGAATTTCAGGTGGGACATCGTCTTTTATGTATTTAGTTTTTTTCTCCTCTTGGGTCTTTACCTTGGATCTAGCAATGAAAGAAACCAAACGACGCAATCCCTCCAATCTCAATTCTTCTGGTGATAGAGTTTCGTTTCTCCCATTTACCACAGTAGAAAGAATATGACGAGGAGCATCTACAGGTAAAACTACGAACTTTGCTCTAAATCCAGCATGTCTCCCATTTTCAGTATAATCACCATAACCAGCTAATGCTTGATCGATCTGATTCCAATTTAATGACTTCCTTGTGGCGTGTAAAGGGTCTTTCTTAATGACTCTATATTTTTCTTCGTATCTTGTTTTTACCAATGGCATGTAACTGGGAACTTGGTTCAACGGATTTTGCTCCTTCTTAAGGTATCTCTGAACATCTATTACACCGTCTAAGCCACATGTTATTCTATGAATTTCTGTGTCTAATACCATATAAAATTTAGTGTTGATCCAATTTTCATCAGAGATATATTTATATACTCTTTTGGACTTTTTATCATTTGTCATAGAATACTCGATATCTTCAACTTCATCACCTAGGCAAATTTGGAAGCCAGTGACCAATCTCATGTAAATCATGTTCAACAAAAGATCTTTAGAACTCTTATTATATGGTTCTCTCTCTATATTCATGGTAACAGAATGGTTTCTGAACTCGTACTCAGATTTGAATTCATGTGCATCTACAAAAGATGTTATTGTTAGTGGCAGTTCTGCAGGAATTGTGAAAGATCTCCATTTGCTATATTTCTTTGCAACAAATCTTGGCAACACATCTCTCCATTTTTTTGACAAAAATAAACCTGCAATATCGTTACTAACTGGAATAGATGGGTTGGCTATCTCATTCCATGTTGAATTACTGTTGTATTGATTTAATAACTTCGGTTTATTATTTTGAGTAGAAATTGGTTTAGTACTGCTATCATAAAATGGTGTGAATCTGCTTTGTAGCATTCGATTAGATGAATTTTGAGTGCTAACTGACTTTCGACAGGAAGAATCATCGTTATTGGAAGTAGGAAGATCATTTCCTGTTAGCACTGTTCCAAGGTTTTTCTTTATGATAGGGGTATTTTCGTATTTTTGACTATTTGATTGAATATTAGTATCATTAATTATTGATTCTTTATTAATTGTATTCTCGTTGGTTGATAAGTCCTCAGTATTTCCTTCTTCCTTAGAAGTAGTTAATATTTTTTTGAACAATTGTTTACTAAAAAAGTTTTTCATACTACCTTTTTTATTCAAATGTTTCAATGATTCTATTGCCATGGAGTCGTTGGGCTTAATAAACGAAGCATTTGAAAAAGAATTATTGATCATGTTTTCAGTATTTGATTCTATATCTGAAACATCTGCTATCAAATCTTCATTATTTTGTACATATATATTAGCCATAACGTTATCTCTACGTATGTCCTCGGTAGGTGGTACAGATGACTGTGAGTTATTCCAAAATAATTTATTAGATGTTTCAACTATATTTTTACCATTTTTAGTTGCCACAACATTTGTGCTCAATTCATTTTTACCTTCGGCATATACACTCATGACATCTTCATTACTATTACCAACCTTCATGTGAAAGAGATTTCTATCATGATTATTCATTAATTGCTGTATCGATTTGGATTTTAAATTTGTAGCAGATAAATATGAAATATCTACCTCCTCCAGCATTTCATTTTCTGTTAAACCCATCATTCTCAGATTATACATATTACACCTAGGTTGCCATTCGTCTAAGAAATTTTTATGACTGTCATTCCAGAAAAAAATACTTAACCATAATGGAGTGCAATGGTGTAACTGGCCATCATAATCAATATATCTAAACAATGGCACTATATGTAATGGAGTTCTAGCCAAACATATCAAATCCATTGTCATTTCTAAGTTCATTAATTTTTTCCCAGTTAGCTTTAATAAGTCATAGTCTACATCATAAAGACCAGAACTTGGTGATATTAAAATAACATGGGTAGTGGTGTGTTTCAAATCCAGTTGTTTGAAAGGATCCGTTAGCACGGTGGTTGCAAAATTCACTAACTCTAAAAAGTTAGATTTTATAACAGGTAAAAATCTTCCTTTTATTACTCTATATTCACCATTTTCTTGTTTTACTCGAACGTTCTTCAGTTCTTCGGTGATATTCATGAATTCTCTTCTTAGTACCTCCATAATTTGAACCCAATTGATGATATTCACTTGATCAACTACAATTCGATAATAATCTGTTGTAGTTTTAAGCTTTTCTCCTGGCTTTATGTCGGTATATGGATTTGTTGATTGATCCATCGAAATTGCAAATGCAATAGTAATGCTATGGTGTGTATCACGAGCTTTCCATTTCTTAAAAATCTTGGGAAATAAGGAATTGATTAACTTTTGAAATAATTGTTCCCCAGATTCTTCAAAATTCCACATTTCATCTGTGATCTGAATAATAAATATAAACCTCGCAGATTCTGACCTAAAAACAATTCTGGTATTTTCCCCAATATAGCCTGATAAAACCTTTGTCCCATCTCTGTAGATTCCATTAACACCAAGTCTTAATGAATCAGAAAAAATTAATTTTTGTCCAGAAAATACACAAGTGTCTAACAACTGCTTTGAAATACACCACATGTCACCTCTATTTATCAACAAATCTTTAACATTCAGTTCAAGTAAATCACTCTCACACGTCTCTTTTGACCTTTTTTTAACCCAAACTTTCGATCTAGAGGGCAAGTCCAACAAGGTCCGAAGCTGCCCGGATGCAATTGATAATTGTTGTGATTTATGCTGCACTCTATTAGTGTCTGTAAGCAACTTTGTAGCAATAAAATATATTTTTACCCTTTTCCTTGACTTTTTCTCTATACTATCATTACGATCATTGGAGGCAATAACATCAGATTTCTGATGTTTATTGTAATTCATCAATTCGCACAGATCTCCCTCCTTCAGTCCCGGAATCAAAGCTGTATCAATCATGATCATAACATTAGGAAATCGTGTCAAATCGTGATAAGTTAGCTCCAATTGATGCTTTCCTGAATTGATATGTTCCTGTTTGCCTGAATCCACCTTGTCTGCATGATTCAAAATGTCTTCGCTGTGTATCATGTTCAAACCTTTATCCACTTCCCGCACAGGCTCATCCCCACCACCTATCACCAAGCTCCCAGAAACCAGCGAAATCACATTGGAATTCCGGCTCTTCCCAGAAGAACCCCCATTTAAACCCAAGCCACCAGTCTTGATCCTCTCAAGCCTATTAACAGGACGTTGCATACTCATCGAATTACGACCATTACCATTAACATCACCGTTACTATCTCCATCCTTCTTTCTATTCCCTCGAAGACTAGAAAACATGCTCAAATATACAAACCTGCACTCCTATAGAACATATAACACTGCTATTCAACCTTGACAGCCCTCTCGTCAACAACTTTCATCCAAAACGACTCTCTTCAAAGGACTAACTAGTGCTTTAATAAGTGATTCATCACTGCCTTATCTTATATTTTTATGTGCAATCACGTGATATTCACGTGATTGCACATAAATTATTTAGTATATCCATATTTAAGCTTCCAACAATAGGTATAAAAGGAACTATTAAGCCCAAAACAACTTCTTAATCTTCCAATTGAGACCAATTGGACTGCAACAATGCTAGCCAACGAGCATCAGCACGATATATCAAAGTTTGGTACCAGAATGCGACAGTTAGAGCCTCTCAACGCTTATACGATTTTGACACTATTAGGATTAGTAATGTCATTCCCAGCCAACTGACAAAGTGAAAAGTTAAACGAAGTTATAAATGTTAGTCTAAAAAGGGTCTTTACCAGTTAGTATTTTGAATGATTGATATATAATGAGCAAGAGATAATTTCCAATAGCATGGAATCAGCAAGAAATAGGGTAAAATGTTTGGTGGATCGGTTAGAAAAGCAGTTAGAACTAATGTTCCAGTCTTGTCGAGAAGATTTTTGAGTGCTTCCAGAGTAAGTGGGGTGAAAGTTGTTAAGAATGGTAGATGGGGCCAGTCCAGATGGCTATCTGGTGTTGTTGTAGGTGCTGTTGGTGTTGGTGCTGGTGGGGTTGCGTTAGCATTGCAGAACAGTCAAGCCAGCAAGTTTATTAATAACGATGGAGATTTGAAGAGTGATGAAGAAGCAGAGGGCACTGTCAAGGTTTACGATGGTATTACTCCCTTTCCGGTTGTTCTAGACCATTCTAAATACGAGTGTATTGATGATACTTACGAGATTTTGGGATGGGGTGTTAGAATGGTCACATTCATGAAGTTTAAGGTTTACTGTATGGGTATCTACATTTTAGAAGAAGACAAACACAAGGTAAGCGAAGTTTTGAACTCGACCTACTTGTCAAAAGCTTTTATTGACACTAACGAAAGGATTTCGCACAAGCAAAACGTCTTTGATGCATTAAACGACCCAAGCAAATCGATGATCTTGCTAGAAAATCTATTAGATAGCAATATTAGGTTATTAGCTAAAATTACTCCTGTCAGAAATACCAGTTTTGGTCATTTAAGAGATGGTATCTCAAACACTGTTTCCAATCACCCAGACATAGCAGGCCATGAAGAGGAAGTTGCAGCCGGTGTACAAGAATTTAAAGACTTAATCCAACAGAATTATCCAGTTGCAAAGGACGATGATCTGTTGGTTCAATTGAATTCAGATGGATCATTGACCTTCTCCCAATTTGCTCGTAAGAAGAAGAAGTACATCCATTTTGGTACTGTTAAAAACCCAATTGTCGGAAAATTCCTATTCACCCAGTACCTGGGTGGTCCAAAGCCGTTGTGTCAACAAACTAAGGACAATGTCACCGAGTCAATTGTGAAGTTAGTTTAGTCACTTCCATTTCAAAGCTGTATATATCTATACTTAAATAGGTTTTTTCTATTATATTCTAATACATTATTACTATGATTTAAGCTGAATTTTTCAAGCGCATCTCATCTTAAGCACTAACATAAAAAAAGATCGAGATGATCAAACTATTCACTTTAAAATATACAATTTAGAGAAACCAACTAGACATTATGAAGGCTGTTACAAGTAATATTACACATTTAATAGGGAAAGATGTTACTAAATGGACTCCTCTCGATGACGGTGAATTGCGAGAGCTATGTCAAATCCTCAATGACTCTGAATCGTTGTCTCTAGATGATCAGGTTAAAAGTGTGCAGTTGTTGAGTTATTATACAGTTGGTGAAAGAACTAGTCTGGAGATTAGTCGACTTTGTTTGGATACTGTTGATTCAGTTCTTTCGGATGATGGTACTACTAAAAATGCTATAATGCAATATTTAATTACTAATATACAGCCTTTATTGTATAAACCTGCAACTAAGACTAGAGATGCACGATTAGATAAAAAGGACACAGGTTTGAATCCCAAACTAGGTTTTAGTTATGCAAATGAGGAAGCTTTGGAAAAATGGAGGTTAAATGGAGGATTGAACTCGATTCCCTTAATGTATGTGATTTTGCGATATCTGGAGAGAAAGGATGTAAGTGCGAATATATGGTGGATAACACCAGCAATCCTAAATATAATCGACGATACTACTGATTTGCATAATATTAAGTTACAGGGTGTCATGATTTTAAGGACACTATTGGAATACACTTTCAACGACGGCAAGAACGACAACGACAGCAATTGGATTACTTTTAGTCAAACCGGTCTCTTTGAGATATTTGAACCGTTGCTTATTAATATGACATATTTCTTACCACCAGCATATTCACCAAAGGATACCTCTAGTATTTTTTCTAGCATTTTTCCCACGTTATTAGCATTATACAGGACTCGATTTGACAATGATTCAGTTCAATATAAAAGACATTTACAAAAATTATTATCAGACAACATTTTAACAAATATTCTTCCCAGGATTGCATCTGAACATGAAGATTTGACTTTAATAGTGTTTGATTTCACAAAAGATTTGATTCGAGAACTACAGGAAGGTATAACTCTTCAATTGAGCAGATTCATCTACACAATAGGTGAGTACGTTGTGAAAAATCCATTTTTCACCACATCTATGGACATCGTAAACGGAACTCTTGAACTTCTGACGTTGGTGATCAAAATACTTTCCGCTGAAAGGCTGAAAGCCCATAAGTACGATTTCATTGCATTGTTAGTTATCATATTTGACAAGAACGACCAAGAAGGAACCCTCACACAGGAATTGCTCAAAGAATTAAAGCAAACTTGCGTCTTTCTCATTGACAAAGACTGTGGTTTGGATGAAACAGAGAAAAATAAACTATTAAAATCCAGAAGTAATTTAATCAAATTATTAAATTAGATAAAGAATATATATATTTATTTATCTTGTGTTGTTAATGTGTATATAAAGAACAAATCCACGCATCAATTTTCAAATCTAGCATACCATCTGTTCTGTCGTGTTCTGTTGTCTTTTGTACATGTAAAATGAAGGAATATAAAGAAAAATCCAAACTCTTATATCTCACGATAGAGTAAATCTCAGAAAGTATACATCTTTCACAATTATTGAGGATTCTCGACAGGCTTCTCACCTCTAGCAAACCTAGGGTTTCTTGGATCGTTGATGAACTCTTTGGTGCCAGCAGACAAATCTGCTGCCTTACCAATCGCATAGTACATAACAACACCACCAATGAAAAATGGCCAGTATGGTTTCATCAAAGGAGTAGGAAATTTCTTTGGCATCATTTTGATTTCAATATTATACTATAGTTTTTAACCTAACGAACAGACCTTGAATACTTAAATCTTAATCTTAATCTCACTCTTAAATACCGTGCGTGTCTAAGGTTGATTCTTTTCACTACCTGACCAAGAAAATAATCCATTCAAGCTTCTATAAACATACTTTTATATATCTAAACTAGGGGCAATATCTGCATACTAACAGGATCTCGCTCTCAATTGAACTTTCACGTTCAACCGTTTTACCGTTTCACCTATAACAGAATGAAAAATATTCAGTGGTAAAAATATGTATCACACCACACGAACCCAATACACTGCATACAGTATACTTATTATTATTGGTTCGTTGGTTGTGATATGTTGTAGTGGGTGAGTTTAGACTGTGTGAACAAACGTATAATATAAAGAGAGTGGCAAGAGTGGAGCTGGTATTAGGCTGTAGGTTCTGGCTGTTTATATGTACTGTTTGCGATAAGCACGTTGCCAAGCTGACAAGCTGTGTATTTATATATGTGTGTGAGTTGAGAACGTAGGCTGTGATATGGGTTGGTTATATCTGTGTGTGAAAAAACGGAAAAAATGACTTCCATCCGGGTAACATTTGTTTTTGTGGTCGGCGGCTAAATCTTCTTGGTTTTTTTGTGTCAACAACATATATGTAAATATATATATATATATAGGCTTATTTGGGTGGCAAGATTTTTGTGGCAAGAAATATATATGGTTTTTTAAGGGAGGGATTTTCCAAAAAAATATCTATTTTTTTCATATATAAAGAGCAAGAAAAGAGAATTCTTTTCTTTTCAGAACTTCTCACTTTTGGCTGTCCTAGAAGTTTTGTAATTTATTTCGTCGGCGGTATAAGTATGAACACAGGTATGTATCTATTCTAACTAGGTTTACAAGCATAAAGTAATATTTACCAACATAAGCATGAGATATCTTTTCATACGGGTTGCAAGGACTCGTAACTGGGAAGAGAATGTGCGAATTGGATCGATGTTTTTACTTAATAGACTATCGGTGGATCTCAATTTGCACAGCAGGGATGTTTTGATTGTATGTACTGTTTCTTGATGATCATTAAATTTCTCCGAATATTTAAACCTCATCATTTCAAAACGTTTATTAGACGCAGTTTCGGAATTGAGATCCATAAAAAAGGATGAACGTATCCGTAAGGTGCTTTTTTTCTATTTTATGCAAAAAGGAATCATCAGGTGTTTCCCTTTTTATGACTCTCTACGAAACAGCAAAATAAGATCGAAGTTTTTCAACAATTTTCAATTTGGAAGATTTTCGAAAAGTACTCAATTTCTAACCAAATATGCCATGTGCTACTACTAACTACAAAATATACTAACTAACCAAATGATAATTTCAATGCGAAAAATTTTAAAATAACGTGGAAAACAATAATATTTGCGCAAAGAATGATAAACTAAGATCTCTGATTTTCTACGACGCAAAAAGTTTAAAAATACAACTAGGATGCAAAAAGAAAAGTGAGTAGCAACAGAAAAATAAGTTACATGCTCAATTTTAGAATTCATCTAGATTTTGATATTCCTTCTGCGTTGTAACTACTGATAAGTATGTTATTCCGTTAACGAGCTTGAGCTTATGTCTTAATTCGATTGATGGTTTTTTATCGTTGAATTTGTCTCTTTTCTTTTTCAGTTTTAGTGTTTCACGTCATATGTGCTATTTTAGTGGATTAATCATCTCCATTACTTGCATGCATGGTAGTAAAAAAATTTAAAAAATGAAAAAAAAAAAAAAAAAAAAAAAAAAAAGTATCGAATACACAAATATTATAACATAATATATATCAGGCTATTATTATTCTTTTTATTGTAGTTCAATAAAATTAAACTCAAACATTACATAGCTAAGTGACTTAGAGAAATTCACAAAGTTTGTTGTTGTATTAATTTTACCAAATTCTTCATTGTGGATATATATATATACGACACGAGAATATATATAAAAGAAATAAACATTGATATAAATTAAGATATAAGGAAACGAACCACTTGTTATCGACTTTAAGGATTTAACAAATATAAGAAGCACAACTAATTATGACCGATATGTTAAATGTTAACCAGCAGTCGTTGGTTAATAACCCAGTTCCAATTCCTAAAAAATCAAGACCTATTAAAACAGACAAACCAAGACCATTTTTATGTTCTATTTGTACTAGAGGATTTGTAAGACACGAACATTTGAAAAGACATAAGATTTCACATACTAATGAAAAGCCATATTTATGTATTTTCTGTGGTAGGTGTTTTGCAAGAAAAGATTTGGTTTTAAGACATCAATATAAACTGCACCCTTCATTAATTAGTAAAAAAGAACAAGATGGTGAAAATTCAACAGATAATTCAAATAATAACGGTAATATTGTTAAAGTTGTAGGTAATAAAAAGACTATTTTACCTACGCCATTGAATCCACTTGCAATGACAGCTGCAGAATTGAAAAGACAAAACAAAATTGAGAAAAAGAATGGTGTAACCAAATCTAAATCGAAACTTTCAAATAAAAAAGCTAAAACTTCTAAAGACATGAAAAAACATTTTGAAAATGGAAGTGATGATTTTTATATTACTAGTAGTTCAGTTAGCCCCTCTTCTGTATCTGTCTCACCTCAACAATCGTTACCAGTACCGCAAGAATCATTAAAAGTACCACAAGGGAATTTTAGAAAAAGACATGCTTCTTTTTCAGCGTCAAATGTATATACATATAGACCAAATCAAATTGAGACAGAGATACCATCTAGAGATGACAGTGAAATATCTGCTGATGTTCCTCATCAAGTAGGATTTTCTACACCACAACTAACAACGAATAAATTATTGGAGAAAGTTTTTGATTCTGAGTTTGCTGATAATGAAATGTTACAATTTTCATTAGATGATCCATTTTTCCAAAATCCTTCAAACGAAAATAATAATAACTATGCATTATTAGATGGTTTTGATATTTCAGGCAAACCTAAGTTATTCAATAACAATGAAACTACTACTAATCATAATGACAACAATAATAATAATAATACTAATAATACTAATAATACTAATACTAATAATACTAATACTAATAATAATAATAATAGCATCACGAATAAGGTTACTTCATTGGACACCATCCAAGAAAATTCTTTTGCAAATTTTAAGCTTCATAAAGCTGATAGTTTCTTAAGTAGTAGCTTTATTCCATCTGCATCGTTTCTTTCCTTAGCTAACTTGTTGACGACTAGTTCTATTGGCCAAGGTGGTTACTCAAATAATAATATCATGTCTAGTAACGTTGGAACTAATAACCATTCTAGTAGTATGAGTAATTTATTCGAATATTTCAGTAATGATAAAAATATGAATAATATACTACCCTCAACGAATACTACAGCAGGACCAATGGCACGCAGTGATAGTGACCTTTATCAAAATTCTCAGATTACAGGTAATTTAATTCAAAATAATAATATATCCAATCCCTTAAAAGCCAATAATGATGAGGTAGATGAAAAATGGTTGTCCGAATTTCTAACCATTAATCCCCAGTTTCAGAATGTAGATCCGAACAGCTTCAAATTATCTTCAAAACATTTTAACGATATTGGTTTTGTTAGTCAAAACTACAGCCCATCCGATGAATCTTCGCTTGAATCTGCAGGTGTTTCTCCAAATTTAGGTTCAAATCACATTTCAACTTCAACTTCAACTGAAAACACAGTCTCTCCTTTGCCTGATTTTGATGGTAAACCAAATAAAAGCTTGCCACAATATGTCATCAATAGCAATAAGGATGTTAGAATTCCAAACACAAACATTCCAAGTAAATATTTTAATTCTGGGAGAAGAAATAGTATTGTAACTGAATTCTTTAACACTAGGCAGCATGCAGTTTTTCATGAAGATTCAATGTTTCTTAACAATTTATTAAACTCATCTGTGGGGCTTGGTGG
Organism: Tetrapisispora iriomotensis; assembly: GCA_003705975.2. Lineage (NCBI taxonomy): Eukaryota > Fungi > Ascomycota > Saccharomycetes > Saccharomycetales > Saccharomycetaceae > Tetrapisispora > Tetrapisispora iriomotensis. The sequence continues at coordinate 706,949 of PPKC02000001.1, read as the reverse complement.
TATAAATTCAAACTCAGACGTCTCTAATCAGAATACTGCTCTAGGAACCACCATGGTAAAGCCTCTATTTAATGAAGATATTCGTACCTACATCATTAGTAGTAACAGCTTATCACCAGAATTATTTCCGAGTGTTGATGAATTAAACTCATACACTAAATTATACGTATTAAAATTCCACGGTTTTTTTCCATTCGTTCATATTGGCTCAATTGATATTAAACCAGATAACTATACTTTCATTTTATCGTTAACTGTTATTGGTGCATTGCATTCCTTTCATTCTTCTCATGCGATGTTATTATCTAGAATTTGCTGGACTCAAATCAAAAATATTATCAATAAACTAAGTCAAACTCATAGCTATTCTGAAACCCCAATATGGGTCATACAATCCATGGTATTATTAATATTTATTAATATTTTTAATAACGATCTAAGTTTACAACAGAAGAAAATTATCCACACTCAATTAAACACATTGGTGGAGTTAATTAAAGTTACCAAGATTAACTTACCATTGGAGGCTTTTGAAAAACCTCCAATTCAAAGTGATCACACAATGGATTATCAAGATAATCCAGAGACACTCTCCAAATATTTAGCTCAATTTGAGACATCCGATCAAATTGATAAAGCTTTCCAATATTTCATCAAAGCACAACAACGTATTCGTACATGTCATGTATTTTTAATTGTTTCCAACATGTTTACTAATATGGCTGGGCTGGAATGTTCGTTCCATTCAATTGACATACGATGTGGTATTCCTTGTTATCTGACCGAATTATTCGAGTGTAACAATTCCACTGAATGGAAAACTATATTAGTACAAAAAAAGATTGCTCTAGATTCTAAATTTTCATTGTTGGAATTGTCTAATGGTGGGGAAACGTATCAAAATTGTTTGAATTACTTGGCAAATGGTAATAAATTTTTCTTCGAAAATGAAAAGCTATCTTTAAAGACATTATTATCGTTACTTATTGCTGTTCATGAAAAAATATTTTTTGAAGACAATAAACTATCTGTGTATGTTGTAAGAAATTCTTTAGAAGGTGAAATGAAATGGAGAACTGAGTGTAAGCCAATAATAGATTTTGCAATGAAAAATTGGGAAGCATTATTTATTAAAAATGGAGGTGTTTTAGCTACTGCAGACGCAGAAAGTATGTCCCGGTTTGTAGAGAGATCACCAGAGGCTTTATTGATTATTCCTTTACATTTGTTAGCCTGTATTCGTAAATGTGTTAATATAACTCCGGTTATGAATGCGATTTATCTTCAAGATTGGGAAAAATTAAATAGGATCATGGAGAATAAATTTTTCTATTGTGATTTGGATTCTGTTCATGAAGCTTCCGAATATGCATTATTAGCTATCAACTTCTGGATTGACGCAGTGTCGGTAGTGAATAATGCTCCGAAGACATCTAAAAGAACTCCTATTTTCGCTATTATGAGTATCTTTGTTGCCATGTTTATCATTGCTGAACAAATGAAGAGAATCGAAGATTGGGCATATGCTACAAACAAAACAGCAACACCAAATTCTATTCCATCTGTTTTAAAAGCATCAGATAGAATAATGTGGTTAAGATGTGAAAAAGTTCTGAAGAAGATTGAACTACATGTATTACCAAAGGGATATAATAAAGAAACATATGCTGAATTTTTAAGATATCAAGCAAAGGGTGCATTAGATGTAGAAGTTTTGGACGACCAACTTGCATACAATGCTATGCAGGCAACAACAGATATTAATGAAACGGCAAAGGTCATCCAAAAAGCCAGATTATCTACTCGTTGCTTATACCTGGGTGTAAGAATATTAGGTGATGCCCCAATTTGGCCAATCGCATTACTATTTGCCCATGCATTACAATCAAGAGCAGTTTACATTTCCAAGAATTTCGACAAATACGATAGTATGGCAGATTCCACTACAATCAATAGATTACTTGGTCCTATGAATGTAGAAACATACTATAACTCTGTATTAGGTTCATTTAATCAAGGCCAATACGAAACACAAAATCATATCCAACTTCAAAATAACTGCAACGATCAAGCTCAAACTCAAGCTCAAAATATGAAAGACAGCAATGTCGCAAGTGATTTTGAAGACGATGGGATTCTAAGATTTTAATATGATAGAAAGAACAAAGTATATTGTTCAAGTTTATATAGGAACTTTTCAAAATAAATAGATTGTTTTATAATACTGTTCTGTTCCTGTTCTAATGGTGAGAAGATGAGAGGGTTGCTAGTTTGTTGATGGAATCAGTATGGTGATAGTTGAATTGTCAATGGTTGTTGATGGTAGGTCTTGCTGTTTTAAATTTATCACATTACACGAAACCGACATTTTGAAATATTAAAATAATGATTTTGAAAATGAAAAATGTGTCCCTTTTGAGACCTAGAAATGTACTTTTTATGATGACTTAATATAAAATTTATTGAAGTATTATTCCTCTATAAGAAATTCATTTTGAATTATTCTTGACAGACATCAATGAGGTTGAATAGTTTTTGAAATTTGCCATAAGATTTGAGAAAAACCGTCTAAGAGTTAAGAGTGAGTTAGCCGTTTGATATATTAGTTCGAAATATTAAAGATCGATTATAATACGATAACTATTTGTACCATTATTGCCTTTTTCCTTTATTAGTATCAACAAATAAAATGAGTTTAGAAGACAGTTTGAGTAATTTATCCATTTATGATGCTAAAAAATACTTCCGTAAGGCACAAAATGTAATGTTCAACTATACTGAGATGGAAGGTAAAGTTCGTGAAGCCACTAATAATGAGCCATGGGGAGCTTCTTCAACCTTGATGGAACAAATTTCACAAGGTACTTACAACATTAGAGAGCGTGAGGAAATTTTAGGAATGATATTTAGAAGATTCACTGAAAAAACTGCTAGTGAATGGAGACAAATATATAAATCTTTACAATTATTGGATTATTTAATCAAGCATGGTTCTGAAAGATTCATTGATGATATCAGAACCAGCTTGAGTTTAATTAAAATGTTAGAATCATTCCATTACATTGATTCTCAAGGTAGGGATCAAGGTATTAACGTCAGAAATAAAGCTCAAAATCTAGTCATTTTCTTAAAAGATGATGATATGATACGTTCAGAAAGAAAGAAGGCTAGAGAAACATCCAAGAAATTCAAAGGTGTTGCTGGAGGAAGTGCTGCTGCAGAAACCTTGGGCCAAAATCCAAGGGCTGGTTTTAGATCATCATACAACAATGGTATCAGTGTAAGTGCAGATTTTGATAGTGAAGATGAAGATGATTCCCATGCTGCTCCAAAAATCGTTTCCAGTTCAAATGGATTTTCCAATGATGATGATTTATTTAAAATTAATAGCAGTTCTCACAATGCTGATGTTGCCTCCAAGCCAGCTAATCATAATAATAATAATGTTGATGATGATGATGATGATGATGATTTTGCAGATTTTCAAAGTGCAGGACCAGTTGTGGAGCAGGCAAGTACTCAAAACACCCAACAAAGCTCTTTGTTTGATTTAGGAACAAGCATAAGTACTAATACTAATCAACAATCTGCTCCTTCACAGATGAACTTTCCTGATGTAGTACCAGCTATATCAGAACCTAAAAAAACGGATCCATTTGGTTCCTTATTCATGAATGCCAAATCTGAACCAATTAAACCAATGTCTCAAAAGCCAACATCTTCTATTACAACTTCCTCGGGTTTAGTTGATGATGGTGGTGATGATGCTTTTGGAGAAATGCCAACATCTGCCCCTCCAGTTCAAAGCGTGTCACAAACCTCCACTAGCAATGATGATGATCTATTTGGTGATATGACTGCTTCTGCCCCACCTGCACAAACTAATTCTAATAATAATGAAGTTGACTTATTAGATTTATGATTATTATTGAAAATACTTTAACAAATTTTATCAATAAAATAATTTTTAATATTACAATTTACAACTGATTCGAAGTGATTTTATGTACTTTCATATATCAATATTGTATATTAAATAAACGATGTGTAATAGGATAAACCAACAACAGATTTATTAATTATAACCACTGAAAATATCAGACCAAAATTCATCATTTAGTTGATTAAATCCTAAAACTAATGAATCAATATCTGTTAAGTATTCAGTTAAATTTCCACTAGATGTAGCCGGTGATTCACTGGCATCGGTAGGTGTTGTTGAATTAAAGCTTGGAGGTGAATTATTAAAGGCAACATTCGCATTCGATTTAAGTATGTTAGACGCACTGTTTTGAGCATTTTGTGTCAAGTTAGCTGTTGTTGAGGTTGCTTTAAATTCGTTCTTCTTCTTCTTGGAATCTTTAAATAAAGACCGTTGATGTATATTCAACAATTGTCCTTCTTCAAGAACCCTGCTGGCATATGTTTGAACAAAAAGGGCAACAACATATTGAAACTTCAATATAAAGGTATTATATACATATATCTTTGAAGTTTTTTCCAATAAATCAGAAACCTGATTTATCAAATCCACAGCACCGTCTGTATATCGAAGATATGGATTTAGAATACGGATTGAAACACTTGAGTATCTGCATCTTAAAAGTAACATACCAACAGTATATATGACTCTTGACATATGGAACAAAGGTAACGAGGCAACAAGACGTGGTGATAATTTTAAAAACTCTTTAAGAGCTAGAATACAACATTGGCCACATCTAATAAAGGAATCGATAAATTGAGCAGGTAACTGTTGAACATTTTTGTTTAAAACTAAAAACCTTTTAGCTATGAATTGATGTAAAAATCCTTCAACAGAATAATAAAATGACAGAACTCTGTGTCTATCATTCGGTATTTGAACAAAGAGATGGTCTAACTGCCTTTTAAATCTAAAAAATAAATTATTGGTATGTCTCTCAGTATATTCAGGGTCATCCTCCTCTTCGTAAGACTCAAACGGTTCATGCAAGTGCGTTTGTATCTTTTCCAATAGATGATTTAGTTTAACAAATATCACCCACATTTCATCATCTGAAAAACTACTTATATCTTTACTATTTCTGTTTTTAATGATTTTATCACAAGCAGCCTCCAGTGATGGGGACCAGCGTTTGTGACTTCTCTGTCTTAAAAATAAGGCAATGTTTGTTGCACATATATAGTTTATAATCTGTATCTTGTATCCATCATTGTATTCTTCCAGCGGAGATAGTTTTTTATATTTCGCAGTATCTCTTCCCTCTGCAAACATTGCAAATGACCTATCTGCAGAAGTGGGCCCAAGGTCTTTCGTTAAATAACAACTGATATAATTGAATAAATGATATTGAGTATTGTTAGACCATTCTGGAAAATTATACCACAAACATAAAGTCAGTAATGATTCTAATAATTCAATGGATTTTCTATTGTGTTGGAATATCTCATTTTTTATTAAATGTAATGTAAAACTATTCAAATTAAGAATTAATTCCTGAGAAGTTTCATCTTTCTTCATCAATGTCGACACAATACATATAATACTAGTAAAAAAAATTGGTTTCTCAGTTCTAAGCTTGTCAACAGTTGTGTCTTTACTAATTCGAATAAATGGTAATCTACAGTCCCTATCAATAATACTTCTGTAAATATTTAGTCTAAATTCTGCCTCTTCGTAAGTTAGCAGATTAAGTGAAACTGGATCCGTTACTTTATCTGCAAAATTACTGTTTGCAAGAGCTTGACTCCATTTTTCGGAAAGGATATTGAACTTGTTGTATATTTCATGGACTTTACCTTTTTGTTTTACTAGAAGTGATCGAAGTTTTTTCTTAAACTGAGATGTGAACCCCTCCGATAGTGTTCTATTCTCTTTTGAATTTGCAGTTGTGTTGTTAATGTCATTCTTAAGTTGAGATGTATTGAGTTTCACTTGGCTTGAATTTTCAAATGCTAAAATATCTTTCTTGACAGATTCAATTCTATTGGTATCGTCATTAATGGTAGTAGCACTATAGGATCCTGTATTTGAAGAAACAGTTTCATTTAAACATTTTTGATTTTGATTATTAAAAATGGATTGTGAATCTCTAAGGTTGCCATAACTGGCACTTTTGTTGATGTTTGGCCAAACATCGGATAGATTCGAATTTATGCCTTGTGTTCCCTTTATTTTGAATTCTGATTCATCTCCTGTTGCATTTGGGAGTCCCTGTTGCAGAGAATGAGAACTTTGCATTTTTTGGCTCATAATATTATGTGCTTTCAAAAATTCTTGAGACAACTCTTGAGGTGGTGCGGAACTTCCTAGAGTCGCCATATTGCCAACATTCAACGGCTGATTGTTATGTCTGATGTTTGAGTGTATTGCAGTGTTCATCGGAAATGTATTGGCATTGTTAATTGGTTCATAAAGTACACCGTTTCCTTTTAATGGAGGGCAAGAACTTATATCATTAAGTATATGTGTAATCGGTCCTAAATTTGATGCACTAACAGGGGTGGTTGTGATTGGAGATATTTGTTTTTGCTTCTTAAGTGTTGTAGCAAAGTTTGAATTATTTGTTGAATCTTCAAACTTTGATTGAAATGCTCTACGTTTCCTCGTACGTTTGGCCAAGTCGAATGTGCAAAATTTGCTCGTCTTCAAACACCTCTCACATGGTTTCAAAAATATGTTATTCAGATCTGAAGGAACGCATTTTTGTTTCGCAGAATGGCATCCAATGCAAGCTACTGTGTTTCTTTTCCTTTTCTGCCAGAGATCAGGATCAATAACGGTCGGTTGTGTGAGCCTAATATCATTCATTTCAACACCTTTTATTGTAGTAAGGCCTGTATTAATAACGTTTGAAGTTCCATCTTGGTCATCTATCCCAAAATTAGTCCTTGGAACTGCTTTTGTTAATTCGTGGATCTTTTGAGTGGAAGTCATCAATACAAACTAGCCAAAATGTCTACTCTTATTAATTGGGTATTATCCTATTTTCCTTGCTTACTAACCAAAAGAAACCAAATTTTAACCCATATATTAGCTGATACTGGAAAAAGTTTTAGATTAGTCACGGTATTCAAATACTTCTAATCATCTATAATAACATTCTCTCAATTGAGTCTTAGTTAAAAATTCTTGAATCATTTTATATGTTCTTTTTATTTTTTTGGTGATGCTAACTGTAGAAGCTTTTCCGGTTTAATAATTATATCATGGATAGGCAATGGGCAACGAGACGACGCAAATTATACAAGTGTCACAATCTCTATTAACGTGTTTTGGAGTATAAAGAAGTCAATATATAAAGAAATGGTTTATGCCATTGTAAATTTTGGACTTGGTTTACTCAAGAAACATTTTTCCAGATATTGCAAGTAATTAGAAGATTATTTACATTTTGTTTTGAAAAATGAAATTACTTCAATGGCAACAATGAGCCTCCCAGTCCTACTCAAACTTCAAAAAGTCAATACCAACGTTGTGAATATGGTAACTATAATAGTTTAAATGCTTTAGAATTATTGAAGAGTATTGGGTTGATATAAATAATATTAGACTACGTTAAATAATATTATATAATAGTTTATAGTTTATAGTTTATAGTTGAATGTTGAATGTTCATGCTAATTACAGAAAAATAATCATGATAAATAGGTAATTAAGGGCATGCGTATAGTTATAGCCTTTTCACAAAACATGTGTATTCTTTTTTTATGATTTTATGCAAATTTTAGAACCTTCTTTTAGACGTTCAAGGTCCTCAGCAGATGGAACATTTGCTGGTTGAGCACTAATGGCTGGAACAGTTGATGGAGCTGATTCAATTGCTGGAGCAGCATTGCTAGCAGACTCTGGTTTTTTGGCACGATTATGGACCATATGACTTTGGACTAAATGACCAGCTGCAAGAGCAGCACATAAGGACAATTCACCAGCTAAAACAGCACAGGCAACAATTCTGGCTAATTGACGAGCATTGGTACCCGGTTCAGTTGGATGAGGACCACGGACACCTAATAGATCTAACATAGCACCTTGTGGTTCTAAAATAGTACCACCACCAATAGTTCCTACTTCGATAGAAGGCATTGAGACAGAAATTTTCAAATCACCATCGACTTCCTTCATTAAAGTGATACAGTTGGAACTTTCGACATTTTGGGCAGGATCTTGACCTAAAGCTAAGAAAACAGCAGTAACAAGATTAGCAGCATGAGCATTGAAACCACCAACAGAACCAGCCATAGCAGAACCAATCAAATTCTTAGAGATATTTAATTCGACTAAAGCCTTAACATCGGATTTCAACACTTTTCTAACGACATCGCCTGGAATAGTAGCTTCAGCAACTACACTCTTACCACGACCTTCGATCCAATTGATAGCAGCTGGTTTTTTGTCAGTACAATAATTACCAGATACAGAAACAATTTCCATGTCATACCATCCAAATTCTTCTACCATCTGTTTCAAAGAAAATTCGACACCTTTAGAAATCATATTCATACCCATGGCATCACCAGTGGTAGTTCTGAAACGAATAAATAACAAGTCACCAGCCATAGCAGTTTGAATATGTTGTAAACGAGCAAATCTTGAAGTGGAATTGAAAGCTTTCTTTACTTTATTTTGACCCTCTTCAGAATCTAACCAAATTCTACATGCACCAGCTCTGGTTAAACTTGGGAATCTAACACAAGGACCTCTTGTCATACCATCTTTAGTAATAACAGTAGTAACACCACCACCAGCATTGATTGCTTTACAACCACGCATAGCAGAGGCAACTAGACAACCTTCAGCAGTAGCCATTGGAATATGATATGGGACATTATCAATAATCAGTGGACCAATAACACCTACTGGTAATGGCATGTAACCAATAACATTTTCACAACAAGCACCAAAAACACGGTCGTAATCGTAATTTTTATAAGGTAAACGTTCAGAAGCTAAAACAGGGGCATCAGCTAAAACAGCCAAAGCTTTACGACGTACTAAAACAGCACGAGTAGTATCACCTAATTGCTTTTCTAAAGCATATAAAGGTAATTTACCATTTACAACCAAAGATACAACTTCTCTGTTTTTCAAGGAACCAATATTACCTGCTTTCATCATGGCTTCCAATATTTCAATAGGACGAACATTTACAGTTAAATCATCAATGTCTGTTTCGTCATCAGTAGAATTAGTGGAAGATGCAATGGACAAAGAAGAAGATAAGGAGGAAGTGGAAGATGAAGAAGTAATTGGTAATTTAGTTTCAGGTATTTCGGATACAGAAGAAATATTTTGGGATAGTTTCGATTTCGATTTATTATTATTAGATAATGCAGTTCTTAATGATTTTGAACTATCAGTAACTCTTGATTGATGTTTGGCTTTTCTTTTGGAAAATTCTTCAGCAGTGTAAAGTGTGTGAATTCTGGTAGCATTCAACAAATAGATATTGACAAAACCACTAATGATAAAGGCACTAAAAATAACTTTTGAAACAAATCTATCACTGATTGCTTTACTAATATAATGAAATACTAACATAATTTGATCTTCAATTTTGTGATAAGTATTTCTGGTTTTATAATATTGAATTGGTGCGACTGAAACAATAATTGATTCATGCAAATTCAAAGATTTATTAGTTTTAATGAAATTAGGTAAGTCATTTAATAGTTGATCACCATTGTATAATAATGAAACAGTTTCGGAAGCCCATCTTACGCCAAAGTTGTAAATGTTGATCAAAACAAAGCAAGCAATGACTGAAACTTTAATAGCATTACCAACGTTACCCGAGTGATTACCAAATAGCGCATGTTTAGACTTGTTTTCTTTACCATAGATGATATCAGCAGTAGATGGAACAACACCATCTTCTTCTAAAGCTTGTTTAATAATGGTAGATCTGTAAATAATGTTCATCTCTAATTTTAATGACAAAACAGCCGAATAGAAAGTAGAAGTCAAAAATAATTCAAAAGTCAACATTAAAGCACAGAATAAGCAAAAATTAGATAAAGTTTCCAAATTTCTAGCATATAATGAACAACCAACAAATGCAATGATACATAATAAATGATCATGGACTAATTTGGTACCTTCAGCAGACATTGTATCGAAGATAATGTTGTCAATAGTCATTTTCTTAGATAAGTTAATTTTTTGGAATAATTTTGTACTATGTTCAGCTAATCTTATTTTGTGTTTGAAACCAACAATTACAATAATAAATGGCAAACCTTCTACTAAACTTGTAGCGCTGACTCTTCTATTTGAGGTCAAGTGAATTGTGAACAATGATAAAAAGAAAGCTCCCGCAGAATTGAAAATTGTAGCCAAACTTAGCCAAAATTTAGAACCAGTCTTACTCATTTCAACAAATAAAGAATATACAGTTTGTAAAACCATCGAATAAGCAATAGCAATAATAACAATGTCAAATGATTCACTTTGAGAAAATCTAGTCATCAAGTTATCATAAATTGACCAGAACAAATGTTGTATCTCGAACAAATGATTTTGTTTATTTGACAATCTCCATGTAACAGGTTCATTACCTGTATTCGATTGAGAATGGAATTGAGTAGGCAATTCACTTGAATCTTGGAAAACGTATTTATTTTCACCAGATTCATAGATCACATTGTTCAAGTCATCGAATTTATCATTCTTACTTAAATTTTCAAAATTTATTGTAAATAGGTAATAATGGTTCTTTACATCGACAAAATCAGTATTTTCAGTAGCATTATAATATTTCCAGCCATTTATGTTTGAATTCGTGTAGTAATTAGTACATTTGTCAATAATCTGTTGATGATCTTGGAAAATCAAGTTTGCATCTGAATTAGCTTCCAATTTCCAACCAATAAAATAATATTGTATAACAGACAAGTACGCAATCGATGAAACCAAAAGAGTAATGAAAATGACATGAATCGGATGCTTGGCACTGAATTTAGCCATATAAGCCATCAATTTAGACACAGGCTTCAACCTGCTAATTAAAAAAGACATTTTATATCTTTCTGTTCCTGTTCACGTTTCCTATTCCTCCTTTTCACTCAAATCTCAACCAATTCAAAGCTAATAAAAACAATCAACAATATACTTCAAGAAATATATCGTCCAATTATTATAGAATAGTCTTACAGGCTCACAGAACTTTCCTTTTGTACCAATTCTAATTTAAAAAAACAACCTTATTCATTATTCTAACATGCATGAAAAATCTTTTCTTATATATATTTTTTTTTCATGTCGATGGCCCTTAACCCGTTAAAATGTCATCGCAAAATATACTTTAACTTTAGATCGAAAAAATTTAACCCGATATTCGACAATGTAGACTGCAGTGTCAATTGGAATTGGAATAGTTGCTACAAGAATGCCAACTGTGGGTAAGAGGTGTGACAGCGGTATATATTTGTATTCTATCAAAAAAGGTGATTCGAATGGATTTTGAATGGTTAATTTTGGAGACCTGTGGGTTAAGAAACGATCGAAGACACAGTTAGATGATTGTCATATAATGAGATAGTTTGTTTGATAATGTTACTCGAAGTTCATTACGACCTGATGATATTTATATATGTATACAAATATATAATAATTTTTTTCTTTGTTATTAGATTATGTATTGAGTTCCTTTCCCCTGCAATTTACAAATCAATGGATAAAGCTGATTTAAAATTTTAGTAAATGTGGTTTTTCACCATTCTTTAAGGAGAAAGAAGCAGCTAAGTATTGTTTCAATAATGGAGTCTTCTTGATTTCAGCAATTAAAGCCTTGTCGACATTCTTTTGGTCTTCAACACGTTCAGTCTTTAATTCTTTGACTTGGTTTTCTGGGAACATGTTAGCTTCTTGCTTTTGCTTCTTAGTTAATTTTTCCTTAGCAAAGTATTCAACATTGAATTTTTCAACGTTAACACCTTCAACAGAAACCTTGGTGGAAGTGGCAATGACAAAACGAGCATTGACTCTTCTTAATGGGACACCATTTACCTTGAATGGACCAGAGACTAATAAGGTGTTGTCTTCCATGTGCTTTAAGTAAACAACTCTCTTACCTCTGAAACGACCAGCTAATAAAATTAAGACGGTACCTGGAACTAAGGAAGCTCTTAACTTTTGTGGACGAGAAGCCTTTCTGGTCTTCTTTGGAGCAGCAACGTCTTCAGATGGATACCACTTTGGGGCCTGTAAAAATGTTCACAATTGCAAAAACATTGGAAACATCAAAATGTTTAAAAATTCCAATTTTTTATACAAAATAGATATGTTAGTAAAAAAGCTATTTCTAAAATTCCATGAATACATCCAAATTGAAATGTAATGGTATTTGATATGTTGCATACCAAGCAAACTTATAAACCATGATAATTTGCAACTATCAAGTCATCAACTTCCTTTCAAAAGATAACAATTCTCATATATCAATAAATCGAGTAATTATAACATACAGCTTGAGCACTCATTTCGTCAATTAGTTTGTTGGTGGTTTCGAAATAGACCTTAACTAATATCCCAATAACAGTACATTTTTATACTCTTCATCATCAAGTATTACTTATACCAAACTTACTCACTGCATCTTCAAGTTTCAGACAGTTGCAACTTAGCAAGTAACTCCTACCTGTGCGAAACAATCTAACAGAAACCTTTCACAAGACTGAATGGTTCCGTTCATAAGTTTGAATATCAAAACTAATCGAATATCAATAGTTGGATGCTCTAGAAGTTCAACAGCTAACCTACTCATTGTATGCCTTCAGTAAAACTCATCGTGAAATTGTTCACGATTACAAAAAGTGAAATTTTCATTTCTTAGTTGCGTGCTAGAAATCGATTTTCTGTCTAGCACTAGGCAGAGCGTATTGGCTGTGTGCTGCCTAGCTCAATTTTGTTCCGAGTCTAGCAATTTCCTTGTAGGCGGAAAGGTTTAGATGAAACTTTGTGTTTAGCGGACTGTTTGTGGGAGCGAGTTTAACCGAGCTAGGCTCAAAAAACTTTTTCAAATTCTGATATTGATATGTTTGGGTGTAAACAGTCACTTGAATTTAGGTGAACACTTTTGGTATATACACTATAAGGTTAGGAAGGGGACAAAAGTCATCGCTAGGAAATAAAATCTAGTACACTTCGATTTCATTAATAAAAAGGTATTATTAGTTTTTATATAGAATAGTATACATATCCCTCTTTTTTTCTCTATATGTTTATATGGTTTCTGATTTGTAACTTGAACTTTAAGGAATTTCAGCAATTGGTGGAATTTCGTCGATGTCGCCGTAATCGATTTTGACAACAATAAGACCGTTATTTAGTTTGACACCAATGTTTCCTGTAGATTGGATTTGAGGGTCACTTAAGTTCAATTGGGTTATACCTAGATCTTTATCCTTGGCTAAAGTATGATGAGTGACAGCATTAAAGATAAGATTTGAATCAGGGGTTGCTTTAAATAGACAAGTTTCGTTGATGTTCACAACACCTTGATCGTCTGCTTTTTTATTCTTGGATTTAAAAATACGTTTTAGTCTGCCATCTTGTGTTAATGAAATCTTTACTTCGACGTTCTTACCCAAGTTCTCAGCAGCAATAACAGAAATTTTACCAGAGTAGGTACCATTTGGAGCCAATGTACGCGCATTGCTGCTAACTGTTGATGATGTTCTCCCATGGTTCGAGTTTCTTAAATCATCAGAAGGGTTACTTTGAACAGCTGAAGTATTTCTTGGAATCGTAGTGTAAGTATTGTTCGGAGTATATTCCTCTGAGTTTGCTTCACCAGCATTAGTGAAATTTGATCTAGATTCTGATTCAATTGAATTTCTCTCACCAACAATACCCTTTTTCAGAAATTTACCGCCGCTTCTAATTCCGCCCAAACCTGCACCAGCAACCCCCATACCAACCCCTAAACCTACACCTGCAACTCCAGCACCAGCACCTGCAACATTGCTGACTACCTTGAATGGCATACCAGATAACTTGGTTTGTTTTGCTTCAAGTGTAGGCTTGATATATTCAGGAGTAAAGTAAGCACTTACCTCAATGGTTCCTTGAGTGCTCAATTCTAAAGTCCAATCATAAACTTTAGTTGGCTCCATGGATTGAACATTAAGGTTTACATCACCTAATGGATCATTATCACCTGTACGATCCCAATCAAAAACATCTAGTTTAATTTCAGAACATTTTCTAGATGGAATCATTATTCTAGTCTGTTCATTCCAAGTAGGAGATAATGTCTTCTTCATTGTCTTAGTAGTGTAACATGTAACACCGTTTAGTACAACATCAACATAAGGATCTGATTTACCGTTTCTGTCAGCTGATGCTAAGCCTTCGGCTGATTTTATGGTTAAGTTCAAATAACCAGTGTTGATAACACTTTCACATGACGGCAATTTTAATGAAGCAGGGTCAAACAAACATTTGATGACTAAGGTTGCACCTCCAAATGATAAGTCCAAAGGTTTATAGTAAGTATCTTTCAATATATCAATGGTATTAAAAGTTTTTTCTGTTAATATATCGTCTCTGTCTTTTGTGACTTGTTTCTTAGATATTCTAAAATGCATTTTACTATATTTTAGATCACGAATAAATGCATTACCAGATTGGAAAGTTAGCTTACCACGTTTAGCTTTGGAGGAAGTCAAGGAAGGAAAAACGATATCATCAAAGGATATTTGCAAATAGCAACTTTGTTGTGATAAGTTTCCCTCCATTATATCTACAGATAGAATGCCTGAATTCGAAGATAATAATTGTTTCAACGTTAATTTTTCTTTTGCATTAATAATATTTTCTTCTTGTTCAAATGGATCGTTTTCTTCAACAAGTTCCCAATCCTTAGGATTCTTTTCCATGGCTTCCTTATTTTTAGCTTGTTCTTCATAAAAATTATTTTTCTTTAAATTCAAAGATGCTTCTAAGTTTTCGATATATTGCAGCTCATCTGGAGTAAATACTGCCTTAGATGGAACATATGCAAATCTAAGATTTATTTTATCACCTGTTAAACGGTTCTTTTCACTTTTTAAAGCCCAGGTGGCATAATCAGTGAAGTTGAATGAGTCGGGGGAATTGTTCAAACCTCTAATAGCTGATAAAATTTGACCTGCTGTGGTTTGAATACTACCAATGAATCTATTTTTACCTACATTTTGATAATCATACAAATCAATATGAATAAGTTGATTATTGGATGTAATAGGAACATAATAACTTTCGTTGAATATTGGATGTGCATTATCAGAAATGTATTTGGATTTGTAGACTAACCTATTATTGCATGTTATGGTAAAGAACGGATCAATATCACCGATACCTTTCAAGTCACTACTAATAATTGCATCTTTTATTTCAATACAAATAGCACCTAGAGGAGACTTACGAACAGAAGAGACCGAAAAGTCTTTGGAGACCTTTAGTGTTTTCCACTGTGTAGAGAAAATAACATTACCTTGTGGAGTTAACTCTACAGAATCATTTCCAACAATCGAAGCATTTAGTAAGTCATCTATGGAGCTTGACTTGGAACCAATTAATACCTTCTTAGTTTTACTAGAGTTATGATAAACCTTAAGTTCAATAACAGATGAGGATCTTGAAGGAATGAAAATTTCGATAGTTTCATTCCAAGCTGGCTCTCTACTTTTCTTGATAGTTCTATAGGTTTTTACTAATTTAGAATCTACAAACAACTCTGCAGAAGGTGAAATATTACCACCAATAGCAACTGTTGTATCTAAATTTTTTATATTTTGTAATGTAAGTTTGGCAATACCAACGTCACTATTCTGTTCTTCTTCAATCTCATCTTCAAAATCAGTCTCCATTTCAGAAGATGTATTTTCAGAATCAAACGCAGCAGAATTGATATCAACAATTGGGTACCATTGTAACGAATATTCTAAAGAACCTCTTTTGTAGGTACCTAATTTTAGATTTGAAGAAACATTTTCCATAATTGGGTCTTGAAGTAACTCTGACAAGTTTATCTCAGCGGAACCAATCAAAGTATCTTTATGAGTATCATTAAAATCAAAACATTTAAGAGTCATTTTCTGATTTAAGGAATTTAGTAAAATGTATTTAGTTTCATTCCAACGTGGGTTACTAATATTCGATTTTACAGAAGTTCTGACTTCATTTGAAGCTCCTTGTACCGCAGTTTCGGTAGCAAGAACAATATATGGATCAATTGAATCTGAGGCAACTGAGTAAGACTTTAAATTCGAAGCAGAGGTGACGTTAACAGCTAACATACCAATTGCATCATTGGATTGAGCAGCCAAAAGTTCCTCAACATCAATGTTCAATTTATTTGGCGCAATACACATTGGACCTATAATAGAGTTAATCATTGACTTAACAAATGTCTTCAAACCAGGTAAGAACGACATAACATCAAGTCCTAATGTATCACCACCAACGGGTTTCAAAACAAAGTCAATCAATGGTGCTTCTAGCAATTGAACTGAAACAATTTTAATATTAGGAAAAACGGTACCAAATTCAATCATTAAACGAACTCTGCCTGAAACATTAATATTTTCTACAATTACACTCATTGTTTTGGAAACAAAACTTTTACCTAAGGTGACACCTAAAGATATCTTCGGGTTTATCTTCTCTTTGGCCTCTTTTGGTGTTAATTCTGATTCATCATTTGGAGTAAAAGCAAAAGACATTTCAAGTTCAGCCCTATTGTTACCAACCTTAGTATGGGTTCTGACTCCTCTGATAGAAGGTGCCTTAGACCCTAATGTGAATTGCTCTAAAGCCAAGCCTTCGATACCGTAACCTGGAGCTGATTCCTTCAATATTGGGTTGACTTGGTCCATAACTTGTTCGGATAGTACAGGCATATAAATCACCCAGAATTTTTGTAAAAAACTGTTCAACCAAAGAGTCGATTCGGTTTTGGAAGATAATGTTTCTTGAACTGTAGTTCTTTTCAAATCATCTCTAATATTTCTGTTAAATCTGGTGTATTCAAAGTTGTAAACTGTTGAGGTACAAATAAATATAAATATTAGTGACCACCAAGAAAATCCCATATATGCTAAGGACCATGAAAAGAAACATGTTCCAGCAATTGTAGCAGTATTGAAGTACCAATCATTGTAAAAGACTTCCAAAATGAAATCTTTAATAGCTCTAGAATTATTCGAGGTAACTACTGCTCCAGTGGAGGTAACAAATTCAGCAACTTTGTACCATGGGAATAAAAACTCTTTTCTATTCTCAGATATCTCGGATTTATACTGTTGAATTTCAGCTTCTGAAATAGTAGAGATAGCCCTAAATTCCGGATCTAGCGAAGTATCCCACTTGTTAAGTTTTCTGGAAGGTAAATGAGCATTCTTCGTTTGAGCTCTTACATTCTCAATTGGAACCGAACCAATAGATCCTTCAACTGTAGGAGGCGGAATGTCAGTGATACCATGCGATTTTGTCCCAACCACACTCTGTCTGCCTTTCAGCACCGAGGCCTTACTAATAACCTTCGATATACTCGATTTCGTATTGACTTTTTCCAAAGTCTGATTTCTCAGTAAACTTTCTGAATCTGAACTACTCATCACTCACCTAAAAGTTTATTCTCTAATTTTAAATCCTTTACCAAACAATACTAGCAACAATTCAGCATATAAATTCTCTGAAATCACAATCAATTTATTACTTCTCAATTATCCGGCTTTGATTCTTCTTTCACTCTGTTTATATATCAATCTGAACCCAAAAGATCAGTTGAGGTTTATTTGAATCATCTCTCAAAATGCTTGCTATATTTATATCATGTCTTTTTCTACATCAACTTTACTTATAATCACCCTCTTTCAAGGGTTGTTTTTAAAGTTGAACAATGGAATTGTGGTACAATTGCCGGGTAAACTGCTTATGTACGGTAACAAGTTGAATAAGCAGAGTCTAGCACGGCCTGGTTCTGCCTAACAAGGCATTGAACTACCTCTCTGGTGGTCGAACCTTGTCCAATGGTGATGGTGAATATGGTATTGGGTTGAGTAGATGCAGGGCATGTGGTGGTGTTTATTGAAAAGAAAAAAACAGTACTTATATATTTAGAAAAAAAAATTGATTATTAGGTATATCTGGATGATAGTTCTGATCTTCTGTTGATGGCGGAGACGATTTGATGTTCTGTGAATAGGTTTGCTTCTTTTGCTTTATGCAATAGGAGATGGTGGTAATTTATGTTCAAGTCACGTAGACGGAAGGAACAGTAGATCAATTGCAGACATACTGAGTCGCTTAAGGTGGTATTTGGGCTGGATTCGACTAGTTCTTTCAGTAGGTAGGTGATACATTGGTTGACGAATTCTAGCATCAATGGGTTAGTTTCTGCAGTTTCTAGTAATGATTCTGCTTTTTTTAGATTATTTTCGGTTTGTGTAGTTGTTTTTGGTTGTGAAGCTGATTGTTTCTCTTGGACCTCTAAATCAGTCTCTTGAGCCTTTTCATCAGTCTCCTTCTCTTGAACCTCTCCGCTATTCTCTTTCTCTTGAATTGTATCGTTGTCTTGTGTTTCTTCTTGACTAGTCGCCGCCTCTTTATCAACCTTTTCTACCACTGGCTGACCATTTTTAGCCATTATGTTCATATTTATAGTATTAGGTATAGATAGCGGTTCTTTTGAAATAGGAAACATTGCTTCAAATAAATTAATGGATGTATACGTATATTCTCTTAAAACTTCTATTTTCCTCTTGATCATCATTTCTAAAACAGAATCATTCGTATTGCCCTTTTCAATTGCATACGAAGCAATTTCCCTTTGGATGAATAAGAATCTCATGGACAAAAACACTTGTAATAAAGAAGACGAATTATCCTTAGAATCAAATGGAGGTATGGCAGATAAGTATTTTAATATTTTTTTCAATGAATTTGCAGTGACATTTGTTGCCAATAATTTCACTAACCCAGTTAACATTGTAGTAGATATTTCGTTTGATACTTTGTCACAAATATCATCAATAATAGTCGATCCTGGAAATTTTGCTTGTAGTGATTTTGAATGTGTAAATACCATAATAGCCTCTTGATAGTGGCCTGTTTTAATACATGTTCTAGCCAGAAATGGCAATTCCATTAAGTCTGTTATATTATCGAGGTTTTCCAAAAGTAAAGGTAGATTAGTTGAATTGGTTCCAGTTTTATCGTAATTATTATTAAGGTAAGTTCTATTCCTTAACCTTTGTAATGCAGTTTGAAATTCATCATCATTCTCACTTTTAGTTTCCCTTGATTCATGAGAATCTATAAAGTCATGAAAATTATCCTTCTTGTTTGATTCTGTAGTGCTTTCAATAGTTGTTGTTTGCAAAGATTTGCTAACATCATTTAATTCTCTCAGTTGTTGCAATTCTTTACGAATTGAATTAAATCTACTAGTGCTATTATTTTTGAGAATTTCTTCCAAAACAGTTTCTTTGTTGCTAACCAAAATATCTTTTATCTTCTTTTCGATCAAAGCAATTTCAGCATCAACTTCAGCAATATCTTCAACAACACTACCTGGGATCGGTTTAGAAGAAAAATAGTTACTATAGTTCTTTGTGTCTGATTGCAGTATATTCTTCCCCAGCTCATTGAGACAGTATTCCTTTTGTTTAGATGTAAGCTGCGGGCCAAAAATATTCAATTCATTCAGAATAACATCCATCTTTAAATTATTCTTCAATTACTCTCTTGTATATCAATATGTAAGCAGTTATATCTAATGAAGTAGTCTAATTTAATTTCTGTGTTTATGTTTTAAGTAGCTATAGTTTTATATTTCAGTTAGAATTTTAAAATATCGAAGAAGCGGACACGCCTAATTAATCAATATAGTATGGTATGTTTAAGTGAAAAATGTTAGAATTATAACTTATCCTTTATTTGTTAATTTTTGGATAGTATTTTTGATTATTTCAGCAGAAGATCCTAATTCATCTCTCTTCAGATCCAGGTAATTTTCCTTGGTTGATATCCAATCTTTGGATTTATTGAAAATGTTAACTCCTCTATGGGCATCGACCATGAAAGCAGCTTCTTGCCACAAATATTGTTTCTAGATTAAATAAGTTAGTAAAAAAAATTTAGTTTCTATTAAAATTTTCTATTAGTATTGGAACATAACACATACCTTTGACAATTCATCTAATTTCGCCAGAACTTCATCCACGTCTTTCGTATAATTATCAATAATAGTAGTAGAAACTTCATAAATTTTATCCCAGTCCAGCTTCTCCAGCTTCTCATTCATCATAAGACCATCGTTCATACTTTCACCTCCTTTACTATCATTATCCTTCTGGTACTGTTTGGAATTGTTATTCTCAAAAGTCATCAATTCCGTGACCTCTTTCATTCTAACTAAAATCTCATTGGTATCTAAATTGTTCTTAACAGATTTTCTAAACTCCTCTGTTTTCCACCCTTCTACCATCCTCTTCAACGTATCATCATTCTTCTTCTCTTCTTGACAAGAATCATTCTTCTCTCCATTCTCAACTTTACCTTCACCAACTTTCCCCATGGTATCATTATTCTCTTCCATTCTGGCTGCTTATAACCTATATTAGTACCGTTTAATATACAATTATAACATAACCTTCAACTGACTAGTCCCTAGAAAGTAAACCTAAAAATTTATAATCGTTTTATCTCTTTCTTTATATATAAATATTCTTCCGTTATTTTTATTTTTGTGGCTCGGCGGCTAAAAAATTAATATATATATATATATATAGATGGATAGATAGAAAAAAATACCTATTCTGTTTTATTCCTCCAATTAAAACTTTTATAAAAAATAGTATATATAAGAATGGTTAAGTCTCTAATAGACCGTGGCTTTGGGATGGTGGTTGGTAATGTAGAGACCATTTTGGTCCTAAGAAGGTAGTTAGCACTTTGTCTACAGCTCTGAAGATCCAGGAAGCTATATAAAGTACAAAAGACAGGATGGCGATCAGTCTCACTATGAATTGGATAAAGGATAGACGTTTGTCTGTGACTATGATGGATAGAGGTTCGAAGTCGTATTTGAAGAAGATACCTGGGATTCTGGTCAATTGTACGCCAATTTTTGTATCTTTTGCGTTAACGTGATATTCACGAATTGAATATTGATTTGTATCGATTTCAGCTCCTAGTTTTTGGTATAATGTTGGTACGACAGACATGAAATACACGTAGTTTAAGAATGGTTCGTTTGGATACATTTTACAGGTTCCATCTAATGCATTGTCGATATATGGATAGAAATCACCGAAGGAAAACTCGTTTATTACGTGGTTAAAATTGACTAATTCTGCCGGTGTTCTTTTATTTCCTCTGTAGCCGTAGCCTTTTGCTGTAACTTGTAGTTCACCACCAACTCTATTCACGGTAACAGAACCATATACATGACACCCATCAAAGTTAACTATTGGTTTGCCATCAGCTCCTAGCATAGGTTGTGTGTTTAATTTTTCTCTGAATTCAGCAGGAATGGCTTCTGCTAAAATTTCATCCAATTCTGGAGTTACAACTTTATTGAAATCGTTTACTTTGGTACCATATGGAACAAAAAATGGCATATCTTCAAATACTAATTCATTTGAAATTATTTTACGATCATCAGTTTCATCTCTTACATTAACATGGATCCATTCACATGGCATTTTTATATACATATCCATGTTTATTTGAACTGTCTTTCTAATCTCTCTATCAACAGAATATTGTTTATCAATATAACCTCCAAAATAGCTACCTAGTTCTGTCCATGCAATTAAAAGAAGAAATAAATATGTTAAGATAGATGATAGACCACCTTTCTGACTTTTCTTTACATGACGTTCCTCCGTTTTGGGAAAGGCATCAAATGTTGTTAAGCCTGCCATTACAATTATAGTTTGGTGTGCTATGTACTATAATCAGTTCATGAAGTTGGAAATTCTACTGTCTTCTTTCTTACATCTTTATATCAATGAAATCGAAATAATAATTTCAATTTGTAGATTTTTAATTTGGAGCCGCCCCGGTGCAAAATTCCAGAAAAGCATCACCACTTAAATGCAATATTTATTAAGGATGAGTATATGCTACTTAATGTGAATATTTAAATATGCCGAGTATATGCAGGGATCTGATAAACTGATGGTAACGATAGGAGAACTATCAGCTCTGAGAAGAGTGGCAAGGAACAAGAAAATAACGAATGAGTATGTTTGTTCTGAATGCAAAATGGTGTTTCAAAAGAAACGAGAAAATTTCACTGGGGCTTTGTGAGATGATGTGATACTATCACCTGTATCCCATTTGGAAAGGTCGTCCAATTCAATTGTTTCCAATTCAACTGGCCTATTTTTAGTCTTAAATTTTTTATCAATTGAGTCGAAATCAATCTCCGAGAAGTCATCATGATCATCAATATTATTTGGAAAATGCTTGCTAATATGCTTAGAATTGGATGATCTATCTGCAATCTCATTAGTATTGTCCATAAAGGATTCTGAACTAAAGTTGGTAATGACACCTGGTTTGTAATTTAAGATATTTTGTCGTTCACCGCTAATTTCTTCAATATTTATAACTTCAACATTAGTGATACACCATTCGAGGCCGCACCAAAAGAATGAGTTGCAAAATATACATCCTGTGAAAATACCTAGACAAGTGAACCACGATTTTCCAAGATGAAGGGATAACCCAAATTGGCCCAGTTCTTCATTTATTCTAACTTTCATTGTCCAGTTCAGCCATGCAAATAGACCACATCCGGTCAAACCTGAAATCAATGTAATAAAAGTCATTGTAGAGAGAAAGTGTACCATGATAAAATCTCTTGTATTGTTTGCAATTTTCCCTTTGGTGAAATAATAGTAAGGTGTCAATAATGTTATGAGAAATTCGAATACGATGGAGATGAATAGAAATATCATGGCTGCCTTTTTATTCCTAGCAGCAGAGTCTAGAAAATTGTAGTATGAGTCAGATGATTTTTTAGAATCTCTTTGGTTAATTTGACCATATACAAATGAATACGGTATAATCAATTTAAAATCAATTAAAGCTTCTCGATAATCAAAGACATCAGAAATACTGTTATGTGTACAGTTTGATCGTAAAAATGAATCTGCATATATGATTGGATTACCATCATAATCGAATTTGATTGAGTCAGAATATCCAACCACACATGTTTCAGTTAACGAAAATGTTATATATCGTGGCGTATTTTGAATTTGCTGATTAGCGTAGTCACCAAAGAGTAATAATGCTGATGTTGAAACAATATCTCCACTATAATTAACTTTCTCCAAATATGTTAAAATACCATCTTTAATATTTGTTGTTGAAAATTCAAACCTAGAGACATAAAAGCTCACAGGTGAGATAGTTGGTCCTAAAATAGTTACCATTCCAAAAATAAAACTTAGAAGTGCAGTTGTGAGTCGTAGAATAAATATAGTTTTCTCAAAAGTGGATAGATTTTGAAATGGTCCAACAACTGATGATCGTAAATTAGTATGAAGAGAAAACATTTTTAAATGCTGAAATGTTTCAAAATTAGAATACAAATCTTAATCAAGCACATATATCGGATCGCTTCCTTTGACCTTTTCAAATTCCTAACTATACACTATTTTAGTGTTGGTACCGCATAACTATATGTTTGAAATAAGTTCAACTAAAAACATTCACTTGTATTTATTTCAAACGTTCATCATGAAATGACTCTTGATCGAGTATACATTTTTGAAACCTTGCAGTTACTTTTTCATTTCGGGCAAGACAGTAGTTAATGAAAAATTCAATTAAAGGCAAAACTAGATCAATACAAGATATAAGTACAATGATAAGAACGTTAGAGAACTGTTAACATTTGGTTTAGTTGCATATAAAATACCATTTCTATTATATGTCAATTATCTGATCGATTAAAACTTATAAAGAATTGATATTTTTTGCGATGGCAGTGACGAACAAGGATTTGGAAGGTTGGACAGTTATACTGAAAGATGAGAATAACAATATAATTGATGATACTAAAAAAAGATCAAGGCGTAGAAATGATAATGTATCTGTACATTTGATGAGAAATTCAGATGAGATAAGCTTTACGAGAGGTGATAGTATAATGACGAAAAATGTTGGATCTAATGAAGATGCTAATTATTATTCAGTTTACTACATCCACGATATAAGACTGAACACAATGACTTATTTAGTCGAGGTGATTGCCATGACCTATTTGGGGTGGTCTGAAATTGATCCGATTAGCTATTATCGTAATTTTGAGCAAACAACTTTCGATGCATCCAAAGGGAGAGATTACTACAGAAAAAAGTTTAATGAAGAGGTAGATAAGAATCAAATATATTTAACCGCTGAATTAAAAGAATTACTTCTAAGAGATTTTTATAAAATGGCTAATATATTACCATTGAGTGAATGGAAAGACGAAACTTCACCAAAAGATGTAGGTCGTGATTTTTCCGTTCGTTATTTATGTGATCCTGATTCAACAAACTTCATTGAAATTGATTTTGAAAGGGTACGAGAAAAAATGTTAACTCAAGATCCAAAGTCAGCTGCAGAATATTTAAAAAGATTATACACTGTCACTTCTTCAGGTACTAAAGAAATAAAGACACTACGAAAGAGAAAATCAAATGCAAAAGGGAAACCTTCAGTTCATGAAATAAAAATAGAAGATGACCAAGTGAATTCAATTATGCCATCAGAGGAATATGACATCAATTCCGATAAGGATGAAGATTTTGATGATTCACAAAGTAAGGGATTGGAGGATAATGAGGATGATCTTGCTCCATTCGATGAAGCTGACAGTGAGGATGAAAGTCAATCTGATGTTGACGATGACGATGATGATGAAGATGAGATAGAATACGATGATGAGTATGGTAGGAGTAAAAATAAGACAAGAACTAGTAAAAAACGTACTGCTTCTTCGAAAGAAAAGAAACCTAGAAAAAAGAAACTAAAAACTTCTACTCCTTTGTATAAGACTGCAAAGATTAAAAGATTCACTAAGAAAAATGTTGATCGTGCTAGAAAAAAGTACACTCCTTTTTCTAAAAGATTCAAGAACATTAATGATATTCCAGACTTAACGAAATATGCTGATTTCAATCAAACTAACCTAGATTTACAATTGGCAAACTATGAAGCCAAACTGACAGCACCACGTAATGATAAAGTGGTTGAAACAATCTTCTCTAAATTCAAAAAGCAACTTTATTCATCGCATGCTAGAGAAGAACTTATCAATGATAGTGGTTTTAATGACTACATACCGGGACGTGGCAAAGAATTTGCCACAATTTATTTGAGTTTGTACAGTGCAATTGAGGCAGGAACTGCAGCTACTGTGTATGTTGCTGGTACTCCTGGTGTTGGTAAAACGTTAACAGTTAGAGAAGTAATTAAAGAATTACAGTCTTCTATGTTACAAGAAGAACTTCCAGAATTTCAATATGTAGAAATAAATGGGCTAAAGATGGTTAAGCCAACAGATGGTTATGAAGTGTTATGGAATAAAATATCAGGGGAACGATTGACTTGGGGTGCTGCAATGGAATCATTGGAATTTTATTTTAACAAAGTACCAAAACAGAAAAAAAGAACAGTAGTTGTGTTGCTTGATGAACTGGATGCTCTGGTGACTAAAGCTCAAGATATTATGTATAATTTTTTCAATTGGACTACTTATGAAGAAGCTAAATTGGTTGTTATAGCATTAGCTAATACTATGGATTTACCTGAAAGGCATTTGGGTAACAAAGTTTCCTCAAGAATTGGTTTCACAAGAATTATGTTTACAGGTTATACCCATGAAGAACTAAAAAATATTATTCAAAGTAAATTACAAGGATTAAACGATTCTTATTTTTATGTCAATCCAGAAAATGGTAATGCTGTTCTAATTAATGAACAAGATGCTGAAACTGATAAAAAACTATTAACAAATATTAAAAAAGTTAGATTGAAAATGAGTGATGATGCAATTGAGATTGCAGCAAGAAAGGTTGCATCAGTTAGTGGTGATGCTAGAAGAGCGTTGAAGATTTGTAAAAGAGCTACTGAAATTGCAGAAATTGCTTATATGGCTAAATATGGTTTCAAGTATGATGGCACTAAGGTAGTAAATGAAAATGACGATGACGATGATGATGAAAAATTCAATAACGATAAAGATGTAGTTGCACTAAGAAAACAAAAAATTAACGATGGCACCGGATCTACCGTCGAAGAAGACAATGAATCAGTCCAAACTGTACATATATCACATATCATGAAAGCCTTGAATGAAACTGTCAACACTTATAATGTCCAATATATTAAGAAACTATCATTCTCAGCAAGACTATTTCTATACTCATTTTTAAGTTTAATCCGAAAATCCACATATCAAGAGCAAGAAATTGGTAACATTATCGATGAAATCAAATTACTGATAGATGTAAACGGCAATAACAAATTCATCGCTAATATCAGGAATACGCTATACCAAAATCAATCATCAAATAGCACAGATGAAAATGAAACAAGCCAGCTAAGAATTGCTTCTTGGAACTTCATAATAAATAATCTCATAGAAGCAGGCCTGCTGTTAAAGCAAACCATGAAGAATGAAAGGTCATCAACATTGAAACTTAATATCTCCCTAGAAGAAATAAAAAAGGCACTTGATTTTGATGAAACATTGAAGAGTTTGTAATACTACTACTACTAATAATAATAATAATAATCATAGCACTATTTAGTTTATATGTACTGTAACGAATATAAAATTGACATAAATTACCCTCCGTCCTTCATTTTTAGGAAATTGCATTTCAAGTGACTGTTACCACCCAAACATTTTTAAGCTTTTATGTTTTTTTATGTTTTTTTTTTCGTTTTACCATTTCTTCCGAGTTGATAAAATTTACGACCAGACCCGCAACCGATGAGGTTACAAACATTTCGGTACACAGAGGTAAGAGGAAGACTATCCTCGGTTGCGGGCACCTGTCAGCTCAACAGCCTGAACTTCCATCTGAATTGGTGTTTCTATTGCAATACCAGTGAAACACAGGCAGCAATCACGACTGGACAGATCCAAAAATCCAATTGAGAGAGAATGTGATTGGGGCCAATGCTATGAATCCCCGCCTGGAAACAAGATTTAGCTAGGCAGAGCTCTGCCTAGCTCGCGCATAGACGTTCTCTGCTAGGCAGGATATCCCGGGTGCGAGCTACGAACGCGGGCAGCATATCAGTTTTCCAGAATCGAGATGACGCTTTTTAGTGAAATTTTGAAACATTTCATCAGTAATTAATTATGTAAAATTATGAAGTTAGCAGTGAAACAATAGTGAAAGATTTTTTATTTCATTTTATTTTGTGAAAAGTTGAATGAAATACATCTATGAAACTCATATTGATAATATATTAAATTTTATTATATTATTATTTTAAAGAACAACTATTTGAATATCTATTTTCTATTATTTAAGAGTAGTTCTAGTTTAAATTGTAAAATATAACCACGACAATTAAACCAATCCAAACTACACAAAATGGCTGTTGGTAAGAACAAGAGACTTTCTAAAGGTAAGAAAGGTTTAAAGAAGAAGGTTGTTGACCCATTCACCAGAAAGGAATGGTTTGATATTAAAGCTCCATCTACTTTTGAAAACAGAAACGTTGGTAAGACTTTAGTCAACAAGTCTACTGGTTTAAAGAACGCTGCCGATGCCTTAAAAGGTAGAGTCGTCGAAGTTTGTTTAGCTGATTTACAAGGTTCTGAAGATCACTCTTTCAGAAAGGTCAAGTTAAGAGTTGATGAAGTCCAAGGTAAGAACTTATTAACCAACTTCCACGGTATGGATTTCACTACCGACAAAGTTAGATCCATGGTCAGAAAATGGCAAACTTTAATTGAAACTAACGTTACCGTCAAGACCTCTGACGATTACGTTATTAGAATTTTTGCCATTGCCTTCACCAGAAAGCAATCTAACCAAATCAAGAGACATGCTTACGCTCAATCTTCCCACATTAGAGCTATCAGAAAGGTCATCTCTGAGATTATGACCAGAGAAGTCCAAAACTCTACTTTAGCTCAATTAACCTCTAAGTTAATTCCAGAAGTTATGAACAAGGAAATTGAAAATGCTACCAAGGATATCTTCCCATTACAAAACATCCACATCAGAAAAGTCAAGTTATTAAAACAACCAAAATTCGACTTAGGTTCTTTAATGGCTTTACACGGTCAAGCTTCTGGTGAAGAAAAAGGTAAGAAAGTCTCTGGTTTCAAAGATGAAGTCTTAGAAACTGTCTAAGTTAATTAGTATAAATTTTTTAAATAAAGAAGTTTCTTATTAATATAAATAAATCAAAAATAAATTTTTGTCATATAAAAGCAATTTTTTCTATAGAATCTTCATAAATAAATACTCTTATCTCAATGTTGCGACTTCAAATGAAAAATGAGTTAATCATCATTTCAATGCCTTTTTCGATGGCCTTAATTACCCCAAAATAAACTATTCAATTAGTATATATGTTTATTTGATTTAAAATACTTATATATCTGCCGGTTTGTGACGTTTCGAATTCTGTAACATTTGTTCGATACCATGTAATCTACTCTTGTTGAACTTATATTGATTACTATCCTTTTTAAATTCCTCTTTGTTATATGCATAAGATGGAGCACGGTTGGAATCCATATTTTGTTCAACCTTCAATTGCTCTTTTTGTTCTAGATCCTTTATTGCATCATCAGCTGAAACTAATGTTTCATAAAATTTGACTACGTTTTCATGTGCATGAATTTTATTTTTATCAAAATTTAATACTTGCAGACCATTCCTTGAAACTGCTCTTGATAATGCGACATAGGCTTGACCCTTTTCAAATACTCTCTTTAGATCAACTTTTACATTATGTAACGTTTGGCCTTGTGATTTGTGAATCGACAATGACCAGGCTAACATTAGTGGTAATTGAATCCTAGAAACAATGGGTTTTTCATTTTCATCTTCTATTGCCCAATCTTCAGGTTCTACCAAAACAGTTCTAGAATTCATTTCAGTCGTCTTGAATCTTACTAAAGGAAGTTTCCTTTTTCCAGTTGAACTTTCATGGATATTATTCAGTAATTCTCTCTTTCTGTTCAAATTCTCAACAATACTAGAATCATCTCCTGTTACATCTGCGAGAAAATCAAAAATGCTCTCTCCTAATTTTGTTGTTGGTGTATCATCTTCTTCATAAAATGCTTTTTTCATTAAATTATTTCTACCTTTTTTTGTATTCTCTTCATTATGTTCCATGCTTTCATAAGCTTCCTTTAACAATTCTGGATTGTCTTTGTATTTCTCAAATTCCTCTGCAGATAAGTGTGGGTTGTTCACAATAGTTTCGTAAAACATATAGGTATCAGGATCGATGAAATCTATAACTTTTCCTAATGATCCATTGACTAAAGTAGCGTCAATGTTTTTAAGCATCATAACTTGGGCACCTATTTTCAAATTCAACATTTGTGGAGCAAGAAAATTTTGCAATAGCTTTGATTTAAATTCTTCATCTTCTAACGATCCACCATCAATTGAATGATATGTAACAATTTTGCCTGGTAACTTGGCAAGTCTAGTATTGTTTGCCTTTTCAACTTCATGCCTAGTACTATAAAGTTCCGCAGGAATAATTTCATCTTCGACCAATGGTCTGGCTAACTTTTTGAATTCTAGTTCGGTTTGAGGGTCTACTTCCCCAAGTCTCATCTTATTTAACATATCAATAAACTGCTTATCACCTTGTTGTCTAAAAATTTTTTGTAGCATAATGGTTACATCAATACCACTTTTCCAAATATCTGATTCAAATGCAAATTTAAGAGCTTCATTCTGTTTAACAACCGGTGGTAATTGGAAGAAATCTCCACAGAAAATAACTTGAATGCCTCCAAACGGTGCTCTACTTTTCCTGATTTTCTGTGCAATGTAATTTAATTTGTCTAATAGTTTACCATCTAGCATAGAAATTTCATCAACGATTAATGCAGAAATATTTTGCCATCTTTTCAAATGTTTTCTTGATCTTCTAACCTTCTTAAATAAACTTTCTTCATCCCCTTTACCAAGACCTATTCCAGTAAATGAATGAATTGTTATGCCACCTATGTTACATGCAGCCAACCCAGTCGATGCAGTAACTCCCACTTTAGCAAAGCCATATTTTTTTTTCAGAACTTTAATCATCTCACGTAATAAAACTGACTTACCTGTACCAGCACTACCTGTATAAAAAATATTTCGACCTTCTTCAGCTAACTTAATAACATTTTCTTGTTCTTCACTTAGTCTTAAAGGAATCTTTATTTTATTATTCTTTGGCAGATTTAACATCTTAATTGGATCATTATCACTGGATAAGCCTGGTCGCTGAGTCAATAATCTAAAAGTATTTCCATATTTGAATCTGTCTCTTGGCTTGGTAATTATTGGTGAGCTGCTTTCCTCATCGAGAATAGATATATGACTTGCTTCAACAATATTTTTGTTCTTTTGAGTATTTTTACCCTTCTGAGTGTTCTTATTCATCTGTTTATTAAACATATCATTATTTAACTTCACTCCAATATCAATGTCATCCATTATATCAATTTCCACGTCATCCATGTGATCAAAATCATTATCCAATTGTTCTTGTAAAGATTCATCAAATTGTACATGCATAAGGTGCGCATTGTTATCTAAGAGCTGTTCATTTGACTGAGATTGTAGCATCAATTCTAGTTCTTCCTCTTGAATCTTATTAAACTTTTCCTTATCCTTAGCACTAAAAACTGAATTCTTTCCAGTTGAATAATGTCTCTGTCCCGAGGCAGTTCCAATAGTCTTTGAGATTTGTGTGCTTGTGTTTTTAGCAAAAAGTGGACTACTTTTGTCATTAATCTCATTCCAATTAGAAGACACATTTTGTGGAGTTCTTAATAATGTGTTTTTCTTTGGTCTCTGATTCAAAGCACCAAATAATTTTTTACAACTCTGTGGTTGATTCGTTTGTAGCATTCTTAACAGTGTTGAATCATCATCCAAATCAGCAAATGAATTATCCTCCGAACTAAGTTTAAGAAATCCAGAATGATCCTTGTTAGGGGTAGAAATACGTACTACTTTTGGCGTTGAGCTTCTTCTAGATCTACTGAATCTCAACTCTTGCTCATCCCAGTCACTCGAATCCGACAACAACTCCCTCAATTCATCATAATTGCCACTCATACTACTCAAAAACTTCAATGACCACTTAGTATACCTTTTACCGACCCAATGAACTCCAAATTTGAAAAGACTAAATCTACCGGTTTTGATACAACTATTGCTAATAATCATCTAGTGGGCATCCTACTCAAAATAACTCCAAAATTGCTCCTGAAAAAAGCTAAACTGCTTCTACCTATCAACAATTAACTGAAACCACTATCTATAGATCACAATTGTTATAAACAACCACGTATATAACTCTTAGTTGCTTTGCACTGACACGTAAAGTTTGCTTAAGTACTATTTTTATATTTCAATATTTTTAAAATAAATCGATGAGCTGAAAAATTCTTATACATAAAGACCACTGTTGATGAATGAATAAAAGTTGGAAAGGACCCTCTCATCTCAAGTCTAGGATACTAGAAAGGTATCATATATAAAGGAGATACTTTGCATTATGACCATATTAAAAGGTGGGTTTTTTTATGCCAAGAGAGAGGAGCTATGGCTAGATAATGTTTTGCAAGTTGGTCAGTCTTTCAGATGGGTTTTCGATGAGATCTCGAACGAATATGTCAGCACTATGAAGATACTCGATAAGTATCATATAGTCCAGTTGAAACAGGTTGAGCTGGAAACAGATGAGAAATTAGAGGATTCTGGAGGTAATACAAAGGTTGAATTTCGTACAATCGGTGATACTTGTGATTCTGATATCTTACAGAGACATTTATATGATTATTTTAGAATGGAAACGTCTGTCTCTGACCTTTACAGTAAGTATTGGTTACCTAATGATGCTAGGTTCAGTCAACATAGCCCTAGTGGTAATAGGATGCTGGCTCAGGAACCTTGGGAGACTTTGATCTCATTTATATGTTCCAGCAATAATAATATATCAAGGATAACCAAGATGTGTCATGATCTATGTAAAAACTTTGGTTCAGAATTGAATGATCGTTCTAAGCATTATTCGTTCCCTACTAGTGACGAATTGATTGAGAAAGCTACAGAAGAGAAATTAAGAGAGCTTGGGTTTGGCTATAGAGCAAAATATATCATTGAAACTGCAAAATTATTGATTCAGCAGAAGACAAAGTCAGGATTTAAAGATGATACAAAGTATTTGATGTCATTGAAGGATAGATACTCCTATATTGAACTCAGAGAACATCTCATGGGATATAATGGAGTTGGTCCCAAAGTTGCTGACTGTGTATGCTTGATGGGTTTTAGACATGATGATGTTGTGCCAGTAGACGTTCATATAGCAAGAATTGCTAAAAGAGATTACAAGTTTCAAGTCAATAAAACAAAGATTGAGGCAGTAAGAAATTTGTATGCAAATTATCCAATTACAAGAAAAAAAATTAACATCGAGTTGGACTTAATAAGAGACATGTTTGTAAATAAATGGGGGAACTATGCAGGTTGGGCCCAAGGTATTCTTTTCTCTAATGAAGTTGGTAAATCGAGTGGTGCTACATCGAATGGAGATGTTAAAAAACGTCCACTAAACCTCAAATTTGAAGTTAAGGAAGAATCCAAGATAGAACACAAGAGAAAGAGAGGTAAAAATTAATATATTCAAAAATTAGTGATTCGATTTATTCTTTAATAATATAGACTTTATTTTATATGTACAGGTAATTTTAAATGAATTGTAATCAATCTATTAACATATTGTCGATGGTTTTTAGTAAATAATTGGCAGGAGATCATGGTGCTTCCGCTTGGGATTGATTTTGTGATTGAGCTAAACTCTTGATGTATTGATCAACAGTTTCTAATTCATCAATCTTGGATATTCTGTTATTCGATTTTCTTAGATCCAAAACGGCATCACAAGCATCTTTTACATCCTTTGTTTGGTTTTCAGCAGTGAAGATTATAAAAGCTTCACCTACATCATTTAAGCTATTATTTTCGGTAGAATCAATCAAACTTTTAATGGAAGCATCGCGTGAAGCAAACTTTTTAAGTTTCAAATTAGCAACGTATTTCAAGCCATCGACAAAAGTTCTATCGACGACATTTTCATCTAGAAATTCACTAATTCCAAAAATTGATTTTTGGAATCTAGCTAAGATCTCAAAAGCTTCCTCATCCTCTTCGGCAGTCATCTTCAAGAAGTCCGTCTCAAATTCTTGGATGAAAGCTTCCTTTTCCTCTTTAAAAGCAAGTTCAGCTTTTTTGAATGCTATATCACGTTCACTCAAGACATGTCTTATCCTCCACATTGTAGTTCTAATTTTTTCAGAGATGTCTTCAAAGGAGCTTTGATTACTATTGATAACGTTTTTTAGAAGATGGTTTTCTCTAGCTAGAATGTTACGTTCCTTTAAACATGTATACCAAAGTGAATGTAAATCTTCAAAAGACTTCCTTCTCAATTCAGGAATAGTCCATGCTCTTGAAGTAGTATCCAAATCTTCAGGTGCTCTCATGAATTTTTTCTCACTGAAAAATTGCCATAAAGGATGATTCTCAGGACAAGCAATATTATTAACAGTAGGTGGAACTGGGGCAGTGACAGTTAAATCTCTAAGATGATGTGTCAATTGACTTGGTAAAGGTGGTTTAACTCTTTGTACCGGCTTAGGCTTTGGTTTAGTATATCTAGTTCTAGCAGCAACCCTAGCACTGCTCTGAAATCCTCTCTTGAAAGACAACATTTTTGCTTCGTTTTTTCTCCTTCCCTTACCTATATGTATCAGAAAAGTAAAATAGCACTGATTTTCACCTCAAAGTCTCGAGATATACCTATTTATACTCTCAAAGTTGCAACTTTTGGCTCTAAACAGTGGATTGAAATAATATTTAGTAACTTTATTTTTCAAATCTTTTATATTTTATAAAAAAATAATTGAAAAAAAATGAAATATTGAAAATGTAAGTAACAATTTCTTGAAGTTTTGTACATAAAAGCAAGGTAGATTAAGGTATTAAAGCTTTTTGAAACCGACAAGAACATATTACAAGGGCCTAATTGCTGTTACCATTGGTTTAATTACAAAAAAAATTGGAAAATAAGCATGTCATTAGCCACTCCTTTGGATTTATTAAAATTGAACTTGGATGAAAAAGTCTATGTCAAGTTACGTGGAGCTAGAGAACTAGTTGGCACACTGCAGGCGTTTGATTCTCATTGTAACTTTGTTCTAAGTGATGCTGTTGAGACTATATATCAACTTATAGATGGGG
Organism: Tetrapisispora iriomotensis; assembly: GCA_003705975.2. NCBI lineage: Eukaryota > Fungi > Ascomycota > Saccharomycetes > Saccharomycetales > Saccharomycetaceae > Tetrapisispora > Tetrapisispora iriomotensis. The sequence continues at coordinate 672,458 of PPKC02000001.1, read as the reverse complement.
AATTGAAATCGAGAGAGAAAAGTTCTGAGATGATATTTGTTAGAGGTGATACAGTTACGTTAATAACAACACCAACTGGTGAAGAGTAGACTGGGGAATGAAATAAATAGATATGAGGATAACGATAACTTCCAATTGAAAATGCATTTGTTAGATAATTTTATAACTGAATAATAAATATAATAAAAATAATAAATATCACAATACATACATCAATGCTTAAATACTATTACGTCTGCGTAATAGAAACTCTGGTATTGCTGAGTCTACGAGAGTTGCTTTTGACCCAGCAATGAATGGCAGTTTGTCTTCATCATGTAATTGCTTGAAATATTCACGTCCATAAGTTAAACCAACATTGTAGATTTCTTCAAATTTGGCAAAATCCAAAGTTGCAAAATCTGTCACTGGTGGTCTTGTGTAAAATACGCCTGAAGTTCTTTTGGCTCTTTCCAATGCATTAACGGAAGAAACATATCCTAACCTTAATTGGATTTCGGCCATTGTCGGAATATTTGGGTAGGAGGAAAACGGATTCCATTTATTGAACAAAATCCAAAACCCATTAAGAGAATCCCCATATTTCATTTGAGTACGATCCTCAACTGATCCAACATCAACTGCAAATACAATATCACATCCACGTCCTTTCATTTCATCTACAGGTAAGTTGTCTACATACCCTCCATCTAATAACATCGCTCCATTGGCTTCCAATGGTGGTAGTAATCCTGCTAAAGACATTGATGCTCGGATATATCTCCAAGCATAGCCAAAGGAGTGAATCTCTTGAATAGATTCTGTGATATTTGTTGAATTACAATAATATTGTATCCAAAAATCTTCAATCCTAGTATCGCCAAAGGCTTTCCAAATACCACGATTAAATTCATGACCAGTTGTGTATGAAGTCACTGGCCATGTTAAATCACTTAGCATACGCCAAACTGATCCAACACGGGAACAAAAGCTTTTTAGTCTACCATAAATGGGTACAACATCATAATTTTTGGCATATAACCCACTAACAAATGCCCCCATAGATGTGCCTCCAATCAAATCTATTGGAATACCTTGTTCTTCTATTGCTTGAATAACACCCAAATGACTGATACCTCTAGCACCCCCGCCACCTAAAACAACACCTATTGCCTGATCTGATAAAATTCTTGCTAACCTTAGAAAATCATTTTTATGTACTTCATTGGAAGAATAATACTTATGACCTCTTTGTCTAATCCTTTTTGAAATTGTTTCAACTTTATTTTTAATTGATTCAGGTACATACTTTGAAATATTTTCCTGTGTAGCTTTACTAAATTCAGCATGCATGATTTTATCCACTAATGCTAGTCTTGAAACATTCTTAATCTCTGATTTAAGTTCAATTCCATCACCTAGAGGATTAACAATAAATTGCATGTGGTGATGAGCATCAACCCAATTTCTACGCTTTAACCAAGCATATGTTGAACCTGGTTCCACATATCTTTCTGGATGAAGTAGAATTAATTCAGTTCTTGCTGTGGTGCCAAGTTTTTTCAATAATAGTTCATATTCCCCTATTTCTGGTGAATCATTTGCATCTGCTATCAATAATATACAATCTCCTTGCGATATACATGTACTAGTCCAACTAGAGTTAACGGGTGAATCGGCTATATATACAACAGTCTGATAAATTTCTTCTAATTCAGCAAAATATCCACTCAACTTGAGCTTTGCTAATTTATCGAAGGCATGTCTACCTAAATGATTTAAGGCAGTTCGCATATTTAATCCAATTGTATTCCTTCCTACTTGTCTAAAAGCCTGTACTAGCTTATTTGCAAATGAATTTACAGGTAATCCATCAGTCACAGGTAAAATGGTAATTGTCCTATAAGAATTTTTGTTTTTTGAATGAGCCTTTGTTTCTGCCTTTCCATTCATTGATGGTATTAATAAATTAAAGTCATATTTATACCCATTGTCTGCAGTTACTCTTGTAGGAACATCAGATCCAATATTATCATTCAAAATCTTTCTAGCAACTAATCTAGATATCCTAAACATTATTGATGGTTGTTCTAAAGCAAGAATTCCAAATAAATTCCTAGGAATACGAGCCAATTCGGTCTCTCTCACTGCTTGGATAGAAGACATACGATTCATGGCGGTTAATACCTCCACTTCACCAAAACTTTCTCCTTGTGCTAATTCTGGAGCAAAAGTGTTGGATTCATCAGTGATCTGTCTAACTCTCCCATTCAGAATTACGTAAATACCATTTGCTGGGTCTCCTTTATTAAATAATGTTTCAGAAGCTGATAAATGAATCCACTCTAACGCATGGTCTAGTTTCAACATTCTAGGGGATATAAGTGTTGTTAAAGTTTCCGCTAACATTAAATGCATTAGCCAATATTTATTAAATAGTCTTTCTAATACTTGATTGGATAAAAACCCGACGTATAAATCACTTTTTGCCTTAAGATTAACAAAAGATTTAGTACCTATCAGAGAAGCAAGATAGCCAGCTATTCCTCCGGTTTCCACCGTAAATAAATATTGTTCAACTTTCTTGGAATTATCAAAAAATCCCCTAACTGGTGAATGTTTCATTTGTGGTACGTATTCCATATCTGGAGAGCTTGTGACTGTAACATTAATGCTACCAGATATAACATAAAACAACCCCTTACCGTTACAATTTTGTTCAACAATGAGTTCACCTTTCTTGTAAAATTGTAAATCTATTGCATCAGCGAATTCACCTTTAACATTATCAAAATTGACTGATGTTGGAACGTCTTCCTTATAGACATGACTTTGCTTAGGCTTATTTCTATGAGATGTAATCGTAAAATCACTAGGTAAAATCTTAATTGCGGAATTAGAATGATCGGTAGGATTTGAAAGTCTTGAGGAAGATAATGAAACATCAGAAGATTGGCTGATCTTTTGCGAAAGTCTCGTTGATGTATTAAAATTTGAATTAGGTTTTGGCTTATAGAAAGATTCTTTATGAATCCCTAAAATATTAAAAATTGCTTCGACTAATGCAAGTCTTAATGCAGATTCTTCGGTTTCTTCTTGTGAAGAAAATGCCCTCTCTTTAATATCATTGCCATCATCTTCATAAACTGATGATATTAAACTTTCTTTATGAATATTTCTAATACTTGCATGCCTAATTGTAGGTAAATTTTTTCTATGCTGCGATTTCTCTATGTCGTTGGTGAATTCAGATGAAGCGGCTGAGTCAGCAGTAAAGTTAGATTGGAATCGACCATTTGGAGTGAGAGGAGAACTAATGTTTGATTTTGATAACTCTCTTCTTGATAACGGAACATTGGACAACAAATCTCCAGGATTGTTGGAGTCCTTAGAAGAGTTTAAGACTACATGTCTTGATCTGCTACTTAATTTATCAAAAGATTCTGTAGTGGCTAAATTTAGTTTTGTTTTAGATACAGGTCTTGAAGAGGATAAAACCCTTTTCATGGAAAGTGACTTTGTAGATCTGTCTGAATTCTTAGGATTTTTTTTATTATTTTCTGCTGTATTACCAGTGTCTTTAGCCTTATTAATATTTTCTGTTGCAGGTGTATAATAATTAATGACTGCTTCTTTCAAATAATAAGGTAACTCATACTGAACATTTTTGTTCAATAGATACTCAATTTCTAAGATCTCAGATGTCAGCCCCAAGTATTTATGAGCAGTTTGAAATGTAACTCTATATACCCTAGTTAAAACCATTTGAATGATGTGAGAAGCTGATCTAGGATATTTTTCTACTAATTTGCTGAATGACTTTGGAGGAATTATAGCAATTGTACAATCAGTTGCTGCCCTAGCAACAATATTGGGTAAAGTGTACATTGTAGAACTGTCATCACATAAATTTAATTGTCCTAAATTTTCAGGATGTAAACTATTCAGCTTCTGAGAGTCTGTAAAATTATTCTCAGAGAAATCATTGAAATTCTTGCTTGATAAATTAGTTGGTGGATTTGAATTTGATTTTGTTGAAGTAAATAAACTTAAAATGTTAACTAGAGATGAAACAGGATTACCTGGTTTGACAGTGTTTAATAATTGATATTTTCCTAGTCCATTTTTAAAACGAATATAAGTATTTGAATCTTCAGAAAATCCATCAGAATCATCAGACAAATTATCACCACTTGAATTTCCAAGATCAATATCTATTGTTTCTGAGTCATCATATGCATTATTAGCATAATCACTGGAATTTATATTATTATTGAAATAATCATTACCGATACTGGCATTAATATTATCTGTACTATCATTCATGTATCTATTGTTCAAATAATCAAATCTATTAAGGGTAGAACCAGTATTTGCGATTGAATCGCTGTTTTCTGATACATTGTGGTAGATCTGTAAACTTCCTTCGACAACGATCGCAAGACCGATAGAATCATCTAATAATAGAATTTCACCTTCATTTAATTTTTGAGTTTTCATATTTTTAGTTAATTCATTAAATACAGGTTTCTCCAAATAACCAAATATTTTAATTGCACTTAAAAATTGATCCAAATAAGAAGAAAAGATCCTATCATCATCACTTTGGAAAAAAATGTTCTTCTTGTTCTTGGAGAATTTCTTTTTGCTGCCTATTATTTCATCTTCCTCAAGCAAGTTAGAAGATCCTTTAACAGAATTGGTTGTACTATTCTTAAACTCTTCCTTGTTTGGTTTTAATTTCTTGTATTGCGATAATACTCTTATTTTAACAAAATAATAAATAATATAAGTTGTTATTAAAAAAATAACGAAAAGTGTTGTAAATGGGATAGTAAATTTGATGGCATTTGCAGTTGCAAATATCCAACTTGGAATCCTTAACAAAATTAAAGTTAAAATATACCAAAGTTTTTTAATCATTTTCACAATGCTCTGTTCTTACTAACTTTCTTCTAATCATCACCCAATCAAAAGAAAGTAATCAAATTACCCAATTGAAAATAAACACGTCTGACTTATATACCTTTTTTACTTAACAACTCCTCTTAAATAAGTCTATGGTTTATAAATGCATCTTGAAAGTCCTTGTTTTTTGCCTTTCAAGAAAAAAGCACCCACGGGATCATGAACTAAAATAGTAAAACATATAACATACATAAGTGGTACAAAGACGCAACAGCAATTCCAATAGCTAATGAATACCAAAATCTCATTCTTAAGATTCGAGAATTTTCCTTTCACTCCAAATACCCCAAAATTCCCATTGCAATAAGGTGGTTCCATTCTGATATTCGCTTAGTAAAAATCAAAGTGTTGCATTTTTTGTTTTGCGCTATAAATTTCGTTACAACCGCTCAGATATAGGGTTTCGATTACAATCCAGAATCTATAAAATTCTACAATTAGTAAAATTAAAATCTTTTTGACATTCAAAAATACTTGTTGTTTTTATAGTTAAAAAGAATCATTGGCGGCTAAATATTTTGCTCTTGTTTTTGTGTTTTTTGTTGTTTTTGCGTCAACTTCAAAAAAAACATTATTTCTCTTTTTAGGGGAGAGGATTTACCAATTTGTTTTTGTGTCATTTTTTATTTCTTATAGAATTTTTTATAAATAAAAGTATATAAATACATGAATTTAAACTCATAAATCTCTAAATACTCAAAAGTATTGATATACAGAAACTGGTTTTCTGAGCAGCTAAATTTTTTCTCCTTCCTGTTTGTTACTTTCAAAAATATTCTCTTTTTTCACTTATTATGATAATAGGATATCAAGCAATAGAAGGTAAATAGTTTTTATGTGAATTTAATGCTATGTTTGTGTTCAATTAGTTGTTTGTTTTTTAAATGTGACACTTTGTTCGACTTACCAGATTCTACTTTATAAAAAATGCGTTTAATTTAATCGCGGAGAAGCTTACAAGTCTAACAATTTGGTATGTCTAACATTTTGGCATGTTGGGGAGGCAGCAATTAAGAAATACTCGTTCAAAAAAAATTTTGTGCGGATAACGTTTTTGTCTGCTGGAAAATTTTGAGAACAAGGGAACAGAAAAAAATAATATTAGCAAACAGATATCCATGATTGAAACGAATTTTAGAAAAGAGAAAAAGAGGAACTCATATGCTGCATTTTTCTGTTCAAATAAATCTTTTTCAGCTATATTAGATTTTATATATACAGATAGATAGATATATATATGTGTGTACATCATTTTTCCTTTTTTTATTGCTGAAAAGTTCATTAAAGGAGACAAAAAAGTGAGTAAGAATAGAAAAGGCATTTTCCAGTTGAATACTTACTAAGAAAGGTAGCAAAATCTAATTAATCATCCCTATTGCAATGGGTAACACTGATTCCAAACTGAATGTGTTATACCGTAACCAAGTTTTCAAAATTGCTGGTTATGAAGATGGTGATATTCCACTTTTTAGTAAATCGCAAACTAATCCAGTAAAACTTAAAGATTTGAAATCTCTATACAGTTCAAATATTTTAATTGATGATTCAAAATTTGATGAGTTTTACTTAGAATTTGTTATCGCTGGTACTGATCTAACATTTTCTTTGCTGAATGATATTATAAATAATGACGAGTTGAGATCCATAATGAAAAGCAATAAATATAATTATATCAATTTGGTGCGGTTTACTGCATTACAAATTTATAATTTATCGAATTCATTAAATGTTCCTTCGGTAGAGCTTTTAAAATTTAGATTATCAAGATTATTGTGTTGCATAAGAATATTAACTAAACTACTACCACTATATTTTGAATATCAGAATGAAAATAAAAATGAATTAGATAAAATTGATATTTTCTGGACTAACGATGCAAGAATATTGTTTGGTTTAGAATATGATGATGATGATGATATTAGTGATGATGATGAAGTACAGAATGAAAAAATTATAAGTGATAAGAATCTACTTGTCCCTCTGGGGGTTAATATTTTGAAAGCATGTTTGAAACTTTTATTTATTGAAGGTTTTACTATTCCTGCTGATGGATCATCTGGTTCTGTATCATATCTTTTATGGGAAAATGGTGTTAGCACTCAAGAAAATTCATATCACAAACAAAATCCGAAAATTGATTCGAATAGATTGGAAATTATCAATTTATTGTTATCTTTTTGTTCATCTGATTTATATTCAAAACAATCATCAAAATCAAAAAATTACTTTTTATTTTGTTTATCTAACACGATGCCAGAATATGATAGTATTTGTCTTGTTGCATCTATTATTAATATTACCTGTAGATTATGTTCCAATTATGAACAAGAAATGAAACTCCCATACAAAAATGTTTCTGCAAAAATTTCACAGCAACAGCAATACTCTCAATTGAGGTTATCATTTGTAATGTCATCATTACAACTATTGAATATTATTTGTTCAAGAAATTGGGAAGAATTGGAATCAGACATGGTTCAAGAACTAATTGATCTTAAAATTATAACTGCTCCATCTGAATTAAATAATGTAGCAATTTCCTTTTTATCTGCGATAAATAAGGAATATGAGTTGAAATTAATTTTATCTTCATTTGCTAAAATTTTTAAATACCCAATTGACTTGGCTATTGAAAATGAAGCTTCTCCATTTGGATCATTTTCTACAAAAAAACAGAACAATGCATATAATAATTATCATTCGAATAATCCTAATAACAATAATATCAAATCCAGTGATAATCCAACGAATAAATATTCAAGTAACATAAATGAATCACAATATAATGACAATGCATCAACTAATCTAGATAGTAATATGGGATCAAGGAATAGTGGTTCAAACCCAAGAACTTCTGGAACTGATAATGAACAAAATAATAATCCAAATCCTTCCCCTATGTTACCCCCCATTTTAAGTGATATTATCATATTCACTTTGAATTTAATAAATAATAATAAGAACTTTAAGAATTATGTTGCAGATAAATTGGCAAATAAGATAATCTTATTTTCAGTATATTATATTAACTATTATTCTAATATTGTTGAGGTTCATAGTACTATTATTCCATTGGTGTCTACACTTTCACTTTTCTTAACCTCAAAAAGACTAGTATTATCGAAAATGTTAGAGACATTTTCAACTGATTATTACACAAATAAGTTGCCAAACTCTTTCAAAATTACTTCTAATGTCAGTATAGAAAACTTAACTTTCCGAGATTTTTGTATTGTTCATTTGTGTAATATAATCATGAATGATGTTAGAGACAACATTCAACCCCGTCCATGGTGTTATCAAATGTTGTATAATTTGATTCAAATACCTTCTGATCTCAAAGATACTGAATTAGTTAAGCTTTCAGGTAGGAAAAATAAGGTCACATCTTCTAAAAATAGTCGTCGTATTAGCTACAACACTTCGACCGTAATTTTGAACTTACTAGCTAAACTCTCTTCCAAAAACTACCTATCTACTTATTCAACTAACGGTTATGCCGGTAAGACTAAAAATTCTTATAGAAATTCCCCAGGTTTTAAATTAGATCTTCTTTCATTGTTAATGAGGGCAATTACGAATTATATTATATTTTCATTTGATGAAGCTGGAAATTTAGTATTTGCCATCTGTAGGCATCAGAGACTATTATTGCAACTTCGGGAAACGTTGATAGTCATTGGCAAAACTGTAGAAGGAAATGGAAGTGTTGATGGACCGAATATTATTCAACTAAAAGATTATTATGAATTTTCATTAAATCCTCTGATTTTGAAAAACGGTATTCCTGATTATAAATCAACGTCAGCAGTTAACAAAAACGTTAACAGTGGTGTTAGCAATATTAATAATAATGTCAATAATAACACTAATAACACTAATAATAATAATAATAATAATAATAATAATAATAATAATGGTAATGGTAATGGTAATGGTAATAATAAAGATAATGTCGCGATGAGTTGGTGCTACCAAAGTACAAATAATAATATTAATAGTGCTGAAGTTATTGGGCAATTGGCTTTATTGGATAGAAAAATAAAAAAGCAGCTAGAATTGGACACAGAACAAAATGAGATTGGTAATGAAAATAATATATATTCACCAATTAATACAAGTACATCTCAAAATTTCTACACCAGTGAAAATTTATCAAAAAGGCCTTCATCTGATACCTTAGATAATGGAAATTCTTTAGAGTTGGTGAAAACCAGGAGCAATTCTGCTGTGCAAGTTAAGGGGCATGAAATTTTTGAACATATGAATTATATGGAAAACCTATCTATGAATAATAAAAAAGTAATGGCTTCATTAATGGCACCATTCCCGATTGGGCTATCTAATAGTGTTAAAAACAAACAGTTATCCAAACATAATTTTATCAAAAATTGGGCATCTTACTCATCATTTAATTTACTTGTTAAAGTAGTGAGAATTTTACTCCAAAAATTTCCAACTATTACATCCATTAAAACATCAGAATATTTCGATTTATTAGAAAGAATTGAGAAATACAAAGATACTTTTTTGATTGAAATTAAATCTTCTCTCCCATATTTTTATGAAAATATTACTGAATTTTGCCCATTGACTTTAGATATTTCCAATAAAAATTTATGTCTTAAGAAATGGGTTTACGTGATCTGTTGGGCAGAGATTTTTGACTCACATAGTGGACTATATAACGTGTCTGAGACTAGTTTGACTACTGCTAATAATGGTTTTTCTACACCGCTATATTCTGATTCTGGAACTAATGCTTTAAGTAGGGATAACAACTCTGAAGCTGGCTCAGCTTATAATATGGAAAGAAAAAATTCCAACAGTGGTGGTTTATACAAGACCAACAGTAACAATAGTATCTTAACAGGATATTTTTCCAATCAAAGTTATGAGGTTCCTTCTCAGGCTCCATTAGAAATTGGTGATATGTATTCCGCTAGTCCTAAATCTGGTGTAAACAAGCATACTAAGTCTGGTAGTGCTAGTAGTTCATTTTTATCAAAGTTTTCTTGGGGAAATTTCAATAAAAATGATAATGACTGTGATTCGATTATTGAAGAAGACAGCAATGACGATTCCAATTTTGTATTAAACAAAAATTCTGAAACATACTTCATATTGGATGCAGGTTTAACGAAACCAAATATTTGGTCAGGTACAAGGGTTAAATTATTCTCAATAGTTAAAGAAGAAAAGAAAGAATTTTCATTTTTAGATATGACATCTTCATTATTAAAAAGGTTCAGATTGAGTAATAACAACTCCTCTGAGACAATGAGTTCATCCAACCTTAATAATGCTGGAGGCTACCATACCCTCAACCGGAATTCTAGTAATATAAGTGTAACCTCTCATCATCAAAGATCAAGAACACCAAGATCTCCAACTGTTGCAAACAATAATTACTCTTTCTTTGGATCACCAAAACTGCTTTAATTTCATGTATATATAAACTAAGTTATTCTAAAAGTAATTACTACAAAAGTTTTACTGTTTTTTATTCATTTATTGATATATCTCTTTATAAAATAATACAAACTAATTTTAACGTCTATTTTTTCCTTTCTTTTGAACTAATTCAAACCCATCATCATCAACTATTGGTTCTTGGAAGTTGGCATTGTGTTCAGTTTCTTGGTTCTCAAGTTGCTCGTCCTCTTCCATGGCATCATCTTCTTCATCTTCATCCTCTTCCGAAGAAGAGACATCAGGATTCATTGGGTCTTCGTTAACATGAATATGCTGATGAGCATTGGCACTTTTATTATTTTGCTTGGCCTGGAATTCAGTGTACAATCTTTCGATATCTGAGTAGTTCAACGCATCACATTGTTTATATAACTCTATAATACCAGCAGCAATCGGTAAAGCAGAGTCATCCTCGACATTGGTCTCAAATTCATCAGCCATCGCATATAACATAATTTCTTCAACGTAAGCAACATCGATCAATTTTTCAGCTTTGAAAGCATCAATTATAACACCTGAGATCCAATCACGTTTCTCAGCTGAATCCGGACCGCCCCATTTGTTAGAAACAGCAATATCCAAAGCATCCCATCTATAAACCATCATCGACACACCTAACTCAAATCTAGCTTGCTGCTTTTCTTCATCAAATTTCAAGCTATTTCTACCATTCAAAGCTTCAACAAAAGCTGTCTCGTCGTACTGTAAACTCATCTGATCAATTTTAAATGTTAACGATCTTGTTTTGCTTGTTTTGATGCCTCAACCTTCCATATCTATAACTAAGTTGTTCGAGCTCATCGCAATCTCATTGCCTTTTTATATTGAAAGTTTTTTTTTCAGCTTAATTTGAAATTTTCAATATATGGCTCAGCTAAAATAAGAAAATGAAACCTGTTGAAGACAAGAATAGGCTTGGAATATAAGTAAACTGTTCATTCATTAACGGAGTTATATGTAGTACCAATTGATATATAATAATTGGAGGAATATATATATAAAGGTCAAGTTTAAGAATTGTCTATTTTCTCGTCATATCCAGTGGGTTTAAATTAATTAGCTAATTGAAAAATTCTTGGCAAAATTCAATATTGCGAATTAGTATACTTTGATTAAAAACAGTCACGAAAGTTACAAAACTATGTCTAATCAAGCCAAATTGAACACGGAGCAGATTAATAATGCTTTGAAAATCATTGAAAGCAAACCAGATGACTCAAAGGTAAAGGGAATCAATCCTTCCTTGACTATTTATACCATGGAAGATGGGACAAAAGTATCCACTGTGGAGAGAGTTGTTAAAAGTATTCCTCCAATTATAGGAAAAACTCCAACTGATGAGGATTTATTCGATAAAAATACTGGTTTACCAAATCATGAGTTATTGAGGGAACATTTCAAGAGAGAAGGTAGGTTGACCCCTGATCAGGCTTTGAGAATTATATCGATGGCTACAAAATGTTTATCCCAAGAACCAAACCTGTTAAAGGTTCCAGCTCCTATTACTGTCTGCGGGGATATTCACGGTCAGTATTTTGATCTTTTGAAACTATTTGAAGTTGGTGGTGACCCAAAAACTACTCCATATCTATTTTTGGGTGACTATGTTGATCGTGGTTCGTTTTCTTTTGAATGTTTGATATATTTATATTCATTGAAGTTGAATTTTAATGATCATATTTGGCTTCTAAGAGGTAACCATGAATGTAAGCATTTAACTTCTTATTTCACTTTCAAGAATGAATGTCTGCATAAATACAACGTCCAAATTTATGATGCTTGTTGCAATTCATTCAATGCCTTACCTTTAGCTGCATTGATGAATGGTCAGTATTTCTGTGTTCATGGTGGTATTTCTCCTGAATTAAGATCAGCAGAAGATGTCAACAGAATTAACAGATTTAGAGAGATCCCTTCTAGAGGGTTGATGTGTGATTTATTATGGGCTGATCCAATTGAAGATTACGATGATGCCCCTGATGAATTGTTGGGTGAATCATTTGTCCCAAACAAAATTAGAGGTTGTTCATATGCTTTTACTTATAAAGCTTCTTGTGAATTCTTACAAAATACTGGTTTGTTATCTATTATAAGAGCTCATGAAGCTCAAGATGCCGGTTACAGGATGTACAAATCTACAAAATCTCTAGGTTTCCCAAGTTTGTTAACACTATTTAGTGCTCCAAATTATTTGGATACCTATAAGAATAAAGCTGCGATACTGAAGTATGAAGCTAATGTAATGAATATCCGTCAATTTAATATGTCACCTCATCCTTATTGGCTACCTGACTTTATGGATGTATTCACATGGTCTTTGCCTTTTGTTGGTGAGAAGGTTACAGAAATGTTGGTATCCATTTTGAATATTTGTACTGAAGATGAATTAGATGAATCAGTACCGGTAATTGAAGAAGAAGTTGGTAATTTTTCAACCTCAGTAAAGTCCATACAAAATGCTGAAACTCGAACTAAAATTGAAGCAATCGAGTCTGCTTCTGTTAAAAAAGATGACGTTAGTGATCCAAATGCTAATATTCCAATATTGAATGATGAACGTAGGAGAGCTGCCTTGAGAAATAAAATTTTAGCTATTGCTAAAGTATCAAGAATGTTCTCTGTTTTGAGAGAAGAAAGTGATAAAGTTAATTATTTAAAGGCAATGAATTCAGGAGTGTTACCTCGTGGTGCCTTGGCACATGGTTCTGAAGGTTTGAATGAAACTTTATCAGTATTTGAGAGGGCCAGAAAAGAAGATTTGATAAATGAGAGGCTGCCACCATCTTTCGAGGAACTAAAAAAAAATAATGAAGAGAACAAACGTATGTCAGAGGTAATAAAGAAAACCAATAAATATTGAATACGGTAGCATGTACAATCAAAATTTCGACAAATAAGTCATATAGGATTAATTGTTAGTATTGATCGTTTAACATTTTGCAAAAAACAATTCTCACAAAAATATATCTATGTGTATATATATATAAATGAAAGATATAGTAATTTAAGAAATGAGTTTAGTACATATAGCTTATGGAAGGAAATTCCATATTCCTGCTTATAACCTTGAGAAATCAGAATTGTACTTGTAACTATGAATAATATATATTTTATTTTTTTAATGAAGTATATAAATGAGTTATATTTTTAATTATATGAAATTATTGTAAATTAATTGACGATATTAAACGTTTTAGTTGTGTAAACGTTTTTCGTATGAGTGTAGGTTATGAACATTACCTTCCAATTGAGCAGAAGCAGATCTGAATTCGAATCTGGTAATGCCAGCATCGACTTTTTCTCTTAATTCTGTTAAGTTCTTGACACCAATGTCTTGACAAGAGTGTTGTAAACCATTGTAGATATATGGAATGAACTTTTTGATAGAACCTTTGTCGACAACAGCACCGGCAACACCTTGTGCCACTAGAACTGAATCGGTTTCAGAGAAGTAACGAGAAGTAGAAGCGTTAGCTTTTTTGTCAGTCTTTTGCATAGCATCAAGAGAACCCATACCACGATAAGTCTTTAATCTCTTACCATCTTGGTAGAAATATTCACCTGGAGATTCGTGAGTACCAGCTAACATACCACCCATCATGGCAGTGGAAGCACCTAAGGATAAAGCTTTCATGATGTGACCAATGTTTTGAATACCACCGTCAGCCATACATGGAACACCGTATTTGTTGGCGAATTCACAGACATTGTAGACAGCAGTACCTTGTGGTCTACCACAAGCCATAACTTCTTGAGTGATACAAATAGAACCAGAACCCATACCAATTCTTAGACCATCAGCACCGGCGCTGATTAAGCTGGCAGCTTGTTCTCTAGTAACAACGTTACCAGCAATGACATCTAATGAAGGATAGGTTTTTTTGATCCATTGTAACATTTCAATTTGATAGATAGAGTTACCTTGAGAAGAGTCAATGACAACGACATCTAAACCGGCTTCGACTAATAAAGCTAATCTTTCTCTATCAGCTGGAATGGTACCGATAGAAGCACCACATAATAATTGTTTGGTGTCAGCAGATTTAGAAGCTAATGGGTAAATTTGATTCTTCATTAAATCAGTTCTGGAGACCATAGATAATAAATGATTGTTTTCATCGACAATCAATAACTTACCTTTCTTGGTAGTCTTCAAGATTTCGTTACCTTCAGATAAAGAAATACCTTGTTTAGCAGTAACTAAAGAAGTAGTCATGACAGCAGAAACTGGAAGCTTGTCATCTTCAACAAATTGCATATCACGGGAGGTAACAATACCAACAACCTTACCGTTTTGGGAACCATCTTCTATATTTATAGTATTAGTCAATTGATCAGTAGATTTGATTAATTGATCAAAAATATTGTTAGTAAAAATGTGTCTTCAAAGTTAGAAATATGTACTGAAAGACCTCATAAACAGAAGACGATTCTATCACCACAGTAATTCGATGGAATACATTAATGTTAAAAGTCTCAGATTAAAAGTTCTCTACAAGATCGTTTGATCGCAAGTCAGTAGAACGAAAGTTATAAATAGTAAAGTTAGATCATCATATTGATAACAAATATGTCGAAATTAATAGGTGATATAATGTTCGTATTCCCGTTCATTTGGAAGTAAAGTACAATTAGTAATAAAAAAGGATATCATAACATACCAGTAACTGGAAAACCAGAGAAACCAAATTGTTCCTTCATTTCTCTTGCGTCAGCAACAGTGGTTTGTGGAGAGACAACGATTGGAGATTTAATAAATCCATTTTCATAGTTCTTAACCTTTCTAACCATATCAGCTTGTCCTGAAGGAGAACAATTGTGATGGATAATACCAATACCACCTAACAAAGCCATGAAAATAGCCATTTCAGATTCAGTAACGGTATCCATTGGAGAAGAGACTAATGGAGCATTTAAAGTAATGTTCTTAGTTAATTTAGTTTCTAAAGTAACAACAGCAGAAGAAAATTCAATCTTACCTGGTAAAATTAAGAAATCATTATAAGTTAAACCACCTCTAGTGACAGAATCCATCAATTCAGCGACAGAAATACCATCTTTTCTAGAGTAAGAAGCTAAATCTTCTAAAGCTTTTGAACAATCCTTTAAAGCAGCCATTTTTTTGTATTGATTCGATAATCTAATATATTAAGTCTACGAATTTCGATGCCTATATATTTTTAATTTCTATATAAAGCAAATTAAATGGAAAGAAGTTACAAATAAAAAATAACATTGCAAATGAACAAAAAAAAGATCCCCAAGAACTTCAAGCCCACTTCCACTATAAACTGAAAAAAATTGCTTACAAATTATAACAAGTTCAATAAACATTTACAAGATGAAATTTCATCCTCTATTTATATTTTTTTTTTCATTCACAAAGGTAACCAATTCAAATAAAAAATTTTCTATTCAGAACCTCATCGCTTCACATCTCAAAGAAGTCAAACTATACCCTAGATGTAATATAATAGGCCTTCTAACTTACCATATATTGACTCTAACCTTCACCATCTTTACCATCTTTACTACTTAGTTCGTGTACTTTCTTCAGCTAAAAAGTTTAAGCTCATCGCATCTCATCGCAAAGTGAAAAATTTTTCACATTTCTTTTTTTGAAGCTATTCTACCATCAAACCTCGAGAGTCGATGAGCATGATTAGTGAGCATAAGGTCTAGTTGGCCACTATTAATAGTGATAGTTGACGTGGTTATTGTCGAGGTGTTAGCATTAAGCAGCTTGTGTGGAAATTGCTGCTATTTCAGAGGGTCTACTCTTTTGCTGGGAGGTTTTAGAGTGAGTGTGAGGCCATTCTGCTTGTAGGATGTGGATAAACCGATAGTTCTTCTTTTTGTATGTTGCGTTAGTTCGTAGAAAAATCACAATTGAGTGTAGTGTTCGTAGTAGCTGTTTACCCACAAGTGCTTT
This sequence comes from Tetrapisispora iriomotensis, assembly GCA_003705975.2. Classification (NCBI taxonomy): domain Eukaryota; kingdom Fungi; phylum Ascomycota; class Saccharomycetes; order Saccharomycetales; family Saccharomycetaceae; genus Tetrapisispora; species Tetrapisispora iriomotensis. The sequence goes on along the minus strand of PPKC02000001.1, from coordinate 656,104 downwards.
CGAGTAAACAACACGAAAACATAGCTGCCATTGAGCAGGTGTCCTGAACAAACTGCCCGAACATATCTCCCTCTTTCCGTTTATATATATATATATAAGAATGTATGAGTGTAACTTTGTTATTGTAATGTTCAATCACTTTCTTATAGTTTTAGAGTTTCTTAGAAGGGTAGGGGTTCATGTTTCAATGCTATGTTGGAGGCCATGGCATGGTAGGACGAGCTACCTCTGAGTGTTGTTTATGGATTTCATGGGTAATTGAGTTACCCATGGGCGTTCAGATATACCACGATTAGATGCTGATCGTAAGAGCATGTGGTGGAATGCAGAATTGATGTTGGTTTCCTCGATTGGGGCTCAATTGAGGGTAGCTGACAGCTTTTAAATGTCCATAAACAATATTTAACAAAAACATATATAATCTCCTATTAAGTCCTGAAACAATTGCTATCATCACGTAATTACAAGAATTGGAGGCCCTTGCATATTATACGATAATGTTTTAGCTGCTTTTAGATATTTGGACAGTAGATAAGAGGTATCTACTTTTTATTTGAGGACTAAGAAATGCCCAACAAAGATTGTACCAATTCGTTTTGAAACTAGATGTTATATCTTCTTAATAATTTTATAATGTTTAATAATACAATATACTGTTTTGAATAGTTTATACAACAGTTTCTTTTTCTTCTATATAAAAATAACCAATAGGGTATGACTAGTTACTAGTAATATTGCAATATTTATGTTTAGTTCTCTGACATCAATATATCTCCGACCTTTTTAAACTGGAAACAGAAATCTAAATATGTTGACAAACAAAACATCAAATACATTAAAAATTAAATATTTAAAAAGTATTCAATCAAGTTATTAAATTCTTAATATATCATTAGTTGTATATGTAAATATATACCTATATATTTACACCAAGTGGAATTTTCTCAAAATGGTTTGTAATATTGTTACTGTTGAAAATTGTTCATTGAATCCTGATTAGAAGGCTTATTTCTTCAATAAGTTTTCAATCTTCTCTTCTAGGTTCTTTAATCTTTCATCTTTAGATAAGTTGGCTTCTGTTAATTTAACGACAACTTCTTCCAGGTGCACAACCAAGGAGGATAACTTTTCAACGGATTGTTTTAAACCTAGCGATTTGATACCAGCACTTTCCTCCTTCTTTGATTCCTCCTTCTTTGGTTCCTTCTTTGGTTCTACTTTCTTTGGTTCTTCCTTCTTTGATTCTTCCTTCTTTGGTTCTTCCTTCTTTGATTCTTCCTTCTTTGGTTCTTCCTTCTTTGGTTCTTGTTTTTTAATAATAGGGGTTTTTGGTTTCAAATCTTCTTCATCCCACTCATCAGAACCTCTCGATGGATCTTCAGCATTGTTCACAGCATCCAATTCTGATGATTTAGACAATAAATTATTAACAGATCGATCGTCTTTTAACATCTCGTTGACATTTCCAACAGGTTTTGGTGTTGAAGAAGTGGAAACTGGAGTAACCGATTTTGGAGGAGTGTCTAGTTTTTTTGGCTCTTCTTTTTTAACTACAGGCTTTGGTTGAGAAGCTGGTTCCGTAGGTTGAGCTGAAGGAATTGCCTTCTTAGCCTCAGTGTAATGAGCTTCTGACATACCTTCATAAATATCTTCCATGTTAACTAGCAATGGACCTTCGACAGATTTACCACCAATCCATTCTTCAGCAGTTAGGGCTGCTTTATCAGATGGAGCTGGTGGGTAAATGTCATCCTGGAATTCTTCAGATTTTCTTGGTACAAAGAATGAAATTGGAACAATGTTTTGGTCAACGACAGTTTTGAAACACTTTAAAACTTCGTTATCCTTTATATTGACAGTTCTTTTTGGAGCAACAGCAAAACCTCTTTGAGGTTCAGTAGATTGAAATTCGGATAAGTCATATAATTCATCATTTTGAAATTCATAGTAACGAATGTTACCATCACCTTTACCAGCAACATATAAAATTTTATTACTGTCGTCATAAAATGGCATTAAAATACCAGAAGATTGATCGACATTGTAAAAACCACCTAAGTCACCTTTCCCCAAGTTGAAGGCATCCCAAACACCCAATTGACGATCACTTAATCTAGAGAATCCTGTAGTAGCTAGTCTATCTGAATTACCTAACCAGACAACTCTTTGATTTTTAGCACCTGAATGAGCTAAACCCTCACTAACAATCTTACCTTCTCTAATGTTCCAAACTCTTAATTTCTTATCACGAGCAACAGTAGCAATAAAGTCACCATTATAAGAAAATGACATAGATGTAACCATATCAGGATGAGTTAAAGTAAAAATATCTTTTTCATTTTCAATATCCCAGATCTTAACTGTGTAATCTAGGGAAGAAGAAGCTAATATATTTTGAGCAACTGGATGGTATAAAACATGACCAACTTTTCTTTTGTGACCACTCAAAACTTTCACTGGTTTAATGACCTTTGGTTCACCTTCATCATCTTCATATTTTCTGAAAGAATAATCTTCAGGAATTTCCCAAATAGCAATTTTAGAATCATCAGCACAAGATGCCAATTTTCTTTCGTTGAAAGGATCAAAGTCGGTATCTAAAACTTGAGCTGTATGACCTCTAAATAGTGGTACTTGGTCAGGACATTTACCTACTTCCTCAACAGGAATGACGGCAAAAGCACCACCACCTGAAGCGTTCCAATTAACAGAAATAAATTTACCGTTAGTCTTAATAATGTTGGAATCCCAAGCATTGCTGGTCACTTTGACATTTTCATATTGCAATTCCTTCTTGGTAGCTTGGCCAAAGACATGTCTATACTTCGAAGCACGAACAAATTTACCACTCATCTTGTGTTTTCTATCAGTTGATTATTAATTTCTTACAGTTTTTCAGATCAATATCTTGGTTTATATCCTTAAAAAACCTAGCAAAATATCTCCTTTCTTTGGAATAGTTTTCAAAAAACCAATTGATCTATTTAAGACTATTTACAGTTCTTCAATTGACCCTTATGATAACTTATACTCTCAACAATATATACTTCAAGTAGTTCTTAAGATTGCTATTTTCAAAATTGTTTATCATAGTTTTTCATCTCCGAGTATAACGTTTTTAACAACGCAACCACATAGTATAGGGGCCAAAAGTGACAGAAAGTAATAAGAATTGTACAATTGTATATTAATAAACACATTAGGTGCTCCTATTCAATGCTATTCATTAGAATATAACATTGAATCATATTTTCCCCGAAGAGAGCATTGAATTCCGATTCCTGGACGTGATTTTAGACTACTTCTTGTTGTACTGGCCGAATGAGTTTGGTTCTTTCATTTGTTCATATAAATACATAAAGATATTTGATTATATATATAAACATATTCGGATTCGTGTACCATTTAACTGTGATGTTGTTATGCAGGTTCATAATGTCTGATGACTACTACTGAATAGTAAAATTTTAGATTTTTGTTTTGAGTTTTTATGCTTTTTATTTTTTTTGTATTTTACTGGTAATGACTCTACAGATTCAGTTCCAGTTGGATCAATAACTGATACTCCAGATGTTGAATCATCGTTGGTATTAGATCCATTGTCAGTCTCAATGATATCTGTATTCAGATCTTCTCCACCATTCATTTTTTTGAATAACATTTCTTCGAAATTTTTGTTTTCTAGTAATGTTTTTTCGTCCATTTGAACTTCGATGGATGTTCCCCAAATTGTTCTTTCATTATATGACTTGTTTTTGTTTTTAGTAACAGTTCCATCTCCTTTTTCAACTGATATTTTCAACTCGCTAAGGGACTCTTGAAATACACTGGAATGGTTAAATTCCAAATCGTGCAGTTGATTGTAATCTGCTCCTTGATATGAATCTGTTAATTCACCATTTTCTCGTTTGTAAAATTCTGCTGTTTCTTTCTCAAGTTGGTACTCATATTGTTTTCTTTGAATATCTTCCCTTTTTTGTTTAATATTGTACTTTCTTCTTCTTTGTTTCAACTCGACAGAAAATTTATCGAACACTTCTTTTGGTAAAATATCACTGTTTCTCCAATCAAACTCTATTAATGCAATTTCAGTACCAAACGCTAGATGTCCCATATATTTATTTTTTAGCAGGAAATCTTCAGTTACTATACTACCATATTGTACATTTTCTACTTTCATGACTATGGTATGTGGAAACTTGGAATAATTCTCAAAGGCTGCTTTTAGTATTTTGATATCAAGTAGGGACAAGAAAAATTTGATTGATGAAGAATTAACCATGTACTGGTAATAATAATACGCAGTCTTATCATTATAATTGTCAATTTTGTCTGTGCTCGAAATTTCTGTCCTAGCTAATGTACTAGTTGATGGTTCTAAGTCATTATTTGATAATATGGTCATTATCTTTGTATTTATTTCTTCAATTGCTTTTTTTGCAAAGACATCGCTTGCCCCAAATAACGCCTGATCAATTTCAAGCTGATCTTGAATGGCATTGATATCATTTTGGAGATATTCTAACCGTTTAGAATTGTCACATCTAATCATTTTAGCATATTTGATAATTTCATTCAACTTTATAGAAGGGAAGTTTCCAATTTTGAGCGGATCAACATTCATCGTAACGGGCAAACCCAATAAGCTATTGTGAGGTCTACAAATCAAATCTAAATGAATCTCTTCACCGACCTTAGGAAACATAACATTGTTCTTAAATATATCCCCATCATATAATACGTCCTTGACATTATTACTTCGTATGATGCTGCTACATAATGGGCATTCCTTGTATTTTTTAGGTTTCACATACCCAGTTTGAGGATTCTTGATTTCTTCCTTGATAGAGAAGAATGTTGACAAACAGGTATAACAAAAAATATGTCCACATATAACCATTCTTGGAGAGACAGGCTCATCACATAAACAAATTGGACAGCTCTGACCTTTAGGAACTATAACTCTAACAATATCATCAGATTCTACAGGTTTATTTGGATTAATATTTTGTTCAGAGTAATCCCTTGATTCATCAACTAATAATTTATAGTTTACATTAATGAAAGAATCACCCTGGAGATACACATGGGCAGAATCGGATTGCCTACGTCTATTTCCCTTAGTGCTATGGTTGCTACTAGAAGCAATTTTTTCCCTTTCAATCTCAGGTAATTGGAAATCTAATAAATGATTAATAGAAATTTTAGTCTTGCGACCATTTAATTTGTAATTCCCATTAAATATCTCCTCTTGTATAGATCCTTCAAAATCAGCCATGTTTTCGTTCTGATGAGTTTGAGAAGAGTTGTATTGCCCTCTATTCGATCTACCTTGAAAGGAACCTCTATTTTTGTTGTACCTACCTCTATTATTCAATGTATAAGCCTTACTATTGGAGCTATAATCGCTGTTGGAAGGTTTCTTATTATTTTTTTTGGAATACTTATTATACTTATCATTTACAAAACCCAATTTATCGTTACCATTACTAGAGTTATTATTAGCATTAGAACCAGAATTATATACCTGATCAACTTGTTTAAGTTTCTCAATGGGACTCATTGTAATTTAATAGCAAATGAAATTTTCTCTGTGAAAAAAGTAACCTCCCTAATTAAAATAACGAAAGTCGACGAAATGAAATCACCTTGTAACAAGCAAAATCAATAACTAACTGCAACAATAGTTACACAGATTAAGGTTCAGCAACTATGCTGCTTTTCTTTCAACTTAAAACTGTATTTTACTTTCAACTTGTTCCTTAGATGCAAAACCTTCTTAAATATTTTTCAATTTTTCACCTTTATTTAAGAGGTACCGATTTTACTACTATGAAAGACATAATAATATACCACATTGAGTAGCAAACCAACCCATTAAATTGCTACTGTATCAGCTCTAGAACTCCAAATGGTGGGTCCAGATAAACTAGAAATCTTGGGTTATATATATAGGTAAATATTTTGATTTGCTACAATTGTGTAGAGTCTATAACATTGATTTATTCCTGATACTTTCGTTATATAATGTTACATGGTGGTTAGGGTTAACGAAGTTATTAATTGTCTATTCGGTATATTAGGATGGCTAATAGACACGACGATGTTTTGTAAGTTATCTGAGTTTAGCATCTTAATTTTTTTACCTTTAATTATTTGAATTGGGCTCATTTTGCTTAATGGAAGTGTTGAATTTATGTTGTATATCTGGATCAGATTGTCACCTACTAGTAACAGATATCCACTTATTAGGGAAGCATTGGCACAATAGAAATCTAATACCATTATATCATTTTTCCAGTCCTCGATTTCACCATACTGGTTCAAAAATATGACTGCCTCATCATAGACAACAATGAATTTAGTTGAATTTTCAATACGGAAACATGCACATGCCTTGGTTTTCTTATTAACAATATCCTTTTTCACATAATCTAACATCTTATGTTTAGAATCTTTTTTTGATGAATTCTCCACAGCTGTCTTGAATGTAGTTGTGATATGCGATAATTTCAAATATGGATAGAAATCTGTATCGTTGAGAAAGGTTGGTATGGCTATACCATTGTCATTGAATGAATCGTTAAATACAAAGTTTCCTTTTGAGGTGCATACAATAAATGATTGCTTGAAAGCAATTAAATCTAAGATTTCAAGAGTTAATAAGCCTGAGGTAGAGATAGGCAACACATATTCTTTGTAAAATTTGTAAAATTTGAATGAATTTGTCAATTTATCAAACTCTGGGGTTAGAATAATAATTTTCCCTTTTCTTTCATACAATAAATGTCTTGAATTCCCGAAATCTTCTGCAATGGTAAAGCAGCCTACTTTATCCCTAATTAAAATACCAATAATCCTATTATTTGACAAATATTTTTCTGGTGCGTAATATGCACCTAATAGACTTGAAATATTGTAATAACATAACCTTCTGCTATCCAGTACAAATAATAAACCAAGTTTGACATTGACTTCCATTGATTTTACGGCTGTACAGTTCAATATTCTTACAAAACTTTTGCTCTTGCCATCAGCACATTTCATGAAAATGCCAAGCTCCGATCCTAATAAAGTATAATGATTGCCTTCAAACTTGATATTAATGGAACAAAAAACAGTTGTCGATATTAATAGGTTGCTCGATTGATTAGGATTTTCTAGTTCATACTTACGTAAGGCATTATCAAGTTCTGATCCTTCTGGTGCTACTGGTAGGTTAACTGGAGCATCTCTTTCTGAGAAAGAGAACTGATCTGAAATAATATTTAATGAAAATACATTCGAAGATATTAAATTATCATTTTGCTTAAAACATTCCATAAATGATTTTATCCATCTGTCCTTCTCGTCTTGACTAGCAGTCAAAAAGGTATATGATTCATTTGTTGCCAAATTTCTTACTTTGAAACTGTATTCGGATGATCCTGTTTCATTGGAGATTTCAGTATGTATATTATCTTTTAATGGTGTTGAAATCAAAGTTTTGGATACCGTGCTCGCTGCTGTCATCAAATTTGGCCTAACTGCACTGATCGGAGTCCCCTGAACATGAATACTAGATCTATCGTCCTCCTTTTTGCGTTGTTCTAAGTTCAAATATTCGATAGGAATTGGCCTTTCAACTAATTTATATTTTTCTCTGTTTCCTTTCATCACTTTCTCAGTAATTAACAAATAATTATCCAACAATGCTAAATATATTTCAGTCGGTTCTAACCATAGTTCTCTTTTTTTATAAACTGTCCCTGACATTAATAACATCCTATTTTGATCATTTAGTCCTAAATCTAGCTTATCCCTCAATTTATTGTCTTGTTCTTGAGACGTTCCTAAATTAACGTATCCTACCGAGAAATTGTTTTTACTGTCATAAACTAGTTGGCCAGAAAAACGAACTAATTTTCTTCGGTCAATTGCTAAACCATGAACCCTGTCTACCTCTGAGCTTAAATTTTCAACTTCACGGATAACTAATTGAAGATCTTGATAATCTTCTATTGATTGATCAGTATTTTTCATTACTGAGTGCAGAGTAATAGGTAAATTTTGCAAAGATTTGAAAAAACCTCCAAAAAAAATCACATCGTAATACATCTTTGACCTTCTAGTGTCTGGTAAATTATCAATATCTCTTAGCCACTTTGCAAATAACGTATCATGTTGTTTTTCCCATGTAATTATTTCGTGAACAGTGGCCATGGCAACAGCATAATTTAAATACATCTCTTTGGCTTCGTGACACCACTTCAAATATATTTTCCCTATTGAATCAATGAACTTTCCTCTAGATTTCAATTTCCAGAAGATGGGAGTCAATAAATAATCTCTGTGTAGTTGAATTAGAGGTTCAAATATTTCAAATGCCAGTGATGCAAAGTTTGGGTCATCAGGTAATAAATCAGGCGAAAACTTTTTACCATATATCTCCACTGCAGCATTTGCCATATTCAATGATCTTTCTTCCAGAATAATTAAATCAAATATAAAACTTTGTCTCTGGATCTCTCTCGGATTAATATCTGATAATTCTTCTGGGGTTAGTTGCCAATATTCTGTCCATAAACCTACAGATTTGTTGATAATTTCCGATAACTCGACTTTTTCTCTATCATTTCCAGCAAACCTGTTAGAACACGTAAAAGAATAGCAAATATTTGAATTTTCATCATCACCAGAATTATCTATGAAAGAATAACAAGGCAATAATTCCGTAAATATTCCCGAAACATCTAAACCAGATACTATTATTGCGATTTCAGTATTTAAATTTGAATTAATATTATCTAAGTCACTACTTGAAGTGAAGTCAGGAGATTCTTTTTCAAACCTGACAGCATCTTGCAAAACTAATGATTCTATTATTCGGTCAACATTTGAATCAATAATATCTTGATCAAAATTTTTTGGCATTTGAAATTCTAACAACAGTTGAATCATCTGGAAAAATTCAATTTTGCCAAAGAGGCATTCATTAAACCATTCAAAGTAAACTTTCAAAACCCATTCATATATATCTGATAATTTTGATACACTATAGCATTGAAACAACTTATTCTCATCTAAAAAGTTAATTGAGAAAGGCTGCATCGGTGCAGTAATACTGGGTGCCAAGTCTAAGGGTTTACCACCCAATAAAGAATTAAAACTACTATGGCGTGCATTGGAATTATTAAATGTGTAATTTGAATCAGTGTAGATGCTATCAATACTATCTGATACCCTACTTGTTCCACTTATATTTCTACTTGAGGAAGGAAGCGTTTTTGGTAACGGTGGTCTTTCAAACATAGTTGGACTTCCTGAAAGTGATGTAGATATAAAACCTAATTGTGACGATGCTTTTCTTAAATTGCTCTGCGAGCTTGCTATTTTTGAATTAGCTGTATTATTTGAAGATGGTCTATACATTGATGAATTGTTTTCCCCAATAAAAGGAGAGGAATATGGGTGAGATAAGCATTCTTTTATTGGCGTGCTTCCAGCTGAAGATTTGAATGACAACGGTGATTTATATTGATCTGAAGATGCACTAGTAAGACCTTTAATTTTATTTTGATTCGGGGACATAATATTACCATAAATGCTGGGCAGTGGAGGCGGTGGAGGCCTATTATTTCTTGCTTTATGTTCCAAAAAGGGCGGTGTAGCTGACTTACTTGGAGTCGAAGTTCCACTAACTGGAGTCCAACCAATTGACATATTATCAAAGTCTTGCCCATCTGGAGTCTTCATCATAGTTTGAAGTGGAGGCAGTTTAGGTAGAACCATCTTACTACTTTGCTTTGGAGAGTTATTTACATTCTTCTGCACCTCAAAAATTCCATTCGCATTATCTGGCTTGGAATTATTATTCATATTTTAACTGTCAATTCTCTAACAGAGAATTACAAATCGCCACTTCTGATTTCAATCAACAGACTCCTAAAAATTGATACCCAACTCTTTATTGTCTTAGATTTTCCATATATAACATTCTTGATCTCTTCCAGAAGTCATATTAATTTCTTATATTTATTTTTATGTCTGTCCTCGCCTTAATTTGATATTATAGATCAGAGTTATAAAGTGTATTTATATACATAGCTAACGATAGATCAATGTTATTAACTCTAATATATAAGAAATGAGTACCTGATCGACTATAATGGTATTCTTTAGTATCTGAGTTGTCGTTTCTTCTATATAAATGAGTGAGCTGAGCAAAAACCGTCGATTTTAAAGTTTGATCAGAAGAGACAGTCCCAATCACGTTAAATCTAGGTGGAAACCAATTGGTGGTCATTGGTACACTGATAAACGAGATTTAATTGCTCTTAGCTCTAATTATCAATCTTCTAAGCTCTGTCTTTAAGGTCTAGTAGAAAACATTGAGTAAAGGGTCGTATCCGAAACTCATCCAAGTTATTGAGACTCCATGGCCAAGCTGGTTAAGGCGTGCGACTGTTAATCGCAAGATCGTGAGTTCAATCCTCACTGGGGTCGTTTATTTTTTGTTCATGTTCGTTACCGATGAATAGATATAAGCTGAAACTGTAGACAGTTGAATGTTCTAATAAATCCAACGTCTGGAGGTTTGTGACACTGATTATTTATAGCTTCCAAAACATTTTTTTAGCCCACTTGGGAAGTCAATGCTGCAGGCGTCAGGTTCTTTCTTAAATTAAATATTGCTATACAGTACTTATCCTTGTATATAAGTTGCATCGATTTTTTCTAGTGAGGGTCCCAAGGTTAAGACTAGTTTCCTTCTGTAGGAAGTTTTGTTTTTCAATTGTATTGGGTTACCTTCTAAATAGATGGTGTTTAAGTTTTGACAATTTTTCAACTCTTCACCTAACGATTCGAAAGATTGATCAATTTGGTTGAAAGAAGCCCAAAGGTCTGTTAACTCTGTTAGATGGTTCACATTGCTAATTTGGGTAATCTTATTTGCAGTGATATCTAATGTATTCAACTTTTTGTTTTTTTCCAGACCTTCAATTTTAGTAATAAAATTATTGGCAACATATAGCTCTTCCAAATTTTCTAATTCTTCTAAACTTTCAATTTTTTTCAGCTTATTACCTTGAATGGACAATATTTTCAATGACTTCAGTTGATTTAAGTTAATCAATTTTGGAATGGAATTTTTACCCAACCAAAGTTCCTTTAAATTGGATAATCCATCGAATGAATCTTCTTCAATCATTTTGATTTCATTACCACCTAACTCCAAATTTTCCAACTTAGTCAGAGTTGACAAGTTCTCAATTTTGCTAATCTTATTTTGAACAAAATACAGATTCTTTAAATCGACTAACTGATCAATGTTCTTTATTCTCTTGATATTATTGAATGACAAATCTAAGTTCTCAAGCTTGGTTAGTTTATTCAAATTACTTGAAATGTGTTTGATTCTATTATCGTAAAAATCCAAATCAATCATGGTGTCATATGGTAAAACATCAACTTCACTGATACTCTCAATCAAATTCTCTCTTAGACATAACTGTTTCAATTGACGAAACCGAACCAACTCCAATTCCTCCATTGATCTGATTTTCAAATGGATCAAATTAATAGCATCAGTATCATCAGCAAGATCTTCCGTTAATTCACAATCTGGATCAATGTACTCGATCTTCTCATCAGAAACAATTTCTGGGTTAAACCCTTTACTAGTGTCAATTATTTGCAAATCTGAAGTATTTCTACTCAAATTTTCTGCTTCTTGGTCACTCATATTTCAATGCTATTCAATATTACTTCGTATATTTGTATATGTATTTATATAACAATGCTAATTGCACTTACATTTACATAGTAGTTCTTATAAGTTTTAATCCAGTCAATCAGGTAATAATACTTCTCTTACATTAATAATGCTAAAAATCCAAACCTCGGGTAATAAGGAACTCATTAAAACGATCACCATAACCATGATGGTAGTGCTTATAGTGTCAATTGTTCTGCCAACCTGAGCTATAACACAGTTCTTATCTTTAATATATAATTAAGGTATAAATATGTACAAATAATTATTTAGTTTGCCATTTAATTGACCAATCTAGAGTTTCACCTGAATTGAATGGGCAAATAGTGACAGTTTTAGCTTCATTGGCAATGATTTCTGGGATCTTCTGAGGCTTTTTGAATAGGATACATTCATCCTTGGACACTATATCATCATCATTCAAATTGTAGAAAGTTCTGCCAAAGTTTGAAACGAAGTCTTTCAATTTATCGATGGAGTTGTTTTCGCTGAAAACTTGGGCCAAATATGGGATTTCTAAGGATTGAGTATAGACACCTGCACATACACCTACATGTTTAGCTTTGTTGTGCAATGGATGTGGAGCAGAATCTGAACCAAAGAACAAAAATGGCTTACCAGAGATGGCTGCATTAACAAGAGCTCTCTTGTCTTTTGGCAGTTTTGCAACTGGCTTACAGAAATTGATAGGATTTCCAGCCCAGTCGTCGATAGTCAAATACAGATGATGTGTGGTAATCGTTGCAGCGACCCTGATGTCCTTTGAATCAACGATATTCTTGTTAATTTCAGTCACGGTGTTAATTGCCTTCTCAGTAGTACAATGTTCTAGGACGATTCTTAAATCTGGGAAGTCACCATGCAACTTCTTCAAAGCAGGCAAGAAATACTCCTCAGCATTCAGAACGGTGATATCATCTTCATTGGAAGGTTTTTCCCCATGCAGATTCAAGATCAAGCCCAGCTCTTGCATCTTGTCGAAGATTGGATAAAACTTGGTAAAATCATTTGGATCAACACCTTCTTTAGAATTGGTGGTAACACCTGCAGGGTAGCACTTGATACCCTTGATTAGACCCTGCTTAGCAGCAGATTCTACGATCTCTGGGGTCAACAAATCAGAAAGATAGAAACTCATTAAAAAAGTGGTTTTGGGGGCAATCTTCTGTAACGTCTCCTTATAAGAAGCCACCCTTTCAACACTGGTAACTGGAGGCTGTAGATTAGGCATAATATAAGCAACTGAAATACCACCATCTCTAATAGTAGGAGTCACAAGCTGACACATCTCACCTTCTCTGACATGCACATGCATATCACATGGAACACCCAAATTAATTTCTGTCATTATACTGTTTTTAGTCTATTGATACTGGTACTAGTAGAGTTTACAAAAAGACCCTATATGCCAAATAATCACCATCTTATGTGTCATAACAACTAGAACTAATCATCTTAACTGTCCTCACTCATACATTTATACCGGTAGGATACTGAATCATGGGAGCCTAAATTAAAAAAAATCACGTGAGACGGATATTAATTGGTGATTTAGTTTTAATCTTTCAAAAGCATAAATTATCGGAGGGTTGGCCGAGTGGTCTAAGGCGGCAGACTTAAGATCTGTTGGACGGTTGTCCGCGCGAGTTCGAACCTCGCATCCTTCAAATTTTTTATTAATGTCTTGTTGGTACCAGCAACAAAATATGTTCATGAAACAATACCTGTGGATGAGCTCCTTCAGTAATAGCAACTCCCTTTACTTTTTGCTGAGATTTCTCAGCTCTCTATATCTTATTCAATGCAGTGTCTGCTAATTGTGTCTGCTTAATACCATATATACCAGATGGTGTTACAATGATCCTTTACGATCCGGAACCTTCCGTCAGACGTTTTCCAGAGCCGAGAAGAAAGTTGCTCCAGCTATGCCAGCTGTGCGTTCAGTAACCCACTTGTTCATCTCTGAGGTGGTCCAAACTAGAAGCTCCAGCAACATTGCTCTTTACCATGCCATCCAGTTGCCGGATCAACGTTGTTCCAACGACGGAAAAACCATCGACGTTGCAACAATCTAACAAACCAACGATGGAACAACGCAACAATATTTCATTATGCATTAGGCTGATTGCAAGTCTGGCACCATAGCTTTAACCTCAGTACGGCAGGCCACCAGGTGACAGCAACAGGTAACTCTGTCACCTGGTGTGTTTACCCGCCTTATAATTTTTCAAAAGCTCATCTCGAATCAAATAAATGCAAGAAATAAAAATACTTAAAGGACTTTAAAAGTAGTTTAAAGTTGATTTATACTCATACAAGACCATAATAAGGCTAATAGAGAGGCTACCAAGAGTCAGGATAGGTAGAAGTTAGGAATACATTTTTAATAGAGGTTCAAAATGTTTAAAAAACATAAGAATCAAGATTTGGATATGTCATTTCTTTGGAAAAAAAATCCAAAGTCTCCCCAGGAATATGTTAAATATTGTTTAGAACAAGCTAGCAAATTGTCAACTTGCACTACTTTAGATAGCAAGAAGAAGACGCAAGATGATTTGTCGAAGTACTTGAGTGTAATCAAAGAAATTTTGGTGTCGAAGGAGAATTTCGACCTTGTTAATGAGCTACATCTAGAGATTAATAAGATGAATTTTTTTATTATATTAATCAATAATATACAGGAATTGAATTTGGATATAATGAAGGAATTGTATACAATTTTCACTATTTCTTTGAATTATTCTGTTGATAATAAATTTGTTACTGTTGACTATTTTGTGTTGAACCCCAAAACTGTTCAATTATTGTTGATTAAAATCGAATCCATATTGCAACAATCGACTAAATCCCCATTGTCAACTACTAGTCGCAATGATATGTTTGCAATCATAGGTAATATGATTCTAGAGTGCACAAAATATGAACAACTGTGTAGGATCATATTAATCAAAGATGTTAATCTATGGAAATTTTTCTCATTCGCTAATATTAATAATTTTGAAATAAGTTCCATATCTTTCCAAATTTTGATTTCATTATTTACTACCAATGAGAAATTAACTTCAAAAGAGTTTTTTAATTCAGAGTCTAATACTAAAAGTTTCATTACAAATATGAATAAATTGATTGCTCATGGCAATTACGTAACAAAAAGACAGAGTTTGAAGTTACTATATGATCTGATTATAGTAAAATCAAATAATATCATGATGAGTTATATTAACTCCCCAGAAAATTTAAAATTGATAATGACAGTAATGACAGATAAATCAAAACTATTGCAATTAGATGCCTTTAATATTTTCAAAATTTTTGTCGCTAATCCAAGAAAGAATAAACCAATTTTAGATATCTTAATCAAAAATAGAGATCAATTATTAAAATACTTTGCAACATTTGAGGATGAAAACTTTGATAGAAGCTTTAATGATGAAAAGAGTTTTATTATGCAAGAAATTGAATCGCTTCCACGATTATACAATTCAAGTACCGATGGCCCAGTAAGTACCACCCCACCGAAACATTTAGGAGGGTTATCTAGTGGTAATATCAATACTACCATATCAATACCAAATATGCATACTGGAGCATCGATAAATCAGCATACATTATCAGGTTCTCCTAATTCCAACTCATTTTCAAAGACACATCCAGACTATATATCGCATTAAACATGCCTTTTAATTTATTCTTGATAATTTATTTATGCATTTAGCATCAAAAATTATAATAATGAATTGTTCAGTAATCTTATACTTATATCTATTTTATTGTGAGTATATGTTCATGCCAGGTTGGAAGCTTTTGACTTCATTGTAAATTTATCATCGAGTCTTCTGGCTT
This sequence comes from Tetrapisispora iriomotensis, assembly GCA_003705975.2. Taxonomy (NCBI): domain Eukaryota; kingdom Fungi; phylum Ascomycota; class Saccharomycetes; order Saccharomycetales; family Saccharomycetaceae; genus Tetrapisispora; species Tetrapisispora iriomotensis. The sequence continues at coordinate 640,506 of PPKC02000001.1, read as the reverse complement.
ATATATAATATTATAATTAAATACATTTATGACATTGTTTTGATCATTTTTAAATATACGATCATCTAGAATCAGTTGCATCGATACCCCATGATATGGGCCCCAAACCGGTCTAGGTCTTGCATTTGAACCATTTATACCATTAGTAGGTGTAGAATTGATAACTGAATCTTGACCAAGTTTATCCCTACCACTCTCATCAAATCTTATTTTACAACCTATGTTAACAATCACAGTGCCGGAACCAGGTATTATGTGGTAATCTAATGATGTTAAAGTATGTTGACTCTCGACTACTTGCTGTTGCCAAATGCTCAAGAAATTGGCAGGTTGTGGAATAGGATTACCATTCAATATAATCTTGGAGTTAGGAGTTTGATCGAATAAAGTTAAAAAGTTATTGAGTTGTTGTGGGTCAGCATCATCTAAATGAGCTAGAATTTTTTTAACGAAGGTCTGTAGAATTGCAGATTGATTGGAAGAACTCATTTTTTCTCTCTTATTGTTTCTAAATATATATGTAGATATGCAATCTGGTATTAGAAACTTGCTGAACTCTATTTTTTGAACAAATTGACAACTTTTACTATTATTCTTTTAACCAAAGTTATCTCTCTTCGATGCTGGATTTTTTATAATTAATTTTTTGAATTCCTAAATTTTTCAACACAAGATGACGTTTCCGATGCCTCAGTAATTAATACTTGTAAGATATTGAAACATCGAAATATATAAATATATTTTATATATAAGGACCTCTAGATATAATTAAAAATCTCCAAACCAATACCTTTGCAATCAATTGCTTAGATTTATAAACCACCATTGATGTTAATACGAAAGCTAATAGAGGACACAACGATTTGGTGAGGTTGTTAAAATGAATTTATTAGGGAATGCTATTTCTGTTTTTAAGTATATTTATTTATTAATAGGTGAATTGAACACATAATTTTTTGTAATTCGATTACATATGTGGAGGACTTAACTGTGTTCTAATGGATTTCATGTTCTGTTTTAGGGTTTAGAGGTTACCTTGCTAGGTTTGACCATTTCTTTGTTTCCGTCCATCCTGAATTTATTACCTGTAATGCATCTTCTAGATTTAACGGTTCCCTCAAAGGTTTATCATCAATCGCTAACTTTTTATAAATACGAGGGTAGTAATCGATTGGAATTTTTTTGAAAGTTTTTCTGTTATGTCTGGAATCATTAATTCCACTTTGATCTCCTGCTTGCTGAACCCAAAGATCTCTTCTCTCTCTCCATATAATATCAGCTTGCCAGAATGGGTCGCCAAGCTCTTGTCGTAGTTTTTTGCATCTTGCACGGGCATCATAAGTTTCATACGTGACTGGTTCATTGCTGTCTGTGTCTCCATCTGTGGAAGATGAACCATCATATGACTCTTCATCAGTAACACCGTCCAGAGAATCGGTTTCATCAGTCAACCTTAGCTCAACTCTTGCATTCAAATTTGCTGAGCTTGTGGGGACTGTTCTGGATGTAGAAGAGATGGTTGAATTCAAAGAGGCATCAGAATCACCATTATGAAATAGCGCATTTACTTTATCATCTGTTGTAGAAGATGCTTCATCCAAAGACACTAAGGCTTCATGTGTTATTCTTTTGAATGCAGTCCTCCACTTTTGCAAACTTTGTGATATAGATGACTTTAGACTGTGTTTTTGAGGTAGATTAACTTTAATATTGTTAGAAGATGCTTTAGTTTTGACCATTTTTTATAGTATTATTAATTTTATCTATGAGTAAAGGCAAATTTTCTTTAAAATAACCGGGTGAATATGAAATAAAAGTAGTTGGATCAAATGGAGAAATTGCAATATTATTATTGAGTATTGTAATTTTTATGAATCAAAAAAAACAAACAAAGAACACCTTTAAAAAGTACTTTAACTGTTCAGGAATGACTGAAATTGAATCGTCAAAGATATTCTGATTCTTGTATGCCTTCTTTATATACCCTGTGAAGGTGTAATAATAATCAATATTTACACTTTAAGCTCTTTAAATTTTCAAAAAAGAAAATCAAAAGCAACAATCTGTCAAATAAATCCTAGATTAACTCCTATGATCACTGTAGATAATTACCAAAATAATGATAATAAACTCTAACAAAAACCGAAAATGATCCATCAAATTTACCCTTCAACTAAAACTATAGGATAATACTCTAGGAAAATGGAGGTACAAAAAAAATTTCAATAAAAAACACTATTCCTGATCCTCCCGTTAAATCATTAGAAATACACATTACGAATACGAAATCAATTCGAATTTCGTCTTAGCAAATATCTGAAAATTTATAAAACTTATCATACAAAATAATCTTAATTCGTTTCTCCCAGTTACGCTTCAGTGTCAATTACTTATTTTCTAAGATTTAACAAATTAAAAGTCCCCAGTATTAGTCCTAAAAAAAAAAAATGGTAACAAAATGCACTCAGCTTTCCATACATAACATTGCGTTGTAGAACAAAATCAGTATTTAGTTACTATTCTCTGATTCATTCTCTTAATATTCTCGTGATTTTCTAATTGCACAAATATGATGAAGAAAAAACTCCTGCATAATAAAGCTTGTTCGTTGAAAAATATTTTTCAACATCTGAAAATTGCTATTATGATGCCTGTGGCTAGGAGAAAGAAATACAAACATCACGATCTACGAAATCACATGACCTGGATATGTGATTTACTGACATATCTGACCATAACTAGCCCTCTAACCTTCCACACATTCCAATCTAGGTCTCTCTTACACCAGGAAGACAGCCTAGTAAATTTATAAAACATCCTCCACTTAACAGCTCTCAAAAATGTTTTCAGTCATCAATGAACAACATTGGAAACTGAAGATCTCTATATCTACTCTAGTCTGAGCATCTCACTCACAACATACCATTACTCACCTAAAAACATAATTGCATCCATATACACCATCCAGACTCTTAAGTAACTGATGGTTCTGTATAATATTGAAATTTTGCTTGTTCTTGAAGCAGAAAAGTGAGTTATAAGAGTGAACTTACTTACTTGAGCGGCTAAAATATCAAGTAACGATTTTCTCTTTTTTGCCATTTTCGTGTCAGTGTTTTTCAGTGTTGGCTTAATCAAAAAAAACTCACAAAAATGGCAAAAACAGTCACTTCAAAATAAACACCCAGACATTTCCAAATTTAATAATTATTATTTGACGAAAAATAAAAAGAAGTAGAAAAATTATTTTTTTGAATTTGTTTGCGAGAAGGTTTAGGCTAGCGGTGTCTCGACAGGCATTAGCTAAAACTCACTGAAGGTGATTGAAGTTGTCAGCCTATTTCATATTAATCTTTAAGTAAAGTGAGCCCAGGTTCATGGGATACTTAGGCTAATTTTGACAGCTCTGCCTAGAATTAAGCAGAGTTTCTGAAATTTTCAAACTCATCGCTTTTTTACAAAAGGGAATAGTTTGAACTGAAACTTTTCAATTGACAAGATGGAAAATTCTAGCTACGATGAGAATTGTTGTAGTTGATCGAGATAGTGAGATATCGATTAAGAGCTTAGTGGAGAGTAAGATAGTAAGATGGTGAATGAATATCTACCAAGTTTGTAGTTAGCTAGTTGTAATTGTGAAAACTAGTTATTAACTTAGCATTGCTTGATTAGCTTTAGTTAAAAAAATTGGTTGATAAATAGAGAGTATATATTTAAGAAAGATTTGTATTATTGTTCTTGTTGTTGAAGCTATAACTCAATCTAGTAAGCAAAAATGGCCGGTTTAAAAGACGTTGTTACTCGTGAATACACCATCAACTTACACAAAAGAGTATGTTTTAGATATGAATATATTAGACTATAAAAATGAGGAATTGGAATGGTATCAATAAGATGAGGTGGATTGCCAATAATTTGTGATCATCAAGTGGAGGTTTTTCTCTTATTTGAGAGAAAGTGTTTTGTGAATGTGGATTTTATTAGGTATATTTGTTTCTCTTACCAAGAGGTCAACTTGATGAGAAAATGTTTTAACACCAATAGTGGATTTATGAGCAATTAGAACCGTTCACATTATATGATTTAATGAATTATGGGGTTTTGAACAGAAGATTTTAGACTCTGATTTGAGAGCTACTTGATACATTTTGTTTAAATCTTGCATGAACTTATGGGTATTTTGTGAATGGTTAACAAGCTCAAGCATTTTCATTTGAGAATTGGACTCTGGTTTGGAAGAATAACAAGAAACTACCTTTTTCTTTTAATAACTAATGTTGACTAGCATTCAAAAGGATTGGATGGCTACACTTTGAGGGCTTCATACTTTTATTGAAGAAATTCTGTTCCTATATTTTTAATGTCGATAACCAATGGTTTTTTTCAATGTTCAAATTTACTAACTCAATATATCACATTGTATTATTATTTCAATTAACTTGAATTAATGTAACATTTTGATATTGTATTTTATTTCAGTTACACGGTGTTTCTTTCAAGAAGAGAGCTCCAAGAGCTGTCAAGGAAATCAAGAAGTTCGCCAAATTACACATGGGTACTGAAGATGTCCGTTTAGCTCCAGAATTAAACCAAGAAATCTGGAAGAGAGGTATCAAGGGTGTTCCATTAAGATTGAGATTAAGAATCTCTAGAAGAAGAACCGAAGAAGACGATGCTAAGAACCCATTATTCTCTTACGTCGAACCAGTCTTCGTTGCTTCCGTCAAAGGTTTACACACCACCGTTGTTGAAGAAGATGCTTAATCAGGTCTAATCTTTTGAAAACTTTTCTACTCAAAACTTTCAAATCTTTTATATCTAACTAAATTAAATATCTTTTGTTAATTAACAATAACATAAAATTGTCATAAATTATAATTTTAATCAAATTAAACCTTTTTTCATCTCTTTATATATTGTATCTCACTTATCAGACTCTTGATTGATCTGTAAAATTCTCATCTGATATATCAAATACAAGACTCTTATATACCTTAAGCACTAGCCACTTGTGATGGAACTGTGACAATGATTCACTTGGCCATTAGTTGTGACTTTAGAAGAATATTTCAGTTCTTATATATTTATATTTCTGAAATATTCGCGTTTGTATACATATAAAATTTGTAACTATAAAAAATCATCATAGTGAAAAACCTTTAACTTAAGAAAGCATTTTATTTTAGATACAACAATGATAGATAGCTGCTGAAAGGGTTCTATATTAGCTGGTATAAGATTACATTGTAAAGAGATACTATTTTTGAATTTTGGAGGAAGAAATAACGCTGTAGCATGCTACAAGATGGATTACACGCAGTAAGTAAGGAAACGTTAAATGAGATTGATTCTAATATTGACATTGATAACTTATATCAATCTCTGAATAAATTTATTATACTGATAAATGATGATAATAATAGTTTGGATAAACCTAATTCTGCTAAAAAGATTGCCAATTTTTTACGTTTAAACATTTTGTCATATTTAAGACAAGAGGATAAATTTTTCTCTGAAGAGTATGAAGAAGAGAAAAGGGTTATTCTTATCCAATGGTGGGTTACTTTATTGAACTTTTCCAATAGTGACGTTTCTAAATTTGCTGATGAATTAGCAATCAACTTGTATGATGTCGAAGTTCTCTCTGTTTGTTTGGAGTGTATTAGTAGGATTCTAACGAAATCCTTATATTTGCTAACGAAAGATCCTGACAACATAGAGATTTTTTCACATCATATTCTTATTACAATACATTATGTCACGAATAGATTGATATTGTCCTCAAAATATCTAAGAGATCCAAAGAATAATATAAAGGAGAATCTCAAAGTTTTAAACAAATACAATTATCTATTGAGATCAATTTTAGGAAAATTAAATGCTTTTGCTTTTTTTGCTCTTCCAGATTCTTTCAACTTCGATATCCAACTTATGTTGGAAATAGAACCAAATATGACTTTCGAACCATCTAAGACTTCATTTTTCTGGAAAAACCGTAAATTTTATGGGACAAAAGATAGTAAAAAGATAGTAGATGCTAAAAGCATTGATACTGAAGATTTAAAATTTTTTAAAATTATTATATCATATTTAAAGAATGATATTGTATTCAATTCATTTTATTGGCATTATTGGCATATTGTAATAACCTTTCTTTCAAAGGACAACAATTTGGAAAGTTCACTTCAAAATTTAGATAATATACCTGGTGCAGAAATTTTATTGAAATATGTCACTTGTTCTTTTATGAATTTAGATTTATTTAAATTAAAGTCATTCCTTAATTCAAAATTGAAAAAACGTGGAGATAGTAATGGCAATGCAAGTATTAACCTGGATGTTAACGAATCGATGCCTGACTCAGATATTGACCTTGATGGTCAGTTTCCCTGCAGAAAAAAAATTAATAAACCAACACCTGTATCAGACCAAGAATACAACAACTTTATCTTTTATAACTTCAGAAGTCTGAAGATATGGGAATGTTTAAGGAGCCTGACCAGCACTGTTGGCCCCATAATCCAACCTGTATTACAATTACATGATAAGGAACAACTGCGTTATATTTCTCACTTCTCTGCATATGATTCGCCTTCAAGTAATATAATCTATAACAAACTGCTGCAATATATTTTATTTCAGTTTGGTTCAATCAAGTCTTTAGAGTTTGTTAATTGGGAACACTGGTGCAGAGGTATATTTATGATGTTAAACACATCGTCAATCAAATGTCAAGTTATCGGAATCATCAGTTTATTTAATATATGGAAGTATATCCCAAACGCTTATATCAGCATTCTAGAAGAAAGACTGATATATGATTATTGGGATGATTTATCAGAAAACAATGAATATCCACTAAGCCAACTATTATACGTCCGTTTAGTTGTATTTAAAGTGTTGAAAACAAAAAATAAAAGCTTAAAGCTCTATTTGAGAAACAAGTTTGAGACATTCAACCAAGCGGTATTCACATTTGCAGATCAAAATCCTGAATTCAATTACAAACCTGATAACAGTTTGCTTTCATACAATGGGAATAAAAATTTTGCTATTCTTTCAAACAAACAAAATTCAGAAAGAGATCTTTTGATAAAGCTAAAAGAATACAATGAAAGAAACACAAAGTCTGGACATCCAGTTTTATTTCCATCGATTCTAAGTATAGTTAAATCAAGAGTATCTTTTGTACTGTTGAATGGAAAGTACCCATATGATGTGATTGATGTATTGTCATCTCGATCGGAAGTTGTGTCTGTTATAAATGGTAATAGCGATGATAATTTACATGCATTACCAAAATCCAATGATAGTATTGTCGATAAGTCCACTGAATCTAAAAGTGGGAATTTATCTTCGACAGTAAATTCGTTTTTCTCGAACTTCTCAAGTTCAATGAGACATTTTACGTCACAGGAAACTAATGCTAATGGCCAAGAAAAAGATCAGGTACTCAAACAAAGAATAATTCCACCACCAGAGTTTAAAGCATCCAATGATATCACAACTAATAAAGGCGTTTTATTAGTTATGAAACCGGTGCTATTCAGACCCGGTACTTTACTGTCTAGAATTGATGATGCAAATAAAAAATGGAATGTGGTAACCGCAAGAACTTACGATAAACCACTTCCCATCCCGAAAGACGACAAAGTTGATAAGTTAGTAAAAGAAATTAGTGCTATGGGATTGCAAACTCAAAGCAACTTAAAATTTTCTTACAATAATTTATATGAAGATCCGTTTTCAATCAATGAACTGCATCAAGAAGCTAATGAAAATGACATGACACTTCCACAAGTTGATTTAAATATTTTTTCATCAAAGCCTACTAAGGGTTTGGATGAAGATACTCCATTTAATTTACAAGACAAAAATAAATTGTCTTGTAACATTATCAAAAAGGATAGAATCCTTCTAAACAATATCAATCCTAAAACCATATATATTGAGGATTCTGATGAATCCTGCAAACAAAAACTGATCACCAAAGAGAAGAACAAAAACAATTATAAAATCAACAAGTTCAAGAAACTCTATGATTTCCTCTATATATTCAACAACACTGTCATGCAGTATTACGAAACTCAGAAACTATTAAATGAAGACACACTCTTCCTAGAATTTGAAGTAAGGGAAAACTTTAATATTTAAACATCTCTTTCTCTTTTCTTAAACAGCAAATAAATAGTAAAAATCATATATTACATAAAATCAATTACATCTCCAATATCTGCCTTTTATACCTTAGACTTAACAATATTCATTTAGAATCTATCTAATATATCAGCATTTTAGATGCTTACAGAACAATTTCATCATTTATTTATAATTTGATGTCAACAGCAGGAGTGACAATATTAAGGGACTTCAAATAGAAAAAAGAGAAACTTGTTGTAATGAAGAAAAAAGTTATTATGACAATATAAAATGTTAGTGTCCCAATAGTATATGTCAGTTTCTTCCATCTTAACATTAAATTCCTCAATCCTTGCTTGAACTCCATTCTTAAGAAAACGTTGGATTTTGAGTCGAATATCAACCTTTGATCTGAGACAATAAAGTTATATTGCAGTTCATAGACATCGGATGAGACAGATATCAGATCGTCAACTAAAATTCGATTTGCCCATTCTTTATCGTAGATACTCAACCTACTCTTCCCAAATTTATGAATCTCATCCTCTACAATTGATTCCTTTTTATTTAAACATATTATTGGAGTTTTCTTCCTATATATCAGTGTCTTATCTATGAATTTATTTTTCATTACAGCATTAATTTGGAAATCTAACATCTCAATATTACTTTGTTCTTCAAAACTATTATGCAAACAATAGAATCTTATATCAACGTCCATTTTATACTGTATATTATCACGTAACGGTAACTTTTGATATAAACCATTGTCTATCACAACCGGCAGCGATTGCTCCATTGGAACCCTAGAAACAACCTGTCCAAATGTATGCTCATCATACTGTTCAATAGACATTAAAGGTACATATTGTGATGAGTCTGAGGGAAACAGTCTAGTATAACAATCATGAAATAGGATTCCTGACAGCGGTAATATCACAAGGATTTGGACCCCAATTATCACCAGTATGTACGTAAACCATTGGAAAAATTGTAATGGCCTACTAACATTAATAAGCATAGCTGAAACCCAATATTTATCCCCTTTAAGCTATATTTTATGACTTATATCGCTATCCTTTTATATCTGAACCACTTTCTTAAATATTCTTCTATAATTATATTTTTGTATTTTTAGGTTACTCTTATACAGCGTGCCTTAAATATAAGATGAGGCCATCGCCTGCTAAAGTGAAATATCATTGTATAAGAACACAAACATTGAATGGTTGTTACAACACACAATCTAACCAGTGGAATAGATGAAGCATAAACATAGAATAATTTTCCAGCTTATTAGAGTATTTTAACTCAAAAATTGGCCATATAATCGATGTTAATAAGTATGGTTCATGCTAAGCGAAGTAATGATTGAAATCAAGTTGGTTGAGTTAGAATTTTAAATATATATAGTTGTGTATTAGTTATTTATATAGTTATACGTTATAAGTTATTTTTATTATTCAAAGTCAGTGAAGTATCTATTGGATCCACTACTTCTATTCCCCTAAATTCCCAGTTATCAATTTTCCAATTGTTGGTTCAAAAAATCGATGTTTCTATCCATAGTTGACAAAATTTGATTATTCGTTCAATGTTAATGTTTATGCCTCTGCTAATTTATGTTTGAACGTAAACATGCAATTTCATAATAAGTGCCAATGCTCCGAAACAGATGAAGTATTTTTGTTAGTTGGTCTATTACAATCTTCGAGTTAATGTTAATGAGTAGAGTGTCCTCTGTGGTATTTAAGACCGTTCAAGTTTTTATAACGCTTACCACATACCTCGCATCGATATGGTTTATCCTTTTCATTTCCCATTCCATCCAAAAACGGCTCATTTGAGTCGGGATCTATGACGCTAATAGTACCATCTGGATTTTCATGTAATTTTTGGTTTTGATGACCATGTATTTTATGATATTTCAAACCATTTTGATTTTTATAAGTTTTACCACATCCTATTACTGGACATTTGAATGGTTTGTCTTCTTCATGATCCATTACATATAACCTTCTAGCTGGATCATCTATATAACCTACTTGATCTGTAGAGTTCAATTGTGATGACTTCCCAAATCCACCATTAGTGGAAAAGCTGTTCATCATATCGTCGTCATCGTCATCGTCATCGTCTTCGTCATCATCATCATCATCATCATCCTCCTCTTCATCATCATCATCCGCTTCATCACCGCCATTATGAGGGACATGCATATTTACACTATTATGTTGTTGATTTAAACTTGTCATTGGATTTTGTAATTGATCTGTGTTAATACCCGCGGATTTGAATTGTAAATCTGTCGTTGGGTTTATCAGAACATTGGAGTCAATTCTCAAAAATTGTTGATTGTCTGTTGCAGAAATTCGAGCTGAGGCTGCACTGATCACCTCATTGTCTATAAATGGTAAATTAAAATTATTCTTGATATTTAAAGGTGCCCCAGAACTTGAATGAAGATTCAGTTTATTTTCATTTCCATTAGAACCAATAACTTTACTAGTATTTATGGCATTATTATATGTATTCATGTCATCATTCTTGATTTTTGAATCAACCTTCGAATTATGGTTATTGTTATCATTATTATCATCATTATTACTGTTATTATTCTGATTATTTTTATTAATTCCCATTGCTCTATCATTTAACATAGGTTTTTTTGATTGCTGGCTCAGGAAAACATCATTTGTAGATACTGCATCTACCAAGTTCCCATTTAGGTGTAGCTGAGGGATATAGGAACTCCTACGTTGAACATGTTGACCCAAAAGATGTTGATTTGTATTTGGTGAAATAAAATGCAATTCAGAAGACACTTTATCCATTGCCATGTGTATATTTGAATCAGTCAACTGTTGTTGAATTATATTCTGATACGGTTGTTGCTTGGTTGTTAAACCATCTCTTGACTTTATAACATGATTTTTCTTTTGCTGATCCAGACTATTTCTTAAGATCATGCTAACATTCATGCTATTATTTGAAGTAAGTGGTGACATGGAAATATGAGCTTCTTCATAGTGCCTCAGCAGATCATGTAAACTTGGTAAAGATAACCCGCAACAGGAATAATCTTTACAATATTGTTTCTCGAAGTTTGGAAGGTATGAGCTGTAGGCGATTGGTGGAGAAGCCGCATTTATCAAACCTGTTGAAGCAGCAGAGGTATTTGCTGCCATTTGAGATACTTTTCTAGCTTGCATTTCGGCATCGTGTGGATTTGAATTTACACTTTCGGATGGATTTATACCACCTGAAACTGCATTTGAAAAAGAAGATGTGATTGATTGAAATTGAATATCAACCTCCCTGGACTGTTTCAACGTATTATGGAAGGCGACCTCATCTTTCAACCACGAACCGATGGTCAAGGAACCCCAAGAAACACCACCCATCCCTTGAACATGCGCAATGGAATCTCTGCGCAATCGTGATATATTCGATGGGATATTCAAATTGATATGGTTCCCAGTTTCAAACTCCATCCCGACATTCGATCGAGAACTAGTCTTATTATCACTGATCTGAGAACTCTTGATGAACATCTCATTAGTCGAATTAGAATCTGTCCCAATCCCCATCGACCCAACTGGCTCGGACACATAACTCTCTTGAACAGTAATACCAGGAGAAAACATACTTGGACCAAAAAATCAGAATATAAAGACACTAACTAGTTCCTGAATAGCAGCAGATACACCTAAATAAATATTAATCAAAAAATGTCTTCACCCAAAAAATAAACAATGGAGGCAAAAAAATTGTTGGTACTTTGACCTTTCTGCACTCAAATAATCTGTTTTTTTTAGTTATCTCTATTCAACACATTCAATAACTGCTATTAAACACTGAATGTCCTCGACTTGCCCTTCGTTAACCCATCTTTAAATACTAATCATCATTATTAAGTGGCTCTTAAATTCAATCCTCAAAATCTTTATAGCCATAATGATCAAAATTCGTTATTAATTTGATCACTTTGACACGACAGATGCGGGTAACTACCTTTGAATGTCAAAATTTGCGATGAGCTTCTAATGAAGTGATCTTGATTTAACCATTACAAGAAGAGATTAAGTGTATTTGAAGTAGTTTTAAGTGGTTAGAATGGTCTATAAGCGTTGACAGGCAGCTATTATAATAGTGCTAAAGTAGTTTGAGTTTTAAAATTGCGAATTGAAGTAGTATGGAACCAGGTAAGCACGGCTTAGAAGGAAATGTTGAATCTGATTCGAAGAGAGCAGTGAGTTCTGATTGGAATCAAAAAGGTGTTGCTCAATTGAAGAAGGAGTACATTGTTGTTGATGGTGGGAAAGATCGTTTTGCTGAGTATGATGACGAGGAGGATGGTGGAGCTGAGGATCGTCCTGGGTTGGAAGCTGGTAAGCCTAAGAACCGCAGAGGAAAGAACAAGAAAGAGCGTGGTCAGAATAAGAATAGGGATCTAAGACAAGCTAAAGAGCTGAAGCCATTGTGTCCGAAGTATATATTGGGGGATCCATCGTTGGATGAGGATGGGAGCAGACCAATTTGTACGTTTGGGGACAAATGTCGTTTTGTTCATGATATTAGTGCGTATTTGGCAGAAAAGAAGCCTGAGATTGAATGTGAAATGTTTTCTAAATGTCCTGTGTTTGAATCGTTAGGCTATTGTCCAATGGGGTTCAAGTGTAAGTTTTTGAGTTCTCATTTTGATAAGGAAAATATGAAGCTAATCAAAACAGGCACTGAAGAAGAACGTAAGAAATTGTGGGATGTTAATCATGAAGTTAACCATATTACTGGGGATCAAAAGTTTGATTTGATGAAAAGGAGATTTCCATTCACTAAAAGTAATCATATTCTAGAGATAATTGACGCGATTCAACAAGAAGCTAGGGATAATTTGAACAAACCTGCTGCCACTACAGATTCTAAACCAACTGAAAAGACTGGAGATGAAGATGTTGTTCCTCAAGTTGCTCAAAGAGAACAAGAATTAAATGCCAAGAGAGAAAAACAACGTGAGTTATACTTGCAATACAAAGACACAAGGTATTTTGCTCAAGAGAAGAAATCCTTTGATTTACATGGTAAGAAAATCGTTTCTCCATTGACTACTGTTGGTAATTTACCTTATCGTCGTTTGATGAAAACTCTTGGTGCAGATGTCACCTATTCAGAAATGGCATTAGGTGTTCCTTTGGTTCAAGGTACTAACTCGGAATGGGCTCTACCTAAGGCTCATGCTTCAGAATACCCTGGTTTTGGTGTTCAAATTGCCTGCTCAAAAGCTTGGCAAGCTGCAAAGGCTACTGAAGCTTTGGCTACCCACTGTACTGATATCAGTGAAATTAACTTAAATTCGGGATGTCCAATTGATTTATTATATAAACAAGGATCAGGTAGTGCTCTGTTAGATAATCCTGCCCGTATGATAAGATGCTTAAACGCAATGAACTATGTTTCTAATGATATTCCAATCACTGTCAAGATCCGTACAGGTACTAAAGACTCACATCCTATTGCCGACACTTTGGTAAAAAGGTTAGTCTTCGAAACTGATGTAGCAGCAATTACACTACATGGTAGATCCAGACAACAAAGATACACTAAATTAGCTGATTGGGATTATGTCTCCACAGTTGCAAAATCATTAAGAGAGTCCGAAGTTGAGTTCCAAGAAAGCACTCAAGGTAAAGACGCTCGTGAAGGTAAAACCAGAATTCAATTTGTCGGTAACGGTGATATTTACAATTTTGAAGATTGGACTCGTATTCTACAAAATGATCAAAACATTGATTCCATTATGGTTGCTCGTGGTGCTTTAATCAAACCATGGATCTTTGAAGAAATCGAATCTCAACAATATTTAGACAAATCAAGTACCGAAAGATTAGAGATATTGAAAAACTATGCCAAATTTGCAATGGACCATTGGGGTACCGACGAATACGGTCTTTCCTTATGTCGTAGATTCTTCTGTGAATTCATGTCATTTTTCCATCGTTACATCCCAATGGGTATCTGTGAACGTTTCCCAGTTAAACTAAACGAAAGACCTCCACACTGGAAGGGTAGAGACGATCTAGAAACACTTTTAGGTGGAACACACGCACAAGATTGGATCAAGGTAAGTGAAATGTTCTTCGGTAAAGCAGATGAATCCTTCGCTTTCTTACCTAAACACAAGAGCAGTTCATTCCCAGCTGCCTAGGCATTAAACCATATAATCGTATATACAAAAAAATATACACAAGGAAAATAAATTAGACTCGCCATTTGTATATGAATTGAACTCATCTCTATATGTATTATATGCTAAACACATACATCTCTTGAACTATGAACACTATTCTTATATGAATACACTGTATCGTAGTCGATGCCTGCAGAAAAAAATTTCAGCTAAAACATCATCTCATCTCATCTCATCGATTTCAGAAGAGACCAAAAGGTTGGTTATAGAGTAGATGAGATAGGACTTTAAGTATAATTATACAGCTATATCTGAGAATTCTACTAGTAGTTTCAATTAGGAGGAGTTTTGTGTAAAAATTAATAAAATAGCAGTACTAAGAACAAATTTGAATGGCTCCAAAGACTTCTTCATCTGCAGGCAAAAAAAAAACTGCAACACCTTCAGGTGAGACAGTGAAAGCTGTAAAGTTCAAGTTACCAACTGAATACATTACTAGACCTCATTATGGTGATCAGGTCAAGGACCAAGACCTTGCTAATGCTATTATTCATCCTTCGGTTTTGAAGGAATTAGAGATAAGTTCAGGCTCTTTATGTGTGATTTCCAAACAGGGTATGAATGGTGTTGTTGCGATTGCTAAAGCTGGGGATGAGAGGACTCATCCAACCAATGTCATTATGATGTCAAAGACCATCAGATCGGTTTCTAACTTAATGCTTGGTGATAGAATTGAGCTGGCAAAAATTGACAAGCAGCCATCATATAACATTGGTGTTGTTGTTGGTACGGAACAAGGTGTAGAGATCACTGACTTAGAGGCTCAAAAGAGAGTTGAAAGATTATTATCAGATTGTGGTGTAATCATGCCTGGTATGAGATTTGAAGATTTTAAATTAGACGCCGAAAACAATGTTGATGTAGTTATAGTGGAAACAGTAGATGACAGTATGCCCGATGTTAGTTCCATCTCTTTGACTTCAGACTCTCTTCCAATGTCTTCGTTTTACTTATCACCCCCAAGTTTATTTCGCAAGGAATCCTCTAAAATTACATATTCTTCCAACAGAACTGCTTACCTAAAGTACAATCTACCTCAACCAGTTTCATACAATTCTGTAGGTGCATTATCAAAGGAAATCGAGATTCTGCGGAATGCAGTTGAACTACCATTGAAGCAAGCTCAGTTATTTACTGACTTTGGTATTACACCACCCAGAGGTATTTTATTACATGGTCCTCCAGGAACAGGTAAAACAATGCTTTTGAGATGTGTTGCTAATAGTAGCAACGCACATGTGTTAACTATTAATGGACCTTCAATTGTATCTAAATATTTAGGTGACACAGAGTCTTCTTTAAGAGAAATATTTAACGAAGCACAGAAATACCAACCATCCATAATATTCATTGATGAAATTGATTCAATTGCTCCTAATAGAGCAAATGATGATTCTGGGGAAATAGAAAGTAGAGTTGTTGCTACTTTGTTGACTTTAATGGATGGAATGAGCGGATCTGGTAAAGTAGTAGTGGTAGCTGCAACTAACAGACCAAATTCTGTTGACCCAGCATTGAGAAGACCAGGAAGGTTTGATCAAGAAGTCGAAATAGGTATCCCAGATGTAGATGGACGTTTAGATATTCTAACCAAACAGTTCAGTAAAATGTCCACCGAACGTCACAGTTTATCAGAGGATGATATCAATGTCATATCTTCAAAGACTCATGGGTATGTTGGTGCTGATCTTTCCGCTTTATGCAGAGAATCTGTTATGAAGACCATCCAAAGAGGTTTAAAAAGCTCTTCCAATATGACTAG
Organism: Tetrapisispora iriomotensis; assembly: GCA_003705975.2. Taxonomy (NCBI): domain Eukaryota; kingdom Fungi; phylum Ascomycota; class Saccharomycetes; order Saccharomycetales; family Saccharomycetaceae; genus Tetrapisispora; species Tetrapisispora iriomotensis. The sequence continues at coordinate 624,358 of PPKC02000001.1, read as the reverse complement.
AAATTCTTTGAAGGTCACTATCAAAGACGTTGAAGATGCAATGTTAGAAATAAGGCCTAGTGCAATGAGAGAAATATTCTTAGAGATGCCAAAAGTTTACTGGTCAGATATTGGTGGTCAAGAGGAGTTGAAAAGAAAGATGAAAGAAATGATTCAACTGCCACTAGAAGCTGCTGACACATTCGCCAGGTTAGGAGTATCGGCTCCTAAAGGTGTCCTATTATATGGACCACCTGGTTGTTCCAAGACTTTGACTGCTAAAGCATTAGCCACCGAATCAGGTATCAATTTCCTAGCAGTTAAAGGTCCAGAAATATTCAACAAATACGTTGGTGAGTCTGAAAGAGCCATTAGAGAAATATTCAGAAAAGCCAGATCTGCTTCACCAAGCATCATCTTCTTTGATGAAATCGATGCATTATCTCCAGATAGAGACAGCGGATCTTCGTCATCAGCTACTAGTCATGTACTAACATCGCTATTAAATGAAATCGATGGTGTAGAAGACTTGAAAGGAGTTGTTATCGTCGCAGCTACAAATAGACCGGATGAGATAGATCCAGCTTTACTAAGACCAGGCAGATTGGACAGACATATCTACGTCGCACCTCCTACCTATGATGCTAGATTGCAAATTTTAAGAAACTGTACTAAGAAATTCCAAATAGAGAAAAGTCAAATCGATTTAGAAGATTTTGCCACAAGAACCGAAGGCTGCTCAGGTGCTGAAGTAGTTTTACTATGCCAAGAGGCTGGATTAGCTGCTATCATGGAAGATCTCGAGACAGATTTTGTTAAACAAGAACACTTCGAAAAAGCATTACAAGGAATTGCAAGAGGTATAACCCCAGAAATGTTGAAATATTATCAAGAATTCGCATCACGTAGTGGAGCATCAATATAAGCTTCCCATTTCTCCCACACACATATATATCTATATACATTTGACTAATGCATAACCATTTTCTTAGTAAAAATCCAGGAATTCTCTATCGTTATCTAAGGCCTCGCTATCAGCAATATACCAACTGCTCATAACTATGATACAGGCATTGTAGCCAGGATGCTACTAAGCTTATATACTAGTTACTATACCAATTGACTGGTTATTACAACCGTTAGTTATTCTTATATATATGAATATAAATATATTTATATATAGCATATTTTTCAAAAGGGAATATCTTGAAAAAAATACATCAAGAAGATATAAAATACTATATAGAGATACAGTTTTTAAGAGAGTTGGTATATTAGGAAGGGTAGTGAACTTCAAATCGATATAGGCGATAAAATTAGTTCTGTGGATGAAGTTTTGCTGGTAAGTTATGAATTCGAATTGGAATACTAGGTCTTTTGGTAACATTATCAAAAAAAGACTTTATAAAAGCCTTGAAGAGATTTGTAGCGATGACCAATTGTTAATTGTTCAAGGAAACATTCTGCCCTTTTTGAACTCTCTATTGAAGTTTTCAGAGTTGACTGAGAACACTAATGTGAAGAAAATTGTAATCATCAAAGATAATATTGAGACGGATATTGCCGATATTCTGACCACAAGCCCTAACCTTCAATTGGTATTTCTGATTGATGTTAGATTAGAGTTAATGTTACCCAGTGATTTTAAGAAGTTTTTGAAGACTAGTAATTTACCAACGGTAAATATTGTTTTTGTAGCATGGGAAACACAGAGTTCAACTAATTTGTTGTCGATTGAAGTGAGTGAAGAAGTTAGAATCCATCATTTTATTGAAACACAAGTTTTAGAAGCATCTCCAATTGCTACTGTAAAGCTTTCTCCATGGGAAATATTACCAATTCCTCATATTGATGATAACCTTTTGATTTGTGATATCTTGAGCAATTGTCAGCAAGAGAGTTTGTACTATCCGAAAATCCAGTCAATGGAGAAGGCTACAAGAAATATTCTCATAGACAACATGGTCAATGCTATACATTCATTATTGAAAAATACAAATACAAACATCACACATTCCGTTGCATTTGGAGAGATCTCTAAGCAGACAGTAACAATTTTAAAGCAACGTGTTGAAAGTTCAAGATCTTCTGAAGATATATTTATAATAGATACTTTACATGCTAATAAAAATAGCACTATTGAAACTGATTTAATTGTTTTTGAAAGGTCTATAGATCCGTTGACGCCATTTTTAACACAATTAACGTATGCAGGGATCATCGATGATCTATACGAATTGGATAGTAATGGTAAAATTAAGAGTAAGGATCTGAAGCTGGATTATATCAAAGATTCAACTTGGCAAAATTTCAAGTTCTCCAACTTTGGGACACTTGGTCCAACATTGAATAAGTTGGCAAGAAATCTACAAGCCCAATATGATTCAAGACATGAAGCTGAAAGTGTCGGTGAAATAAAAAAGTTTGTAGATTCATTAGGATCACTGCAAGAACAGCAGAAATATTTGAAGGAACATACAAATTTATCTTCAGAGATCTTGACAGATGTGGAAACTAATGATGAAATAAATTTTAAGAAGTTGCTGGATTTGGAGCAGGACATTTTATTAAATGATATGAGTCAGTCCACAAGTTGTGCAGCTATAGTCGAATCAATGTATGAGAATATCGTTGATAGGAAGCATATTCTTAGATTATTATGTATCATTTCTCTTTGTTATGGTGGTATTAAGGATAGTGATTATTCCATGATTAAAGGCGAGCTGATAGACACATATGGTATTGAAATATGCTTTTTACTTGAAAAACTTACAATAGCTGGTCTATTTGTTAGTAAGTCCCAACTTGCTATTTCAAAAAAAGCTTCACAATCCTATGGCAATGAATTCAATATAAAATTATTGTGGAATAAAGACTATAGAACAATATCTACGCTATTTGACACCTTCCCAGATGATTCAAATGAATCTTCAAATGATGTATCAGAACAAATCCTACAGTCAAAGGAAGCGACATATGCTTACTGTGGGGTGGTGCCCTTATATTATAGATTAATTCAACTTTTATTTGACCGAACAACTTTAAGTAAAAGTTACTCATCACACCAACCTTTCATGTTATCAAGAAGTCCAAATATAGGCAGAACGGAAGAACTATTCGGACAAGTATTTGGTGATGTAAATATTGTTGAAGCCATTATTTGGAAACCTAATACAAAAGAGGAGGCTAAAAAAGTAAATCAAAGAGATAAAAAAAATAGTCACTATGATATTTCAATATTAGCATTTATTGGTGGTATCTCTTATTCAGAAATTGCCGTTATTAAACTATTACAAGACAAACTTAAGGAAAAAGGCATTTCTAAAAGATTCATCATCGTGACTGATGGAATAACAAATAGCGAGAAGCTTTTAAATTGCATGAACATTGAAATTAGTTGATAACTTATTACCACTATTATTCATTTACTATAGTATGGTATGGTTTTAATTTGTTATAATAAAAATAATATACATAAATTAAAATTAAAATTAAATTTTTTTCATCTTATACGTTTAATCTTGGAATTACTTACATCAGCTTTCTTTGTTAAAGATCTGTTAAATTTGCTTAAAATTTGTTGAGATGAAGCACTTCTTCTAGGTGTCTGGAAGCTCGATTGAGCTCTAGTCAATTCTTTTTTCTGCACTCCACCACTACTTTTCATATGGTTTAAGATCCCTCTTTTAATATCATCTGTAGGAGTACGTGACGGCGCAACAGTGGTAGTACTACTTCTTTTGATAACTCTAAGGTTTTCTAAAGCGGTTGGTAATTTTAGTTTGGAGTTATTTTCAACACTGGTTATGTTGGAAGAATCCAGACCATTATTATTTTTTCTGTCAAGTATGTAGTTTGGTGAATTATCTTCATTGGTGAATGAATTTTGATTTAACGACTGCGAGAGATGTGTAGATTCAGCAACTATATCTGGTGTTTTAGGAAAACTTGAACTTTTTAAGGTAGTATTTTTTTTCAATTTTTTCAAAAAAACTGCTTCTGTATTATTGTCATCATCATCCATTGTTAGATCAACGGTTGGAGGAGGTTGTCGTGACATACCAGGGCCTTTTAAAAATCCATTATTTTCACCTAGCTTTAATGAAGGGTACCTGAAGCTTTCTCTTGAACTTGTCCTAGAAAAGTTTATCCTATTGTTATTTTCAGTAATAGATTTTTTAAAATTAAGTTTTGTATTCATACTGTTACTTTGATTCTTCAAAGTAGACACTTCCCCCTGCAAATATTTAATCTGTTGTTTCAACTTTGGTATTAACTCTAATTCCGATTTTGTTTGATACAATATTTGTCTTTGCTTTGCACAAGTAGCCTGCAGTTTAACAATGTATTCTTGGGAATGTTTACACTGATTAACTAATCCTATCGTTTGAAATTGCGACACATTATACAGCATCTCTAACAGTTGTTCAAAAGGTTGAAAAAAAACTAGGATATCTTGAGGTAACCTTTTCTCTTCAGATAATTTAATCACAGATATATCCCCAGCTTGACACACAGAACATGACTTAAAAGAACTATTCCAATGTTGAGAACATAAAATATGGGCACATGACGTGAGTAACAGCGGGTCCTCAACTGAACTTCGTCTATAACACACTCCACAGTACACAAACCATTGATCAAACATATTACTTCAAAGAACACTCATTCCCAGCTCTTTTCAACCTGGAAAAGTGATATATTCTTTGTTTTAATGTGCATAAAGATGTCTTTCTTTTATACTTTTTCTATTTTAGCCGCTCATGAAATTTGAAAAACACAGAAACGAAAATTCAATTTAGCCGCTGAAAGTTACCTGAAATATATATAAAGAAGTATATTTCTATATATAAATAATATATTAATAGCGAAAGGCAAAATATGATGACTATAGTTTGGGTTGGTTATAGATTATAATTGATATGTTACCAGGATTGTTATGTGGAAATAAAGAGCGGGCACACCTTTGGGTATGTATTTACAGAAGATTACTTATATGCTATATTAGAATGTTATAGAAATATGGTTGTTGGTAGCAAGTTTACTGTTGAGGGCACGATTCTTGCATTTCTTTTTCGATATCCTTCAAGTCAATGTTCTCTAGATCCAGTTTGTCAAGGCCAGGTATTTTTGGAGCGGTGCTGTTTTCTGTGGTGTCACCTCTGAGATCTTTCATGAAAGGACTTGACATTGGAGATTCTCCTAGTCTTTCAAGTTCGTCTAGGAAGTTGCTAACCATGTCTTTATGTGTTGTATCACTAAAGTCATCCTGTTCCAACAGGGCAATCAGGTTTCCAATGACCTCATATTGATCTTTATATCTCTTCATTTCAGTGTCTGAGAGTAATTTTGGGTCTTTCTCTTCGGAATTGGTGGAAAATTTACCATATTCCATGAAGAATTCATCATAATCAGCGTATAGATCCTTCATTGGACGATAGATAATATCTTTATTAGACATTTCGTGCAAGAGTTTCAATACTGTGTCATCTATGTTTTCATCCATACCAGAAGCACCAAGTTCTGAAAAGACTTTATTCAATAAAGTCTCCTGTAGGAAATCTGAATTACTACTATTTTCTGCAGCTTTTTTCTTCTCTTCTTTGATCTCACCATCGACTATATTACCATTTTCTCTAATTTTGTCCAAAGTAGACTGAACAACATTTTTGAAATCACCATTGTTACTCTTCAAAGTGGATCTACCATTTGTTGTTGATTCTGATCCTGCATTGTTTTCAAATGCTTCACCGTTACCTGTAGTGTTATTCAACATCGTCATCAACTCTTTGAAACTATCGACAACTTCATTATTAACATTGTCTGGATCATTTACCATCAGATTGTTAAATTCACTACGTAGTTGTTCCATCATCGTTTGCATTCCCTGTGAATCATCATCCTTACTTTCCAAGGAGTCCTTCAAATTGTTTCCCGTGTTTGAAGGTTTTTGAGCATTACTGCTCCCTGCTAAATAAGCATCAAATTCTTCATCATTAACCTCCAACTTAGTTGGATCTTCATCCAGCAGATCGTCTAAATCATCAAAATCGTCATAATCCTGTTCACTCATTTTTTTTTTAATTTGCTATTTTGTTAGGGTTGTTGCTTACTAAATCCAGTAAGGTTCTTAATTAAGTTCGTTAATCTGCTACCAAAATGATATAAGACTACCCTTGATATCAAAGTCCTATTGTCAAATACAAGAAATAAGGTCTTGTTCTTTTAATCCTTTAATTCAACGATCTTATATATTTCACTTTTTTCATTAACCGGTTCACCAATTTTTCAGAAAGAGAAACATACAAAAATTATCAATAATGAAGGTCAAATATATATATATATATATATGTGTGTGTGGAATGCAAACAGAAGGAATTTTAATGTTTACTACATAACAGTAAGGTTACTACAACGATAATATCACAACATAAGAAATGAGTAGTCTTTGTTTACAACGTTTACAAGAAGAAAGAAAGAAATGGAGAAAAGACCATCCATTTGGATTTTTTGCAAAACCTTTAAAGAAGACTGATGGTACTATGGATTTACAACGCTGGGAAGCTGGGATTCCAGGTAAAGCTAACACATTATGGGCAGATGCTGTGTATCCTATTACTATTGAATATCCAGACGAATATCCTTCTAAACCTCCTAAAGTTAAGTTCCCAGCTGGCTTTTATCATCCAAATATTTATCCATCCGGTACAGTTTGTCTGAGTATTTTGAATGAGGACCAAGATTGGAGACCTGCTATTACTTTAAAGCAGATTGTCTTGGGTGTACAGGACTTATTGGATTCTCCAAATCCAAATTCACCAGCTCAAGAACCTGCTTGGAGAGCATTTTCAAAGAATAAAGAAGAATATGAGAAAAAAGTTATTGCTCAATCGAAGGTATATGCCAAGTGAGATCAAAGAGAAAATATTTGGACCGAATAAGACTGTTAAATTACCAACCGTAATGCATTTATAAATGAATAAATAATTAAATAAACCAAACAAAGAACCAGTTTATATATCTTTTGCTCACTCTATATCTTTTTACAGATGTTAAATGTAAGGGAAATATGGCTGGAATAATAGCTGTCCAAATTATATTGTAACATTAGAATCAATAAAGGTTAAGATTTTTTTTGAGTAGATATTAGTATTTTAACATAAATATTTATTAATGAATGATTGTATATAATCCTAAGATTTTTCATTAGCTTTGTACTTAATGAAACTATTTAAATTATTCAATGTTTCTGTACACTTCCCTTTCAATACTGGATCCTTGTTCTTATCAACAAATTTGAATTGAGACTTTAAGTTCGAAAGGACTTGATCTTGTAGAATTTGTAAGAAGCCTTGTTGGACGAATACTGGTTCATCATAATCAAATGCAAAATCTGAATATATTTGGAATAATAGGTTGGTCAATTCGACTAGTACTACTGGTGATGCATCCTTTGAACTTAATTCTGAAAGCAAAAACTTTCCTATGACATCGTTGACTTGAACTTGGCCTTGAATGGTAGCAAAAGTACCCAAGACACCACAGCACCTTAGTTTCAGTTCAATTTTTTCATCTAAAGCTAGTTCATTTGAAGCACTCTTATACTCCTCTATTAAATTATTGGTGAACTCTAAATTATTAATCAGTTTCAATTCAGCTAAGATCTTTTGTGTAGACCCTTCATCTGTCAATGTTATTGTTTTTAAAATAGCCCATATAACACTTAATCTGCCCATTTTTAAGGCTAAATCTGATTTCTGTTGTTCTTCGAGACCATTAACAAAGTTCCATAGCTGTTCAAATTGGTTGTTTGGTAGTTCAAAAATGTTGATGCCAACAGTGATAAATAACCACAATAAGTTATTCCATGCAATTAGTATATGAGAAGCAAATGAATCCGAAAGAGTGTGGAAAGCGTTTGGTAAAATATCTATTAATATATTCATCAATTCATCGGAAAGCTTTAATTTAGTTTTTTTGTCTTCATATAAGGTAGCTATAATTTCAGTGATAGCAGTAATTAAATCGATAGCTATTTCGACACTTTGTAGTCTCATTAAAGCTAAATTACGTTTCTTGGTATAGTTTTTAATTTTTGTAGCTACTGTTGCATCATCTGCCTTTACAAGCTCATCCTCATCTAGCACAGACAGATCTTCTTGGACTTGTTTTAAGTCAATATCATTGACAGCTGTCAGAGTATTTCGTGTGATCTCAATAATTTGATAAGTATTGATGCTCATATCTAAGAATTGCAAATATATACCTTGCGTTAGGATTACAGATAATTCGTTAAAGGTATGCTTACCAGGGACAAGTTTTACTAGTTCTGGTAAGCTTTTGACAAATTGACTTAGAACTGTATTTTTTGAGATGCTATCAATAAATTCATATGATTCAGAGCTGAAATCATATATCAAATCCAAAATGGTATTAAATAAAGCAATTGGAATTTTATCATAACCATAATTTAATAAATCAGTAATGGTATCAAAAACTTTATTAATTTTGGATTCATTTAAAATTTCATTTAAAATAGATTCAGAACCATTGCCTAAAGCAACAACTAGGGATAATAGATTATCAATGTAATCAAATAGTAATCTTTTTGACTCTTTTGAGGATTTCGATTCGTCTGCCTTCATTGCTATTAATGCATCATGTGTCTTGGCAAAACCATCTGTAATGCTGACCCAAATTTCAGATCTCCATAAGTGAGTGGCAATATCATAACCTTCTTCCAATACTAAGTTTCTTAATAAACCAAAAGAATCGACAATGATATCAGTGTTTGGATCACTTAATAATCTTGTAATGATGGTATTAACCAATTTTTCTTTTAAAAGTAAACTTCTCATATGAGGATCTTCTGCTAGCACAGTGATCGAAGAAAGAGCCATAGATCTATCATTTGGAACAGCTGATTTTAATTTCTGTAATAAAGGTTGGATCTTCTTATTGACTGTAGCTGAATCTTTTTTTGAATTCGAGTCTGTACCATTCTTTGCTTTCCCATTACGTAACGGATTTAAACGGTTGGAAGCAGCTCTTGATCTTTTCTTAGATTTACCCATTATATGCTATTTATTCACCTTACTTGGGACCAAGTTATTACGGTTTAGTAAATTGAATTCACCTTCATTTTTATACTGATTAAGAGATAACATTTAACTAGCGATGAGCTTATTGTGAAAATTTTTTTTGACCTAAAATTATTCTAGATTCTTCACGTGCCACTACATCCCACTGCAAAGCAACATCTATAACTCAAGCTGTATCATCTCAAGAACAAACAAGCACTTCAGCAAGAATCACCAGGTAAACTCCAACCAAGACTACCTCCCATCTGTACACAACAAGGCTCCAACCTTCACAGGTTGATATACAAAATTAAATAGAAACTGTAGACTATCAGACGACATCCCAAGTTCATCATTGGCCAATTCAATTTTCCTTGTAGAACTAACCAACACACAAACAACGGACTTCCTATCCTGTCCATATAAAATATACTTGTTCTAGGAAACTAGTGTTCAGTGAAGACTGAATCACTGGCAATTAGCTACTGTTTGAAGACAGATAAGCAAACTGTGGCATTGTTTCCAGTAAAAAAATAAATTTTTTGATTCAGTCTCTTTTAAAAACAAAATATTTATAAAATAACACTTATTAATTACTGAAATAACTGATCTAAAGTACGTCAGAGACCATTGAAATATGTCTTCCTTTATATATGATTTTAATTTTTATATGGGGTGAAAATTTTTTATATAGGCGATGAGTTACGGGTAACTATGGAGTTATAAGAGTGAGTTCAGTAGGGCATACAGGCCATTACTATTAGATCTATGGCATGTATGGACCTTTGGTCTCAAGAATAGGGCTATGAGGTCTAATGATCGAGAGAAGACATCTAGGCAAACGACATACCTCTGGAGAAACTAAGAAATGTTATAATGGCTTTTTAATTTATTAGATTATGCCTAACTACAATTATATATTAGATATATCTACAGAGTTTAGAAACAAACATATAAGGATATATTAATTATAATCTTCATTTCAAATAAGTATACAGATGATTAAAAAAATAACAGTTCAATTGGATTGAAGTGAAATGAATTTATCTGTACTTGTTGAAACCAATGTCGTTAGCTCTTTCTCTGAAACATTGACGACAGATGTTTAAACCGTACTTTCTAATTAAACCTGTGTGAGAAGAACAGACTCTACATTGACGAGAACCTTTACCGAATCTTCTTGGGTGAGAGAACCAAACGTTTTCGTGAGCCATCTTTATCTGTAAAAATAAATTATTGTTAGTAAGAGACACTATAATGTGAAAACCGAAATTCTACGATTACGAAACCTATCCACGAGACCTATTGAATTCCAACAACATCACAAACTATCCAGGAATAAAAAGAAAACATCAAAATCAAAATCTAAATTCGACAAACAATCAGCTCTATTTATACTAGTCCACAATCAAGTTCCATTGCAAAACCACATCTTCATACCAATATCAATCCACAACGTATCTGCTCTTAACAGTCTCAAATCTTCTTCAACAGCTCAGTCTAGGTGTCCATCGTCCATCGTCCATCGTCCATCTATATTCTGATTACGTACTTTATTTGTAAATTATGGTTATACAGTCTTTTGCAATTTGACATAAAACAATCAAACAAACTGGAAACCTCTTTTTATATACAATCCTGATATATAAATTTTAAAACACCAACTAACATTATACAATATACAGTGAACAATTACAGTTTTCCACTTTTACTCTTTTACAATTATGAGCTTTACCATATTACTGTTGCTGTTAGAAGTGAAATTTCATTGAGAAGAAGAGCACTTTGTGATGAAAAGCCCTTCCAAGAACAAAAAACCAGAAACCAAAAACCAAAAACAACCGACGCAACTTTTTTCTGAAAAAATTAAAAAATTAAAAATAAAAAAATAAAAAAATAAAAATGTCTGGGTGTGCAGTCACATTAGGGTTAGTAACATTAGGGTTTTTTGGAGTTAGGGCTTGGTTCAAGATTTATTGAAAAATTCACTGTTTGAGACTCTTCAATACAATAAAATTTTCACCTCATCGCAAGAGACATAGATACTAAAGACTTAATATATATGTGGATAGACTTAATTATGGGTTGAATAATTGAATAAGTGTTATAATTTTTGTTATATTGGTACAAAAATTAAAGGAGTAAGGTTTAGTAAGACATTATGGCTGGACATTCGCATAGATCATCTGTAAAGAATGGTCATAAGACTTTTAAATCTAAGCATGCTTCGAAAGGTGCTTTAAAAAGGCTTTATAAAGGTAAAGTTGAAAAGACGATTCAGAATAACAAGACTCTGAAGACGGTTACGAAGTTTCAAAGGAAGAACACTGCTAAGCAGTTGAGAAAGAAGAAGATTATTTCCACGTTGGAGATCAGGAAGTTGTTTGAAGGTAAGAATGGTGCTGAAAAGATTATTACTGTGATTCCATTGACCAATGATATTAGTAGTCACGATATTGTGAAGAAATTGTTGCAGAATGATGATATTGAACTTCCTGATAAGGATGTCGACTCTGCATTGGTTAACAATGTGTTTGTTAAGAAATATAAGACAAATTTGAAGTTTATTGTTCCTGATATGTCCAATTTTTTGAATGTTTTGGATTCAGCTAAAGTTGCTGACTTTGTTGTGTTTGGGTTGAGTGGGACTTCTGAGGTTGACCAAGAGTTTGGTGAACAAGTTATCAGAGCATTGGAGTTACAAGGTATTTCCTCATATATCGGTGTGGTCACCAATTTATCCAAGGTTCATCCAAAGGAGAAATTTCAATTGGATGTCAAACAGTCTTTGGAAAGCTATTTCAAGCATTTCTTCCCAAATGAAGACCATATCTTTAATCTAGAGAAACCATCAGAATCTTTGAATGCTTTGAGACACTTGTGCCAAAAATATCCTCGTCAAGTTACTTGGAGAGATAATAGAGGTTATTTGGTTGCCGACAAGGTCGATTTTGTTGGAAATGATGCTCAACCAGACTCAGATCACGGTAACTTAATCATTGAAGGTACTGTCCGTGGTGTAGGCTTCCATGCCGATAGATTAGTCCATATTCCAGGTTTAGGTGATTTCCAAGTCAATGGAATTGAAAAAATAATGAACTCTTCAAGAACTTTTAAATCCATCAACAAAAATGACGATGCTATTGCATCCTTGGATTCAGAACTAAACAATAAGTTTGAAACTAACCAAAATACTAGAGAAACATTAGATGAATACGCTCCTGAAGATTTAGAAGTCGAACAATTGTCCGATTATGAAGATGATGACTTCCAATATGAAAATTTAACCATGGCTAGATACGATGATCACGGTTTCCTTCCAGGTAGAGAAGTTTCAACCAAGATGCCAAAATTACCTAAAGGTACTTCAGAATACCAAGCAAAGTGGTATTTGGATAACGTTGTCGAAGTCGAAGATGACGAAGAAGTAGAAGACGATATTGAAGAACAAGATTTTGTTGACGAAATGCAAGATACCTATGATAACGACATGAATATAGATGAATGTGATCTAGACGGTAAAACTGTTCAATTCACCGAAACTGATACCCAAACAGAAACAGGCGATGATATGTTCGTTGATTTATCTCCAGAAGAAGAAGAACGTCAATGGAAAGAATACAAGTCTCTTGAGTCTGACGACCGTAATTTTCCAGACGAAATTGAGTTGGCTCCAACCGATTCTGCTATTGAAACTTTAAAAAGATACCGTGGTTTAAAGAACTTACACGGTTGTGTTTGGAATTATGATGAAAAAGATCCATATGCACCAGCTGAATGGAAACGTATTTTAAGAATTGGTGATTATAAGAATACCAGAAACAGATTGCTAAAAGAAGCCAAAAGAACTGCTCAAGTTATTGCTGGTGACCGTGTTAAAATATATATTCAATTTCCTAAATTTTTATTAGAGAAAATAACAGATCCAACCCAGATAACATGTGCTCTTTACAGTTTATTACCTCACGAACATAAAAATGCAATGGTTAATTTCTCTATACAAAGATGGGAAGAATATGAAGAACCAGTACCATCCAGCGAACCTCTTGTAGTTCAATACGGTGTAAGAAGATACACTATTCAACCCCTATTTTCTGCTGCTTCTAACAGTCCAAACAATGTTCATAAGTATGAAAGGTTCTTGCATCACGATACTGTTTCAATTGCTACATGTATCGCACCAGTTGATTTCACACAATCACCTGCCATCTTCTTCAAACCTAATCCATCCGATCTAAAGGGCCTAGAATTGGTCGGTCAAGGTTCATTCTTGAACACAGATCATACCAGAATTTTAGCCAAACGTGCTGTCTTAACTGGTCACCCATTCAGATTCCACAAGAGTGTCGTCACTGTTCGTTACATGTTCTTCAACTCCGAGGATATCGAATGGTTCAAATCTATCCCACTATTCACCAAATCTGGTAGATCTGGTTTCATCAAGGAAAGTTTGGGTACCCATGGTTATTTCAAAGCTTCCTTTGACGCTAAACTATCTGCTCAAGATGTTGTTGGTATGGCTTTATTCAAACGTATGTGGCCAAATACTTCCTTACCATGGTACGGTGAGAATTAAAACACGTTTTTAAAACTAAATAGATCTGTATAATAAGCATATTTCTAATAAGATATTTTCTCACATTATTGACCTATTAGAGTTACTGTCACACTAGAAGGCATCCATTGTATGCTCTTAAGGTATGATTCCGTCATTTAGTATGGCACTAAAATAAATTATCATGTGATCTCTAATTATTTTTTCAATATCAAAAATTTTAATCCGATGACCTTTGTCGATGAGCTCTTGCTAATTAATGTTACTAAAAGTTAATATAAATGGTACACATCTCCGGAATGGTTATCTAAAACTTGTCGATTATTTAATTATATTAAATTATTATCAGTTAAAAGTTGACAATCTTTTTTTTTGTTATTCATATCTATCTAAATAGAGTCAGGCATGCGTAATTTGATTACTTTGAATCATGGGAAATTTAAGCCAACATCAATAAATGTTGGTGGGGATCCTGAGTTTGACATGCCTTTACAAGTGATTGATAGTGTATTTGATACTTTAACAGATAGTATTACATGTGTTTTGGCTAATAGTGAAATCGGTAAATATGAGATCCAACAATATATGAAGGATGGTTCCAAAAACATTCTAGTTTCATGTAATTTTCAAACATTTGATGATACTTTGTTATCATTTGCACATTTTGCTGATATAAACCAACTAGTCCTTGTTTTCAAGCAAGGTGATATCATTTCATGTACATATGATTGTGTTACCTTTGACCCATCTCAAACTATCATAGAGATTGTTGGTTCAATTGACAACGGTATAGATGCTGCGGAATGGTCATATGACGAAGAAACATTAGTACTTGTTACTTCAGAAGGTACAGTCGTTCTTTTGTCAAAGTTATTTGAGCCTATTTCTGAATCTACTTTACAGCTTGAAGATTTGAAGATGTCCAAACATGTTGATGTTGGTTGGGGTAAGAAAGAAACACAATTTAGAGGTACAGGTGCCCGTGCTATGGAAAGACAGGCGTTAGAGAGCTTAAAGGCTTCTGGTTTAGTAGGAAATGAATTAAGAGATCCTACAATGCCTTATATGGTCGACTCAGGTGCCACCACTGATTATGACAACCATTCTGTATCTATCTCTTGGAGAGGTGATTGTGAATATTTTGTTATATCTAGGTTAGAGACAGTTACAGATCCAGATGATGAAACTACTACAATTGAAAGAAGAGTTTTAAGAGTTTTCACAAGAGATGGTGTTTTAGATAGTGCATCTGAACCAGTTGACGGAATGGAGCACAATATCAGTTGGAAGCCTCAAGGCTCTTTAATTGCTGCTATTCAACGTAAATTACACTTACCTGGTGAAGAATCCTTAGATTTAATCTTTTTTGAAAGAAATGGGTTGAGACATGGTGAATTTGATACAAGACTATCAATTGACGAAAATATCATTAATTTGTGTTGGAACAATACCTCTGATGTTTTAACTGTCATACTGAATGATAAAATCCAGTTATGGACAACTAAAAATTATCACTGGTTCTTAAAGCAAGAGCTATACACAGAAGGTGTAAGTTTTGCAAAATGGCATCCTGAAAAGGATCTAACTTTAATGTATGGTTCAGAAGGTTTTGTCAACGTAGTTGATTTTGCTTATAAAATGACCGAAGGCCCTACTTTAGAACCATTTGATAATGGTACCTCTCTGGTAATTGATGGCCAAACTGTCAACATCACACCATTAGCAATCGCCAATGTTCCACCACCAATGTCATTTAGGGACTTTGATACTCCCAAGAATGTTATTGATGCTGCTGTCAACTTGTCAAACGAAATATATGCAGCCTTGAACAGAGATGCATTAGTATTAGCTTCAGTTAACAGTATGGATGAATTGAAAAAAGGAAAACATCCTGAAATCAAATGTATCCTACCCAGAACAGAATTTGCATCTAATTCTGATACATTAAGACAAGTCGCTTTCATAAATGATTCCACTGTCGCTGTGTTATTTGATGTCGACAACCTTTCACATATCAGTATAATCGACCTACAGGATGTTAGCAACCCACATGTCCTAAACACCGTTGAAGTTTTCAATAAAATATTGCTTTTGAAATCTTCCTTTGAATACAATAGTGTGGCATATCAGGTTCGTGATGGTTCTGTTTCCACACTAGATGCTGAAGGTCAAATTGAACAGATTACCAAATTTCCACAAATTGTTCGTGACTTTAGAGTAAAGCGTGTTCATAATTGTCAACAATCAGCTGTAAACGAGTGGAGCTCTACTAGTTCAGACTTAGTTGCATTTGGTTTAACAAGCAATGGTAAGCTATTTGCAAATGATGTCCAATTAACATCTGCTGTTACTTCTATGGATATCACTGATTCAATGTTATTATTTACTTCTGCTCACCATCACTTACAATTTGTTCATTTGAACAACACAAATTTCAAGCCACTTCCTACAGTTGAAGGTTTAGTTGTGGATGAAAGAATTCGTTCTATTGAGCGAGGATCTATAATTGTGAATGTCATGCCTTCTAAATCAGCAGTAGTATTACAAGCCAACCGTGGTAATTTAGAAACAATTTACCCAAGAATTATGGTTTTATCTGAAGTTCGTAAGAATATTTTAGCCAAAAAATATAAGGAAGCATTTGTCATTTGTCGTACACATAGAATTAATTTAGATATCCTACACGACTATGCCCCAGAACTATTTGTTGAAAATTTGGAGCTATTTATTAATGATATTGAGAAAGTCAGTTACTTGGATCTATTTATCTCGTGTTTGGTAGAAGAAGACGTTACAGAAACAAAGTATAAAGAAACATTATCTAACGATATTGATGCAGTATTCAAATTAGCACCTCAACCTTTATCAGAAATGCAACAATATATGAGTAAGAAATTGTTTGATCCATCTAAGTCGAAAGTTAATAAAATCTGTGAAGCCATGCTAGCTGTATTTTTGAGCAAGCCTGAATATAAGAAAAAGTATTTACAATCAATATTGACTGCCTATGCATCTCAAAAGCCACAAAGGTTAGAAGAGGCATTATCATTAATCTCTACTTTAGAAGATGCTGCTGAACAGGATAATAGTATTACCTATTTGTGTTTCTTACAGGATGTCAATTTGGTTTACAAAGTTGCATTGTCATTATACGATATCAAATTGTCTTTAGCCGTTGCGCAAAAATCTCAAATGGATCCCCGTGAATACCTACCATTTTTGCAAACACTACATGAGTCTGAACCATTGCGTCGTAAATTCTTAATCGATGACCATTTGAAAAATTATGTGAAGGCTTTGAATAATTTGGTAGATGAAGATCAGTCTGAAAACAATGTGTCTGATGAAATTATTTCTTATGTTGAAGATCATTCTCTATTTAAGCATGCTTTATCTTTATTCAGGTATAACACTACCAAACAAAATTTTATTTATGAGGTATTTGCCAAAAATCTAACTTCACAACAACAATATGCCGAAGCTGGTATAATTTTTGAAATGTTAGGTAATTTCGAAGAAGCGTTAAATTCTTTTACTTCTGGTAAAAGGTGGAAAGAAGCTTTAACAATAGTTCTTACAAATTTTCCAGATAGACTAGATGACATAGCTGATGAGTTGATTTCAACTTTAACATTCGAGCATAAATATATTGATGTTGCAGATATTCAATTATATTTCTTAAATAATATTGAAGCTGCCATGGAAAATTACTGTAAAGCATATGAGTATGATGTTGCTATGTTAGTAGCAATTAAAAATAACCGTAATGATTTGGTAGAAACAGTAGTTGATGCTGGATTAGGTGAGGGTTTTGCTGTTATTGCTGAATTACTGGCTGATTGTAAAGGCCAAATAAATTCTCAATTAAAGAGACTAAGAGAATTAAGAACAAAGAAGGAAGAAGATCCATATGCATTCTACGGTCAAGAAACAGAACAAGCTGATGATGTATCCATCGCCCCTTCTGAAACCTCAACAAAAGAATCATTTTTCACAAGATATACTGGTAAGACAAGTGGGACTGCCAAAACTGGTGCTTCCAGACGTTCCTCAAAGAATAAACGTCGTGAAGAACGTAAACGTGCTCGTGGTAAGAAAGGTACTATTTATGAGGAAGAATATTTAGTTAAGTCCATTGGTAGATTAATTGAGAGATTAGATCAAACCAAACCTGATGCTATCAAGTTGGTTGACGGGTTGTGTAGAAGAAATATGAGAGAACAAGCATATCAAATTCAAAAGAATTTTACTGCTGTATTGGATCTAGTCAAAAAGAATATAGTTGAAATTTATACCATCAGCAGGAAAGATAGGGAAAGATTTGATGATAATGGTACTGTGTATTACTTACCAGAGATTCCCATTCCTGAAATTAAGGAATTTCCTGTCAACAAAGTTGTTGATTATTAAAAAATTTATAAATACCTTTAATTTTGTATATTATTTAAAATGCTCTATTTAGATCCACTAGTTATCTTTACTCATTTAAATAGTAGCCAACCAAATTTATTCCTTTTTGACAAATATATTTGATTTCTGGTCAAGTCTTCTACTATACTTGGAACCAGATAAACCATCGGTATAATAGTTAGCCTTAACTTTTACTTCATAATTAGCCATGATATTTTGAAATTTCAAAAAAGCTTCCTTCATAGCATACGTGACAACCGCTTTCTTTGATTTGTTATAAGCCTCACCTTTAGAATGCATGGTACTAGACCGTTTACAAAACTTTTGTGCATTTGTACCATCTTTTAGGGTAATTTTGACTTTAGCCTCACTCTGCACATAATATTTAACATTATATTTTGAATCAGGGTCTGAATTAGGTACTTCTACACATTCCCCAGACTCAATATAGATGACATCCATTCTCCATCCATCGTACCCAAAACAATCATTCGCATATTGAATTACCAAATGCGAAGGAATTAGTTGTGCCAAATCAAACTTATTTAGCACACCACTATTATGAAACCTATAGGAATATCTTTCAATCTTAGTCCTAAATTTATTAATGCACCTTATTGACCAATCACTTGCAGGCCTGCCATCCCAATCTTCAATTACATTCAATTCTTTAAGATCAATTCCCAGACCAGCAGAGAACTTGGTGTTGTTGTAATCAATATGATTTAAAGAGAACGAGCTCATAGGTTCTCTATCGTTTTCTAACCTTTTCTCAACGGTAAAACTTTACAGATATAATCAAATAATACCTAATGCAGCAGTTCTAGCCTAATTATTCCAATGTATCGTGGATAATTGACCACTTTAATAAGTAAAAGATGACCAGGTTATATCTCATCTCATCTCATCTCTTATTTATATATATTTGAAATTTCAAAACGTGTTTACCCGCCTTTATTATTTTTTCAACACCTGATCTGGAATGGCTATTACTAGATCTCAATATCAAAACCTGGAAAATGAAATGTTTCAATAAAATAAAAGAGAGAGTTTAGCATGATGAGAGTATAAAATAGACTCAATTTATGGAGAATATTGCTATATTTGAATCAAAACATTGACAATCAGGACATTAATTGGCTTTAAAGTTTATATAAGTGATTATTAGGGTTTAAATTTGACGGTAAACGGCAATTGAACGAATTATCATTTTTGCTATCACCTGCTGAGATCTGTAATTATTAAGTGCTTTGAAAAAAATGGAACTTATCCAAGGGATTATACAGCCTCCAAGGGTTCAATCTGCTGAAGAAACAATTCCTACGTTATGCGACCGATTATCTAATTCTACATTGATTAATGATAGGAGATCTGCTATTTTGGGTATTAAGGCATTCAGTCGTCAGTATAGAGAAACGGTGATTGCTTCTGGTTTGAAGCCACTGATTAAGACACTTGAACGTGATTCGATGGATGAGGATATTGTAAAGGCTATATTAGAGACTTTGTTGATTTTGTTTATTAGAGGTGATGGAGACGAAGATTTAACTCGTGAGTGGATTTCACAACAATCACGTATTCAAAATGGTAAATATCCATCTCCTTTAGTGATGAAGAGCGAAAACCAACAAGTCGATCAGTTTTCTCTATGGATTGCCGATGCTCTAACACAGACGGATGAAATCGTGCATTTAATCATTGAGTTAATGGATACTACAAACTTTCATATAAGATTATACACAATTCAATTATTGGAAGCCATCATAGCTACCAGACCAGAAAGAGCTCGTAGTGCAATTACTTCTTTACCAACTAGTATTTCGACTATTGCATCTTTACTAGATGATTCAAACGAGCCTGTAAGAGATGAGGCAATTTTACTATTGATGACTGTCGTTAATGATTCACCACATGTGCAGAAATTAGTTGCTTTCGAGAACATTTTTGAGAAATTATTCATAATCATTAACGAGGAAGGTGGTTTGCGTGGTTCTTTGGTTGTTAACGATTGCTTATCATTAATAATTAATATTTTGAAGTACAATACATCGAATCAAACACTGTTTCTGGAAACAGGAAATATTGCAAAATTATCATATATCTTAAATGAACCGATTTCTGGAGAAGAAGAATTTTTCTGGAATGAACAAAGAATAGTAAATATAAACTCAGCTCTAGACATTATATCGTTAACAATCGAGCCAGGAAATACTACAACAAGAAAACATCAAGATTCATTTTTAGACGGGAACTTACTGATAATTGTTTTGAGATTAATCTTTCATTATAATACTCCAAATAAGGTAAGGACCATTGCATTATTAACTGCTGCTGATATGATTAAGGGTAATGAGATTGCACAAAACGAATTCCGTAAAATTGATGTACCATTTTTTGACCCAACGGTTCCTACTGGTTTAAAGCCCAAAGATATGATATTAATACCAGTAATAGCTCTGTTGGTAAATTGGACATTATATGCTAATTCAGTGCACACATTTTCAATCAGAACTGCTGCTGTTGATTTATTAAAAGCATATTTTCACGGAAATTTTGAATTACAAGAATCTTTTATACAAAAACAAGTAAATATTTATAAGGGAAACGTCGATCATGAAACTAACCCAGACTTGATCACTATCAAATCAAACGTGTTTGAAGCTATTTTAGATTACGATCCAGATCTGAAATTAAATCCTTATAAACTATATTTTGCAACCGATATTCTTATGTACTTTATTCAAGAAAAAAATCCTTCTAATACATTATTCAGGGATATGATAAATGAAGTTTCAAATGAAAACACAGATAATGAAGAATTCGACGTTGTGAGCCCTATCCAAACAGTAAGTGAATTGCTTTTAACGAGTTTAAATGAGTCTGACATACGTATTTCAATTTTTTACACAACATTTTTGATTGTGTGGTTATATGCAGATTTTAAGGCTGTTAATGAATTTATTTCTAATAAACCAAATGTTCAATCAATTTTATCCTTCTCATATCAGCTTCAAGGAGATGATATCACTATCAAGTGCTTAGTTACTATGCTTTTAGGTATCTCTTATGAGTTTTCAACTAAGAATTCCCCTTACCCGAGATCTGATTACCATGCATTCATTGTTAAGACCCTAGGCATTGACAACTATGCATCTCGTATTAAGCAATTTAAAGAAGATTCATTATTTTCCAAAGCACATCGTGAAATTGATTCTATTCAATTCGATATTGATGAGACTGGTTTACCGGAAGTCTATTTTAACTCTTATTTTATTGACTTGGTTCATAATAATTACTTCCGTATCAAATCGGCACTTTCCCATGACCCCAACGAAGAACCTATTTCTAAAATTTCGTTTGAGGCATTCGATGAGATCAAACTGGAATGTAACAATTTAAAAAAATCATTAGAAGACTTAGATAAAGAAAAATCAAACCAAATCACTCAATTAGAAGAAAACCTGGAAAGGATTAGAGATGAGCATAGTTCAATATCAGAAAAACATTCAACTTTAGTAAAAACGAAAGATCTTCTGGAAAGTAATTACCAAAAAATAGAAAGTGAATTAAAAACCAATTCTGAGCAGCTTCTAGCAATGACTAATGAAAAGGATAAATTGGAGGGTAGTAATTTGGACCATGAAAAGAATATTAAATCGTTGAATGGTGAAGTTCTGAAACAAAAAGAAAATATAAAATCCTTAGAAACAAAATTAAAATCTGCTGTTGAAGAAAAACAAAATGCTCAAGATGGTATTAATAAAATGAATACCGAATTAAAATCATTGACAAAGAGCCTTGAATTTCTGAAAGAAGAGAAAGGCAGGTTACAAAATGAAATTAAGTATCAACAACTTGAATTGGATGATAAAGATCACAAACTCACCTCAACAATTCAAGAAAAAAATTCCGAAATTAGCTCTTTAAGAGAATTAATAGCTGAGAAAGATAATGAGATTAAGAAAATTAATTTGAATTTAGAAAATGCATTAAAGGAGTCAAAAGAATACCATGCTAAATTCCAAAGCCACGATTCTCTGGTACCCAAGTTAACTGAAAAATTGAAATCCCTAGCAAATAGCTATAAGGAATTACAATCAGAACGTGATAGTTATATGACATCATTAGAGTCCATTAAACAAAGTTCTTCAACTGACCTCAACACAATGAACTCTAAGTTGGAAGAAATAAAAGTGCAAAACGAATCTTTAACTAATGAAAAAAACAATCTATTAAAGAAATTATCTGAATTAGAATCTAAAATTACTATGCTAACAGAAAAACACAAAGAAGAAAAGGATACGTTAGAAGAAGCTAAAGATGAACTGGAGGAATTAATAATTAGTATTAATGAACAGTTAGAAGAGTTAGAAGCTTCTAAGTCTGAAACATCAGAAAAGGCTACAGATCTAGAAAAAGAAATAAGCGATCTAACAGCTAAACTTGAAAGCTATGAGACACAATTATCAAACACTAACTCACTTGTTTCACAATTAGAAGATTCACTTAAGAAAACCAACCAAAAAGTTTCAGAGCTAGAAGCTACTAACAAAGAGTTAGAAAATACATTAATTGACAAGGATGAAGAACTTAATAAGATGAAGAAGGACATGCTTGGATTTCAAGAAAAGAATGATGAATTAGAAGAGGTGAAGGAAACTTTGGAAAAAATTATATCTTCCATTCAAGACAATTTAACCAACACTGATAAAGAGTTGCAGGAAATTAAACCGAAATATGAATTAATTGTCAAGGAAAGAGATTTACTAAAAACTGCCATTACAGCCAATGATGAAGAAATTAATGAATTAAGAAAAGATATTTCTGATATTGAAACAAAAGTCAGCAACTTAGAATCTTCAAAAAGTGAATTGGAAATCGAACTTTCTTCTAACAAAAATAAAATGGAAAATACTCAGCTACAACTTAACACCACTAATAAAGATGTTGATGCATTAAGGAAGGAAAAGGAAAATTTAGAGATATCCCTAAAACAAAATCAAATTAAAATCACTGACCTTGAAGAAACAAATAATGAGATGAGTAAAATTATTGAAAATGCCAAGGAAGAGAAAATAATTTTTCAAACTAAAGAAGGAGAAAATGAAAATACAATTAAAGAACTTCTTCTAAATGTGGAAAAACTTAACAGTGAACTTGAAATTTTACAAGCTTCAAAAGAGAAATTAGAAACTGATAAAGAAGAATTAATGAAGAATTACAAAGTTCAACTAGAGGAATCTGCTAAATTGAATTCATCATTAGATTCTTTATCTGAAGATCAAAAAAATTTGGAGGATAAGTTACAATCTGCAGAGGAAACAACAAAGTCTCTTAATGAAGAATATATTCAAAATAAGTCTGCTTATGATTCTTTAGTTTTAGAAAAAGATAAATTACTAGATAACATTGCCAATCTTGATACCTCTATTCAAAATTTAAATCAAGACCTACATGAAAAGGAAAATATGCTAAACGAAAAATCCAATTCATATGATCAATTGAAATTATATCTAGAGGAGGCAGACTCAAAGCATAAACAAGAAATTATGGAACTGGAACTTAAATTAGTGGATATTGTAAAGGAAAGTAGTAATTTGAAAGAAACAACCAGCCAAGAGATTATCAATTTAGAAAATAAAATTGAACAGCTTAAGGAGGAAAACGTATCTACTTCTAATTCATCAGAAGAAGCAATCAAATCTTTAGAAAAGGAACTATTGTCTGCCAAAAATCTCCAAAATAAAACTAAAGAAGAATCTGATATTAAAATTTCTGAGTTAAAATCTGAAATTGAAAAACTGAATCAGCAAAATAACTCAGTTATTGAAAACAAGACTCTCGAATGTGAAAACCTTCAATCTGAAGTCAACAATCTCCAGGTAGAAATTGAAAGTCAAAGGTCAGAAATAGAAAAGTTAAATAGCGATACAGCTGCATTAACAGAGACCCATAAGAGAGCCCTCAAAGAACTAGAAATTGACTTTTGCAACCTGAGAACTGAGAATGAAGATTATAAATTAAAAAATGATACTTTATTATCAGATCTAGATAACAAAACCGAATTGTTACATAAATTGAAGGAGAAGTCCGAAGAAGCAATAGCGTCATTAAAAGATCAGGTTGCCTCACAAAAATCAGAATTGGCAGAAAAGCTTCAATCCTTAGAAAAATCTGCATCAGAATTGACAGATGTTTCTAAATTATTATCAAACTTGAAGGAAGAACACGAACAGTTAAAATCCGATTATGCATCGGATAAAGACACCATTTCGACGATCAACGAAGAAAAAGACTCTTTTGTTAATAATATTAAAAGTTTAGAGGAACAAAT
>PPKC02000019.1:0-225371 GCA_003705975.2 Tetrapisispora iriomotensis | reverse complement strand
TCTCTTCTTCTCTTCCTCTAATCTCTTCTTCTCTGCAGCCTCAGCTTTCTTCTTCTCTTCAGCTGCTTTCAGTTTAGCCTCAGCCTCGAGTCTCTTCTTCTCTTCCTCTAATCTCTTCTTCTCTGCAGCCTCAGCTTTCTTCTTCTCTTCAGCTGCTTTCAGTTTAGCCTCAGCCTCGAGTCTCTTCTTCTCTTCTTCTAATCTCTTCTTCTCTGCAGCCTCAGCTCTCTTCTTTTCTTCAGCAGCTTTTATTTTGACTTGCATATCTTTATGTTCTTTTAACAATTTCTCATTGTTCTTTTTTAGAGCATCTTTTGCTTCAGTTTTCCTTGCCTTGGTTTTTTCTTCTATTAATAGGTTAATCTGTTCATCAAGGGTAAGCTTCTTAGATGAGTTTAATTTTTCCTTTACGACATTATTATCAACCAACTTAGCACTTCCTCCTTTATTCAGACTCATTGTAACTTTATTGATTCTAACCGTATCATTACCGACATCTTCATCTTCAGTTCCAGCATTATCCTCATTATTCTCTTTCCCATTGATTGAATCATTTCTAGAGCCTAAAATATTTCTGGACGAAACAAAAAGTTTTGAAGCCTTAGCATTTGTGATATTGTTTACTTCATCGGTAATGTCATTAAAATTATTAATTCTTCTTGGTTCCACCTTATGAAATAAATCAGTATTAGATTTCGATTGAACTTTTTCTTCTAATGACGATTTTCTTTGGGTTGTTGCACGATTGCTTGTTGATTGAGGTAAGTTTTTTAAATTCAAGGTTTTGTACTTATCAATAGATTGGTCTGGTCTTACAGGGGAACCATTGTCATTAGCAATCGATCTTTCATGGTGTATCGAGGCTTTTGAAAGAGAAGAGCTCTTGTCCTCTTCTTCAGAGCTCGAGTTAATGTAACTGGTGTTATGTTTCATTGGAGTTCGATCGTTTTTCAATGGCAATGCTAAAGCTGGACTGGAAGGTCCCTCTTTCAATGCTTTTTCAACCTCTTCAATTCTTGGTTCCGGAATTTTTAACATACCAGATGTAATTCTAGGAGTTTCTAATCTTTGTTTGGGTTCTGAAGATGCAAAAACATCCTCTCTATTAATATTTGAACGTTCTGAAATGACTCTTTGGCCAGTAAGTGTGACTCTATTTGGCGTCATGGTTGAAACCAAAGGAGCACCAGATAACAAAATTTGGCGTTTGGACTTATCAGGATCAACAGTTTCTGATTTAGAAACTGAATTGTTTACTTCACCTAACGACAGAATTCTTTTAGCTTTGTCCACTCTTGAACTAATTACAATTCCAGGTGATTGTGGTTGGAATGGTGGAGGTAAAAAGGACCTATCCGCGTTATCAGCATTTGCACTGACATTATCAGAATCAGATTGTGAGGGAATAGCCTTTTGTTGTGCTTGACTTGGATATAGTTGGTTTGATAATGGAGTTGCATTTCTTAAATTATTATTTTTATTTATCGTAGATTTTGCTACAACTTGTTGAGAAGATCCATTATTCATTTTTCTCTTTTTAGCTAATCCATAAAGAGATACAGATCTTATATCTTCATTGACCTGTATGTCATTCTTCACAATCACTCTAACTTTGTTATCAAACATGAAAACATCTTTAATAATAAAATCTGGATCTAGATCACAGCCATTGGAATCTTGTATGGTAGCAATGTCTATCTGTTCTTTCAAAGATGGGTATATTTTTTGACATTTCACCATTATTTCCTGCGAAAGTTCGTACATTGAAGTTGATCCTTTCGCAAACATCAGAAACTTTTTACTATTTTTATTTTGTTGTTGCATAAAAGCATTTGAAGAAACGATGAAACTATCATTTGAAGCATAATATTTTCTTTCATTCTGTTGGGGAGTAAACTGGAAATTACTTGTATTTCTAAGATCATTCAGTACTGATCTCGAATTCTTTTGGGGTACCAGCTCAATCTGCAATTTGAACATGTTTTAAACCAAAAAGAAGACAGCCGCAGCTTTGATTGAACATTTGCAAAAAGCAGGATAAATATGTGTATATATTTATTTGCATAGTAACTTTTTAATATTAAATTGAAGGTGATGAGCTCAATTTTATTCAGTTGTAGAAGTAAAATTATTACTGTGAAAAATTTCTTGATATTGTTGTAAAAAATGATTTGAATTTCGTTGAAAGTGATTTCCGTAGTTTTAACCCAATATAACCTCTAACAACTGGCATTGAACTTACCAAATGTTCAATTGAAGTCAATTGCCAAGATCATTCACTTTTAGCACCACTTCCAATAATCCAAGATCATCAATTATACCAATTCAATTTACTAATCAAGGTATTTTAACGTTTTAAACAGATTCTTCAAATTTCAAACCAGTGTGACGTCTCGCAATTCCTGTCACCCCTCGGTTAATTTGCCAAAAAGCTCGGGAAGCGAACAAAATGATAAAATAAAATTACGAAATAATAACCAAGCATCTTAAAAGTCCATTCTCAAACTTAATCTTCCCATTATGGTGCAACCGCATCAATTTACCAACAATGTTCAACAAAAATTCCCAGAACATCCAAACAACCCAACAACCGTTCAAACAGAAGAAGTGACATCACAAAATCTCGCACTGTGACACCCACAGACCTTAAAGAGGCATCCCACGAGGCATCTTAAATGACCATTAAAATAAAACCATCAACATCCTATCCAATCCAATCCAATCAACCGACAGTGCCGGCAAACAACAACAACATCTGTCACCGCCAACCCTCATAACCAATGAACACAAAAAAAGAAAAAACTCCATCAATGCCCTCTGGTCCCTCCATATAACGTAAGGACCACGAAATCTTATTTCCCACCAACAACAACTAACATATACATCTAAAACAACAAATTAATTAATAAAACTAATACAAATCTACATACTTTACTAATAAACTCCCGCACACAGAACCTACATCAATTCAATCCCTGCACATATCCGAACCACTAATAACGTTGCCTCAGGAAATAATCTAACTGTATCCTTTCTGTCTCCTTATCTATTCCCTCACTTCCTTCGACGTGCTTCATTTCATACCCAGTTCCTTCACCAAATTGGGATAAACTTCTCTCTCTCTCTTTCGCCTTACAAATATCCTTCCTTCTCCTCACTTACATTCAATCAATTAATATATATATTTAATTAATTAATCATCTAATAAATTAATTAAAGTTTCCATTAAAACATCTGTATTAACTAATTAGTTAGTTTCGAAAACAATTTTCGAAATTAGTTTTCGGTTCTCAATTGGAATTGGATTTCGCTATGTTCTACGCGATATTCTTCAAAAATGTAAAATTAATTAAACTTTCTCGATACTGAAAAATTTCGAGAACGAGATATTTTTTTCAATTCCAACATAAAAATACAGTTCATTGCAGTTTGATTCAGTGCAGAGTAATTGAGATGTAACGAAATTAGAAAAGTTCTAGCAATGAAAAAGCTCCAGGATACGTGTAAGGAAGGTTATTTTAGTAGTTCAAAGATTCATTCAAATTGAATTAATGTCAAAGTAAAGAGTCTAGGGGTTCTGTGTAATTTTGGTGAACCTTTCTGGGTTTGGTATTGGAATGCACTCACGGCAATGACTGAGTTTAATAAGAAATCACATCAGGATATATTATATAGGGTATGTGTTTGTGTGTGTGTGTTATTGGGTGGAATGGATACTTGTTCTTTAGAGAAATAGGTTGATGGATGTTTTCTTGTATGGTGTTTTTTGATTTGCGAAATTGTTAGTTTGAAAATTTCGATTGAAATTTATTAACATGTAATAATTTGGATCTGGTAGGTGATTTCAGTGTATTTTAATTCAAACTTTTTTTCAGTATTTTGCTTGAAGATGTTTAGGAATTAGATTGAGATAGAGTTATATATATATAAGTAAGTGTTACATATTCGATTTCTTTCTTTTTGAAAATGTTGGATTTTTTCTTTTTTATGTATATTTCGATGTAGTTTTGTTTTGTCTTCTAGGATTCTTTGAAAACCGTATAAAAAACCCACTATAATAAAATATGATTTTTAATAAATTGAGCATTGCTTCTCTATTAGCTATTGCTGCAACTTCTGTCAAGGCAGGTACTACTGTTTACACTATTGAAGGTGAAGTTTGTGTTGAAGATGGCTCTACTATCACCTATGGTTCCACTGTTGGTAAGGATACTGCTACTCATGTTTTAACTTCTGTTAGTAACAGTGACGGTTCTGATATCAACACTTCTGTTGCTTCCTCCGGTTTATTTCAATGGCAACAAGATCTTCTAGATCAACACAATATTGTTAGAGCTAGACATGTTGACACCCCAGCTCTATCTTGGAGTTCTAGTTTGGCCAGTTATGCCCAAGCTCATGCCGATTCTTACGATTGTTCAGGTGCTTTAACTCACACAGGCGGGGAATATGGTGAAAACTTAGCCATTGGTTATTCTCCAGCTGATGCTGTTGATGCTTGGTACAATGAAATCAACGAGTACGACTACTCCAATCCAGGTTTCAGTGCTGCTACCGGTCATTTCACCCAAGTTGTTTGGGCTGACACCAAGGAAGTCGGTTGTGGTATTAAATATTGTGGTTCTTACTACGGTGATTACATAATTTGTGAATATTACGAACCTGGTAACTACGTTGGTGAATTTGCCGACAACGTCAAACCATTAGCTTAATCACAAATCGTATAAATGTAACCTACTATTTCCATAACAACTCAAAATCTTATATAATATTTTCCTCCCTTTCACTACAGACTATTTGATCAAATATAATTGAAAATGTACAAAGATGAATGAGAATGAATGAATATTCTTTCTAACTGCCATTTTTTTGTTTTTTTTCAAGACTATCTAATGAGTACAGAGTTCAATGCCTATTGTTCTGTACATTCTTTTTTATCTACCAAATACTACTGTACGTATCATAAATAATTATTAAATTTTCTAATTAATAACAATCTATCCATTATTAACTATAAATCACATTCACAATCGAACTAATCGATCTACTGGGTTCACCTCAAGACCCCAGTATGCTGATATCGGGAAACGATATCCCATTACGACATGACCCATTAATTGACATGGAAAAAAATGTTGCAACTAACATGGCAGGTATTCCGACATTGGATGCACAAGAACAGTAACTAGGTTAACATATTCCAGCTTTATATAACTAGACCTGTGATATGTTATATACAAATATATATGGAAAGGACACATTTCCAAATAGAACTGTGTTAAATATCGTTAACGACGAATATCTTTGTGCGATCAGATTTCGTTTCTCGGTTTCAAGGCAAGAAAAAATGTTGGTTACAGTTAGCTGTGAGATCAATATTCTGCATTTCCAATATCAATTCTTTCAATTTGGCTTATATCATAACTTGAATCAAGACAATTATTTAAAATTGGTTCAAAGGATAATTATATACATCTGTATTTATGTTTTACTTTTAGATTTTTTGAATTCATATTAGTTATTTTCTCGTAACTCTTATAACATAGCACTTCAACACCCACCTCTCAACGTTTTAGCTTTTTTTATTTAAACATTATTATCCAATTTTTGATTAAAATATTGATTAATAATTACTCTTTTATCACTATTTGTTTGCCTGTCCCGTTTTTATTTTGGTTTATAATTGTTAAAATTTCTCTAAATTTCCTTATCAATTACAATCATGTCTGATAATAACGAAATTACTGATAACTCTGCTGTCTCCAACATGACAAATGATTCTGACTCTATTGTCAATACTGAAGTGACTGAACCAGTTTCAATTATTCAACAAGGTATTGATCGTGGTAATTTACCTTCTTTGAAA
The DNA here is from genome assembly GCA_003705975.2 of Tetrapisispora iriomotensis. NCBI lineage: Eukaryota > Fungi > Ascomycota > Saccharomycetes > Saccharomycetales > Saccharomycetaceae > Tetrapisispora > Tetrapisispora iriomotensis. The sequence goes on along the minus strand of PPKC02000019.1, from coordinate 219,505 downwards.
GATCTTCCTCAATTAGGTTCAAGTTTTGCGTATGCTACTAAGGTCAATTGGGGTCCAAATGTCAAACCAGCTGTTGTCCCAAATACCGTTTCCTCTAACTCTCCATCTCCTTCTCCTGTTTCTGCTTCCAAGCCAATGCGTTCTAACCACGTTCAAGAAGCCTTAACTTTAGATTTACAATCCCAATTATCTATCACTAAACCAGAATTCACTAGAATTGTTCAATCTATTAAACAGGCCCATAAAGTTTCTTTAGAGTCCACCTTATCCAAGAATTCAAGAACTTTCTTGATCTCTGGTAAGAGAGATGATGTCCAAGAGGCTAAGAGAGAATTAGTTAAAAAGATGACTAGACCAATTTCTACCGTTTTCGAAATTCCATCCAATTGTAGATCAGCTATTATTGGTAAAGGTGGTCAAACTATTCGTGAAATTTCCTCTAAGTACGATGTTAAAATCGATGTTAGCAAAGAAGTTAATGAAGATTCTTATGATGAAGAATTAAATGATTACTCTGCCAACGTTTCTCTACACGGTGATGTAGCTTCTGTTAATTTAGCTAAATTGAGAATCATGGATATCGTTAAGGAAGAAACCAAAAATTCTACCGTTAAATTCAATGTTGACAACGATAAAATTTTATCCTTTGTTGATTTATCCGAATTTACCAATAAAAATAATGATGATATCAAGGTTCAATATTTCGAAAAATCCGGTGATATTATTATTTCCGGTTTACGTGATGAAGTTAAAGCCATGAAACAAAATATATCTGATTATTTAAAGCAATTGTCCAATGAATCTACTGAAGAAAAGGTTAAGATTCCTGTTAAATTTCAAGTTTTAATTGACGCCAACGAAGTCAAAGAAAAGTTTAATGTCATTGTTAAATTTCCAAAAAATCTCGAAGATGAAACTGTTACTTTCATTGGTCAACGTAATAAGGTTACTGAAACCATTGCTTATGCTAGAGCTTCTTCTAAAAGCTTTGCTGTCGATACTTTAGATATCTCAAAATCTCACAGTAAGAATTTAGAACACGCTCAATTTTTGGCTTTATACTTTGCTAAATACAATGTTTTAGATTCAATTAAGGCCGAATATCCAGCTGTTAACATCCATTTACCAAATGCTCAAACTTTAAAACATTCGAGTGATGTTTCCATCATTATTTTTAGTAAACAAGAAAATGTTGGTGATATTAAAGCTGTTCGTAAGGAAATTATCAGCGTTGTCAACACAATAACTCCGCTAGATACATTTGTTATTGACGATTTAGATTTTGAACTTTTCCATAAAGATATTAAACACACTTTAACCATCCATGAATCTGAAGCTCTTTTCATTCAATTGGGTGATTATTTCCCAGGTGATGACAGAATTGTGCTATTTTGCTTGACTTCTAACGATGATTTTAAACCATCTGCTGAAGAGATTTTGGAATCTCTAAAGAAAGTCAATGACTTGTTAAACCCATTACGTCAAAAGCAAAATAGCTTAGAAACTACCGAATTTGAGTTCAATGGAGATCTACAAGAGGAACTATTTTTCCAGGGTAGCTCAACTTTAGAAATATTATTAAATGAAGTATCAGCTAATGATGGCAACATCCAATTAAAATTACACACCCCATCCATGAACCAATTATTTATTAGGGGTAACGAAAAAGCTATTAAGACTGCCAAGAAAGCTATTGCTACTATCATCGAAGCACCTTCTATGAAGTCAAAGATTACTTTTGATATACCAGCAAATACTATCTCCAGATTAGTAGGTAACAAGGGTTCTAATTTACAAAGCATCCGTGAAAAATACAATTGTTCTGTTGATGTTCCAAATAATGTTGATGGTAACTCCAAAGAAGGTGTTGAAATTGTATTGACTGGTTTAGAATATAATCTAAATCATGCTAAAACTTACATTTTAGCTGAATCCAAGAAATGGGCTGATGTAGTAACTAAGGAATTAATTATTCCAGCCAAATTCCACCGTAATATGATTGGTTCACAAGGTGTTTATAAGAACCGTTTACAAGATAAATACAATGTTCGTATTTCTTTCCCTAAATCAGGTGACATTGTTACCATCAGAGGTCCTTCTCGTGGTGTTTCCAAGGCATACGATGAATTAAAATCTCTACTAGATTTTGAGATTGCCAACGGTTACAAATCTGTTATGCAGGTTCCTACCGAGCACGTTGCTAGAGTTATTGGTAAAAGTGGTGAAGCTATTAATGACATTAGAGCAGACTTTGGTGTTGAATTAGATTTTTTACAAAATGCTTCTGATGAAAACTCCATTAGCTCTGGTTTTGTTGAATTAGAGATTACTGGTTCTAGAAATAGCATTAAAGAGGCTGAAGCCAGAGTTAATGCTATTGTTAATGAAGCTTCCGATTTTAGCACTGAATCTTTGGTAGTTGAACGTCAATATCATAAATTTATTGTTGGTTCCGGTGGTCAGAACTTAAGAGAAATCATCGTTAAGGCTGGTGGTGATGAAATTAGAAACAAATCCATTCAAATACCAAATGTTGATTCTGAAGATGACACCATTGTTGTTACTGGTCCAAAGAAGTTCGTTGCTGCCGCAGTTAAGGAAATCAGGAAAACCGTTGAAGACTTAAAGAAGAGAGTCACAAAAGAAATTGACATTCCAAATGATAGACAAGGTGCTTTAATTGGTCCAGGTGGTATCGTACGTAACCAACTCGAAAGTGAATTTAATATTTCTTTAGATGTTCCACAAAAGGGACAAGTTGGTAAGGTTAAGATTTCTGGTTTAGAAGAAAACATCGAAATGGCTATTAAGAAAATCAATACCGAAATCATCAGAGATAATTTCGATGTGGAATTACAAGTTCCTGCTAACGTTCACGAATATGTTGCTGAACGTGGTGCTTTGATTCAACAATTAAGATATGATTATTTTATTAATGTTAGACATGGTAATGATGGTAGAAGAGCAACTAAATTATCTAACAGTACTATTGAAATCCCTGTTGAAAAGATTTCTGGTGATGCAGAAACTGAAAAGGTAAAGGTTACAATTGAAGAAGCTGAATCTCCAAATGCCAACGAAGATGGCTCAATTTCTTGGAGATTGAAGTATGAACCATTAGATGACATTTTAATTTTTGATGATGAAGAAAAGAAGGAAGCTTCTCCAAAAGAAACCCCAGAACAAAAGGCAGAAAAGAAAAAGAATGTCCTTGCTCAAGTCATCAAATTGATTGAAGATAGAATTGGTGCTGCTCCAAGTGCTAACTATATAGGTTACATATGGAGTGCAAATCCAAGAAACTTCAACAAGGTTGTCGGTCCAGGTGGTTCCAATGTCAAGAAGATCAGAAACTCCACCAATACCATTATTAATGTTCCAAAGAAATCTGAAAAGGTTAACAATGTCATTTACGTTAGAGGTAATAAAGAAGGTGTTGAAAAGGCCACTGAGACAATTGTCAACACATTAAAATAATTCATGCATTTATACATATAAAGAAGCAATTTTTTTTCATTTTTTATGACTCCGATATTATCTAGATGCATCAATCAACAAAATGTATGATTGAAGTTTTATACATCTTGTAAATTACAAATACCAAGATCTAAGTAGTGAATAAACATAAAATTATTTATTTATTAGTCTAAATAATCTAACTAACTGTGTCTAGATTAAAGCAAACTAAGGGATAAAAGAACCAATGTTCCATATGTGTAATTGTTGTTTAAAAGAATGGGGGTTTAAATTATTCATATATTTCTATTGTAATTGAATTTTATTATCAGCCGGATGAGATGACTGTAGTTCATCATAAAGTGGAGGAGCACCTGCCTCCAAATCCTGCTCGAAAATATTTGCACTCATAGACTGTTGTTCTAGGTTTGTAGTGTTGTCTACTGGTGTAGAGTCACCAAGCACACCAGAGTTAGTTGCTGTCTCACTTCCTTCAGTAGAATTAACTGTACTGCTGGTATATATAACGTAAATTGCGTGCAAAACTGCAATTATATAAAATGTGAACAAAAATAAAACATTTATTAAGAAATCTTTTGTGAAAAAACCTTTTCTTAGCCAAATAGCAACCGGTGGAATTATCAGAGCCACTACCATCAAACGTATATCCTCTTTATTCACCTTGTAAATAGGATTTGAAGAAAGATTAGTACTTGTTTGAATTTCAGCTTCTTGGCTTGTTACCGTATCAACTTCAACCATCTTTGATATATCTAGTAGTGTTATTTTGGGTGATTTCGTTTTTGATAAAACCAGCCAAATGTGAAAAAGATCTCCGTAATAAATCTCTTTCAATCCAAAAGTATCAGCTCTTAAATACCTTGATGCACCTGCATTGACATGTAATAATAACCTGATTTAATGCCAAGGAAGGCTTATCATCAAACTTTTCAGGGCTTATATTTAGGTTTTGCAACCAAAAAAATCTAATAATCCGGGTAAACAATCAAAATTTGGTATATCTCTACTGGTATCTTCATCATACAAATAGTAGATACTTCAGACCACAAACCAACTATACCGTGTAATCATGTCCTCCAGACCTCCCCACCGTGGTATATACCTCTTCTGGACCAAGCTTTTGAATCCTACTTGGCCTAGTTTAACTTTCTCGCATAGAAACCTGAATCACTGGAAAATAGCCTTGCATGAGACATTGCTTCCACACACATCTTAATATTAAAATCACTTGGCCATACCTAGTTTATCGAATTGCTCAATGGACATAGAGTGTATCCAGTTCACAGATACACCTTCAACCATCTTTTATATATAACAAGTGTAAACAACCAATAGCATTGCTTAACTTCCTTAATATATATTTTTCAGATTTTAAGCTCTTTTTAGTATTTTTAGAGGAAGAAAACCAATTTTTATATATATAAACCATAGTAAAGTTTGAAATATTCTCGTTGGTATTGTTGAAAGGTTATCCCCAAGACGTTGAGAGGTTGATAAATTTGGTTCCTTATTTGAATTAATTAGGTTTATTTAAATAAAAAAACAGCCGTTGAGCGTTTCAATTGGAATATTAAGGATGTTGAGATCGGCTGTAAGATTACATGCTTCAAAAAGATTACTAGCTACAGGTAGTGAGTCTACGGTTCATATGACTAAGAAATCCAATGGTTTTAAGAAGTTTTTCTATGGTACAACAATCGGGTTAGCTTTGTTCTATGGTGGTGGTGTTGTTTTATCAGAATATAATGACAATTTTGCTGAACAATTTACTGCTTATGTTCCATTTGCAGAAGAATTAGTTGATAGATACGAGGCCTATAAATATCTTGGTTCGAAAAAACATGAAATATCCCCAGCTGGTTTGAAAGATAGAATCCAAGATTTGGTTTATGGTGACCCGAAGAAGATTAAGAGCGTTGAACCTATAGCTCTTGTTGTTGAGGATGTTGAAATCATTCCAACTGAATTGTTAGACTTAGAGTTGATTCAATTGGATCAAGCTTTAACTGATCCAAAATTTTTCAAAGTTGTTGATGATCTGAATAAAACTATTGACACGATTTTGAAACAAAATATTAAGTTAAAAGAATCTCAAATCAAATACATAGTACAATGTTATAAAACATTACAAAATACTATATCAACGTATAACAAAGATATTACTACCGGTATCCAAAAAGTTATAGATGAAAAATTAAAGGAGTCTAAGGCAATCTTGGATTCTGAATATGAACAGAAATCCAAAAAAAAAGAAGTCGAATTAACCAAATCGTTCATTAGCGAATTTAATACCCTCAAAGATAATTTAGATAAACGTTATGCCGCCGAATTGGCTTCTGACTTGAGAGCCAATGAGCAAACTTTACTAGCAAAACATGCGAATGAGGTTACTCTATTGTCAATTACACAGGTTGAGGAGTTTACCAAAATTATAAAAGAAAAAGTTGATAAAGAAAGAAATGGAAGATTAGGTAGATTAGAAGAATTGAGCAAAGAGGTCGAAAATTTAAGTGGTTCTGTTGATAAAGTTAATAAGTTACTAATGAAGAAAGAAGCAACAACCCAAATTACTTTACTACTAACTGCCATTAAACAAAAATTAATTAACCCATTTACTCCAGACAAAGGTATTTCTATTGAACCTGAATTAAAAAAGCTGAAATTACTGTCATCAATGTTACCTGGAACCGGTGATGCTTGTGACTGCCCATCCAAATGTAAGCCAACCTGTAAGTGCGATGGCTGTTTAAAGAAGAAAAGTTTAATCGATCTTACTATCAAAGAACTAGACACAATTGTTAAAGACAAAAAGATCCCATCAAATGAACAACTATTGAACAGATGGAATCTCTTGGAAAATGACTTCAAAACTTCCTCATTATTACCACAAAATCCTGGTATCTTAGGTCATGTCTCTGCAAAGTTTTTCTCTCTCCTATTATTCACTAAACGTGGTGTTTCTCCAGATGGCAAGGATTTGGATAGCATTTATGGCCAAATAAATGAAAATATAAGGTTATCCAAAATTAATAATGCTTTAACGGCAGCTGTTTCTTTACAAGGTTGGCCACATATAGTATGCCAAGATTGGATTGAAGATGCCAAATTGAAGTTAGAAGTTGAAACTTTAGTAGACATTTTAGATACTGAAATCAGATCACTATAATAAATTCAATAAATTGAATTAGGCTACGATGAAAAGTCTTCATTTTGTATTCAAACAAGAATAAGGCTTTATATAAGAAGCAATCAAAGTTAAGTAACAACTCCCTTGTCCAAATATTCTTTTATCATTTACTGTATATTTTTTAATAAACCATTTAACTGAACATAACAATTTACAACATCTTACTATATATATATGTTTTGAAGTGTTTAAGAATATTCTTTAATGAACAACATTCTATTAACTTTGATACGCATATAATGACAGGCTCTTGTAGTGGAACTCTTATTTTTGAATATTTTTTTTAATTATGGAAACGCCAACTGAAAAATAAGTAAATATTTGAAACTATTCAACCAAAAAGTATATAAAAAGCATAGCAAAAATGATTAGATACATTTATAGGTATACTGTCAGCTAAGACTACATAATTTAGTTTTTATCCAACCCACGGTTTTTGTCCACCTTTTTACAAGCTATCGTTTCATTTGATAAGAAATATCATGTCAAACCCATCAGTTCCAGTTTATGGTGGTGATGAAATATCTGCTGTTGTTATCGATCCAGGTTCCTTTACGACAAACATCGGGTTTTCTGGTACAGATTGTCCACAATCGATTCTTCCATCTTCATATGGAGCAATTCAGGAAGAAATAAAATCGGAAGAAAATGCAGATTCTGCTAATGACAACGTAGGTGGTGCATCTAAAAATCAAGTTAGGAAAGTTTTCAGTGAACAATCTATTGGCTATCCAAGAAAAAATTATGAGGTCAAGCCAATAGTTAAAAATGGTGAAGTAATTGATTGGGATTCTGCACAAGAACAATGGTCATGGGCCTTGACGAACGAGCTACATTTGACATCAAATGAAGGCATTCCTGCTCTGTTAACCGAACCGATCTGGAATACGGTTAAAAGAAGAAAAAAATCATTAGAGGTTTTGTTGGAAGGATTAGAATTTGAAGCATGTTACTTATCTGCTACTCCTACTTGTGTTTCCTTTGCCGCTGGTAGATCCAATTGTTTAGTTGTCGATGTGGGCCACGATATTATCAGTGTCAGTCCTGTAGTTGATGGTATGACATTATCAAAAAGCAGTATGAGAAATGTAGTTGCTGGTAAGTATATAAATACATTGATTAATAATTACCTAAAACCTAGGGAGATAGTACCACTATTTGAGATTAAACAAAGGAAACCTATCTTTATTAAGAAAACATTTGATTTTGAAGTCCATAGTTCGTTGAGAAATTTTGCTAATGATCACGGTATATTCCAAGAATTAAAAGAGTCCTTATGCCATGTTTCTCCAAACAGTAGTTTAGAAAAATTTAAGCCAGAATTAGAGAAAATGTCTAAGAGGAAATATGAAACTTTATGGAATGAAGAAATTGTGTTTGATAATGAAACTACATATGGGTTTGGTGAACAATTGTTTTATCCTAATGAAAATGATATGCCATCTGATTGGAATTTTTCAAGGGATGGCGTTGTTGAGACCTGGCATAATGATTATGTACCATTAAAAAGAAATAAACCTACCGGTAATATAAATAAAGAAAAAGAAAACACAGAAGAACCTACACCAACAGCTGAAAATACCACTACTTCAGAAGAAACCAACGAAAATGGTAAACGAACAATTGATGATGTACCTGAAAGTAAAAAAAACGCAATTCCAGGAATTGTTGATTTGATCGAATCTTCTATTAATGCAGCTGATGTTGATCTACGTACTTCATTAGCCCATAATGTAGTAATAACGGGTGGTACTTCATGCATACCTGGGTTGAGTGATAGATTATTGTTAGAATTGAACAAAAGATTACCAGCTTTGAAATTCAGAGTCCTGGCAAATGGACAAACAAGAGAAAGACAATATCAAGCTTGGTTAGGTGGTAGCATCTTATCGAGTTTGGGAACATTCCACCAACTTTGGGTCGGAAAGCAAGAATATGAGGAAGTTGGTGCAGATAGACTGTTAACTGATAGGTTTAGATGATAATCTATGGCATGCATTAGTTGGTCAATTATTCTTAAAAATGATGGTCTTTTTTATTATTCAATAAATATCTGTAGTGCATACTTTAACAATAAATATATATATATATGAATGTAATTTTATTTAACCTAATTTGTAATTTTAACTATCCCTTTACTGATTAATTCTCTGCCACATTCCATTAATGCATATGTTCTATTTTCAACAAAACCAGATTTATTATAAAATTCAACTTTCTTCTCCATAATTTCATCTGGTGATTTAATCTGTAGTAATGCTGATAAATTCTCAACGGCATTTGATAATAAAGCCTGATTATCAACAAATATTTTGGTCATATTATGAGACGCATCGGAATAAAATACCACGGCAAAAGACCATTTTAATGCTGTACGTCCTTCGTTTAAAATTCTTAAACTTTCCGTCAGAAATTGACCTTCAATCCAAGAAATACCCATTTTCTCCTGTAGGCCTTTAACCTTTGTACCCAATGCTTGTCCCAGCTGCCAATCTAATTTAGCAGATACTTCATGTTCATTGAACATCCTATAATAAAAAGTATATCTTTTTAGTGTCTTAGTTGCATCTTCAGCCACATTTTTACTCCTTTGTTCTTCATTGTTATACATTGTACATTGATAAAAACTGCTACCATGAGGCTTCCAGTCACCGTTACAAATCCAACAAAATTCATATTTACAACTAGAGCAAACCATATGGTTACAACCTCCATTTTTTTCAATGTTAACTGAACATTTAGGACATTCTTTGGTATGAGATAATACCCAATTCAAGTTCTCAGATTCTTTTTTGGCTTTTTTGACCCATGCTGATGTAATTTCACAATCAGCAGGGGAATGCATTTCAAACCCACATAAAAAGCAAAATCTGTGTAATTCTTTACACAGAACGTAAGGTGAGTAATGTGCTCGAATGTAGTCGACAAAATCAGTTGCATTTTGTATATGTACAATACATTTACAATCTGTAAAAGGACACCACCTGTAATTTTCGTTATGTTTTTGAACAAATCCTTTTATCGAAGAGTGCATTAATTTATTACTCGAAGGTTCATTCATTAATTCATCAATATCTTTATTTTTTAATGCTAATGGACATGACATACAAGTGATAATATTACCTTTGTTGAGTCTATCTTCTATATAATGACGATAGCATGCAATGCAATATTCATGCCCACACTCCAATGAATATGTGCTCGTTTTGTTATCTTCGCAACATATAAGACAAGTAAAACCTTCTCTATTATGTATACCACGTTTTATAATAGTAGAATCATCCATAGATTTATTAACATGTATACCAACGTCTTCTAATAAACCATCCATTTTCTCTGTCCAATCTTCTAAAAGACGTTCTTCATTCCACCCATATTTCTGAAGAAGAAGAATAATGTCCTCCTCTGGAATAGAAAACATTGGTTGCAATCTGTTTACTCTTTTTAACATTTTATTATAAATATCCTCGGTGGTCAAACATTCATAATTTAAGTTCGAGATCCCTCCATCAACACAGCTCTTCTTTCTAGGATTAGATACCGGTGAAGCTAGCAAACTATCTGAAAAATCATCATCACTATCCTGTTCATTGGAATCACTTAGTAGGCTATCATAGTTTTCAGCTCCCTCATTAATAATATAAGGTTTGTCACTTGGCTCGTAAAATAATTCACTTCCTGCATCTTCCTCATCACTGTATGTAATCTGATATTCTTCATCAGTAAGCATGTTCACCTTTAATCAAATATTTCAGACTTATAGATGCTTTATTCCTTCAAATAGTACTGTCATTTGTGATCCAATTACTAATCATGTCACATAGATACTTCATTATAGAGTTTTATATGTTTCTTAGTAGTTAATTTTCAGCATTAAATTATTATTAAGGCAGTCTACCGCATTGTGAATTAATCATGATCTAAGGCTCGCCAGTAATAATGTTTAATTGTTATAAAGATCTTAACGGGATAGCTCCAAAGTAACCTTTATATTTACAAACAATACATAAGACTGGTAGATTCATCATTCAAAGTGATTGAAATTATTATATCTATACAAAAAATTAAAATTGCAGAATGAGACACATCTTAATTTATGACATATTATCCTATATACAAATGAAAATAGTTGGCAGTTTTGTTATTGATATCCATTTCTTCACAGTCATTAGAAGACTCATAGAGAGTGTTCAACTCTATCAAGAGCAGCTTTGATTTTCATTTCAACACGAGAACTTAATTCGTAGTCGTCAGCATAACCTTGTGCTCTAACTAACCATTCTCTAGCCTCTTCCAGACCCTCCATTTCATTTATTTTCCATTCAAATAGTGCACGTTCATATAATGAAGTAGGGTATAACCATGGATCTTCAAATTTTTTAACATATTTAACTTTACCAGCAGAAACTGAAAAGAAAGTTGGTAGAACTTTATTGTCTAATATTTCCAAACCTTCTTCAACTTTACCTAACCTTCTTAAAGTTAAGGAAACTAATAGATTTTTTATCAATTCTTGATCTTCATTATGCTCATCAACTGCTGCGTTATGATACTCAGTCAACATTTTGTATGTGATTTCTAAATGTTCTTTGGTCATTCTATTGTAACCATTGTAAAAATATTGAAGTTCACGAACTGGTGAAGTACCAATAGCATCTAGAGGATCTTGTAAGTTCAGTCTAGATTGTGTTTCCTTAAATTGAGAAACCTTCCTGATTTTAAATTTATCTAATGGTAAGGTTTTGGCTTTAAATCCTTTACCTGGCTCTTCAACTGGCGGTTCAAAAATGTACTCATAAGCCAGTTTTTTAAATTTACCTGGATCTTCCACTTCTTTTAACCCTATTTCATGCATTCTATAAATTTCCAGATAACAACACCCTGCAAAATAATAGTACAACGCATGAGACCAGCTACTAATATCTATTAATGATAATAAATCATGGGCTGCTCTTTCATATTCATGTAAATGGACTAAGAAAATAGCCCTGTTAAAAATCATTAAAGATTTGACTTGTCTCATCCTGATTTGATCAGCATCAATCGAATCCATTAATGCAACAGCATCAGCAAGACGACCTTTACCTGCTAACATTGTTGATTCATTAAGTAACCACAAAGCACTGTTTGGAAACAAGGCTCTAGATTGCAGCAATGCATCTTCTAAAATCTTACCAGGATGTAATAAAGTAGGCCCATCAAGGTCACTCTCACTTCGTATTGTACTGTTAGTTTCTACCTTTGATAAAGATCTTGCATCTGAAGCAGCTGGGATATCAAAATCGTCATCTGTAAATTGGAATGGACCATCGTAATAGAACATCAGACCCAATAGACCAATACAACCATGAATATTTCTTTGTTTGGTTGATCTCCAAACTAATCTCAAACCATCTTCACGGGAACCACGGAAACCTACAATGGATAAGACAGCACCAATGTTAGAAGGTAATAAAGATAGAACAACCTGTAAAATACCATAACATAAGTTTACACCAGAATGGATAAACTCATCCACAGTAGCTTGTGAAAGATCTAGTTCGGTTAAAGTTTCAAATTCAGTAGACTCTTCCCCTTCAGAGAGAACCTTCATACTATTCAAACCCAGATCAGTTCTTAATCTGTTAATAGCTGGAGAATTACCAATATGCGCACCTGTCAATCTTTGAACTCTCATTTTATGAACTTCCTCAGCAAACTCCAAAAGATCGCGGTCAACTTTTTCGTCATCTGTTAATTCATATGGAATATCAGAGGAAGTGAACTGAGAAGCACCACTAATGAAGCTGGAATTTGATCCATTGGTAGCTTCTCTATCAGTATCAGATCTAAAACTGCTGACACTACCACTTTTAGTTCTGGAGTTAGTGACTCCACTACTCATTGTTCTGGCACTGCTAATACTGCTACTTTTATTTCTTGAAGCACTGTGTTTTAGTTTGGCATTCAGTTTCTTTGATTTTTCAGCTTTTTTAATTGCTTGGAAAATTTCTTGAAGCATGTAGTAAGCTTTTCTTAGCTTCAGTAATGCCTTTGCACTTTCCAAAACACTCTCACTGAAAATCATCAACAAAGCATGTAACAAACAAGATTCAGTATAAGTTACGGCATATACCGTGCCCGGTGGATAAATAGAACTGCTCTTCAAATCCATTTTTTGGGCAAACTGTCTACTCTTAAGTGATAAATTTTCTGCTTCCCCTAAAGTAGCAGAAGCCTTTTTCATTTCTTCAGCTTCAAAACCTAAGGTAGCTTCCAAAAATTCAATAACACCTCTGGCAAGAACACGAATCGTTTTGTCATTTGGACCAATATTCGACGAAGAATCATCATCCTTGAATAACTTATCCAAATCATGATTACTTTCCTCCAACAATATCAGACCTTCATCGGCCCTGTCATCTAAAACATAATCCATTGCTTTTAACGCAATTTCAAAATCATGAGCCTGCTTCAACACTCTCTTCACTTTTTCGTCTTGAGTCAAAGTGGCTTGACCTCTTCCACCTGTTAGAGCACCCAATACACCCCTAAACATTATTAAAGATAACAATTAATGATTTAATCACTGTTCTTTTAATAATACTAAAAATAAATTAGTACAATTTTGAATTATATCCTACCAGATCAACCAACAAAGGACAATAAATGTAATAAAAATTAGTAAATTAAACTGAAAATTTTACCAATCAAATATGTACTCAGGATCTGATCCAATATAGTTCAGTAATTGGTTCACATTTCATAAAAACCAAAGTGTCTTAATACTTAAAATAAGTTTCCTTCTTGAATAGACTCTTTTATATATATATATATATATTCTTTTCTGCATTATTGCCCGCAAAAATTTGAAAAGCGAATATTAACTCGTTTGGTCTGCGTAGTTCAATTCTCCTATAGCCTCAATTCGTATCATACCCGATCAAATTCTCTATATATCTCGAGATTAAGTTTATATATATACACTGATGGTGTAAGATATGGCCAATAAGCCCATCGTATTCTCTAATACCACTCTCAAATTGAGTAGGTTTGGTTCTTGTATGTTTGAATTGACGGTTTACTTTTGTATGTAGGCTGTTAGGAATTGTCAAGTTTGATAAGGGTCGTTAATCGATTGAAAAAGATTGAGAATGTTCAATTGAAGTAACTATTACGTTTATGTTTTCTTTATTAATTATTAAATAATAGTATATGCCCAATATTAATTATATAAATAAGTCTATAGAGACTTGTTTCTCAAACATTTGCTTTTTAAACAAGTTGCCATGCTTTCAATCTTCTATCCAACTGATGATTATAGATGAATGCTTTTCATTTCCTTTTTGATGTGTTTGATTTCTTTCTTGATTAGTTTCTTTTTGCTTTTCTTGATTGCTTTTGCAGATGTACCAGAACCCATAATATTGCCAATGTACTTATCTACACTGTCCCATAGAGTTTGATCGATTGTTTTTGGTAGTTTTCTTCCGTACAGACATTGGTCAATTAGCCACATTCCTACTATGAATGAATTTCTATCTAAAGTTCCATCTTTTCTCAGATCCACCAGATTGTATACACTGATTAGTGTATCGTTGGGCAATGATGATCTCATCCAGATATCTTTTGCAACCAGGTTTAACATCAATCCGCCTTCTGGTAAACTTTTAATATTAAATTTATAATTTGCTAATAAGGGATTCTTACTAATCGATACATCCTCTGTTCTAGTGTCAGAAAAGTATCCCCACCATGGTAATAAATGCAAATAAAGAAATCTGTTACTGACCCACATGGCTTCATACCTTTTCCTTTCTTGATCTGTAACGTAATAAGATTCATTATGCGACTTCCATGGTTTATCTTCGTTGAATTTTTTAATGTTGCTATTAGTATTTGAGTCAATTATATGAGTATGTGTCAAATAATGATGACTATGATTGTTATGATGGTAAGGATATGGAATTGCAGATGTGGTTTTTTTAAGTTTATTTTTGATACGGTCTCTACGTTTCATTTTTTTAGAATGTTTTTTCTCATTACCATTAGAACTAGATGCACTTTCGTATTCTGAGTTTTCACTACTTGATAAATAATTTTCATCCATTGGATTTCCAAATTCATCATAAGATAATATATTCGGATTGTTAGAAGAATAAACCCCGTTGCGAGTCAAATCACTATTGTCATTAGACTCTTCCTCTTGTCTCATGGTTGTTTTTAATCTATTGTTTAATTTTGTTCTAACAATTGCCTTTCCATTTTTATCTTCTGATATATTATTAATCGTAATTGAACTTTGAGGCCTATTTGATACCTCAAATGAAGTAATGCTTGGAGGATATCCGTAATCTTTACTTAAACCACTATAACTACTGTTATCATGGCCTTTGAAAATTTTATTTTTAATTTTATCAACTTTTGATTGTTGTCTTGAATGCTGTCTTGTATGTTTTGGAATCAAATCAGGTAAAGTACCTTCGTACTTTACATTTCCTCCGCTTACTTTATTGACAAAACCGTACGTATTACTAGATAAAAATGAATTTGCACTATTATTTGAATTGCCTCTGGAATTAAAATCATTAGAATTCATGCTACATTTGTAAAATGAAAAATCCTCATTATATGGTATATTTGAATTAAGTTTGTAGTCGTAAGAAATATTATCTCCGTCATTAGGGTGAATTGTTGTATTATCATTGGACACCGAGGAAGAAGATAATATTGAGACAACATCATTTCTCTGACTGTTAATTGACGCATTATCACTTATGTCTATACCGCTGCTACTGTAACTATTGTTGTAGTTATTGGAATTTATTCTTGAAATTGAATTAGGTACTGTTAAGTATAAATTTTCTTTAGAATTATTATTGCTTGTTGACTGGAGTGAAGTGTCCATTATTCTGAGAGTATTACTAACCGTACCTATATTATCAACGAAGTTGGGATCCTGCTTGTTCTTGCCATTTCTTCCTGACAGTATTTTCTTCAATGGATACGTCGTTGTGATGGCTGCACTTGGCGGATTCAAAGGCAAGTCCCATTCTCGTTCCATATTTGCCAGATTAATGTGAGCAAGAGCAGCAGCCTTCCTGGAATTGAGAGTAGAATCTTTCGGTACCTGTACCTCTGCTTCTTTTTCAAGTTCTGTATATGTACCCTGAGCCAAAGCAGCAGCCATTTTAGAACTCACACTACTCTTACCCTTCAACACACTAGAGCTTACCTTTTCATTCTCTGCCGACTCAGCATGCGCTTTCAATGCAGCACTCCTTGCATCCATAACCGGAGTAGATGACCTGACTTTGGTCAAACTGTCCCTCGTCTTAGGATGATCCACAATATGACTGTTATGTCTCTTGAGAACCGGTCTTTTCCTTATTGCAACCGTTTTCTTCAAACCTTTGGGTACCACCTTCGCCTCCACCGCACTTGCCTGCTCACTCTCTGCCTCAGAATGCTTCTGAAACATCAACTGTGCAGCCTGCAAAGAATTGTTCTTCTGAACATCCGTTAACACAATCCCAGGATGCAATTGATGCTGTTTCTTTATAAGAAGTACCATCACTAATATCAATTTCTTAATTATCTGCTAATAATATATAATTTTTTCTTATTGTATAAGCCACTTCACCATTTGTTCAAAAATTTTCCTCGATTCTCTTTCTTTCTCTACCAATGTATCAAGATCTTAGCTCTATAGACTGAATATCACTACTCACAAGCACCAACTCACTTACGACTATCTCTTATATACCAATCTCATCACTGAAAGATTGCAACTTTTTTTTTTCAGTCTTCCATATGTTATTGTTTTTACGAAAAAGTGAAAAATTATTACTACCAATCCCAAGCCCTCTCGAGCACTAAACACACTCTCTAAGGTGAAACTCTGTAAGTGAACCAAGAGTACACACTGTAAACACTAAGATTCCTCCATGATTTGAACTACTCCACGGTGTGATTATATCATAACTGCATGCAGTGAATCCATAAGCAAGGAAACCAAACTGTTAGAGTGTTAGACTACACACTGCAAGTACAGCGATATCTTGAAGCCAATGCCAATGCAAAACGTCTCTGTGACTTAAACGAAGTTGGGAAATTGAATGTAATGCCCACGCCTGCACAGATAGAACGTTGTTTTCGTTGCTTACAATAAGAATAACACCATAACATCTACAACATGGGATGGGTTAAGAAAGCTACATTACAAAGACACACGGAGTATAGTAATTGGTTTTGGTGTTGGTAGTGAACAATTACGTTCCAGTTCTTGCAGTTATATAGTTCAATTATTTAATAACGATAATATAAAGGACTTAGACCGGTTATTCAGGGCCTTAGTGTTAGTGTGTAAAATTTCTTGATAGTGAAGATGTAATTTTTCACCCTATGTGGACATAAAAATGATATTTATAATTGTAGAATAAGAAGCCTTATGAACAATTTCTAGGATAAGAAAGTTTTATTAGTATATGTTTAGAGTATTGGCTATTAGATATTGTATTAGTGTGATATTTGAATAGCAGTTAGTTAGTTT
Source organism: Tetrapisispora iriomotensis (assembly GCA_003705975.2). NCBI lineage: Eukaryota > Fungi > Ascomycota > Saccharomycetes > Saccharomycetales > Saccharomycetaceae > Tetrapisispora > Tetrapisispora iriomotensis. The sequence goes on along the minus strand of PPKC02000019.1, from coordinate 202,310 downwards.
TTGGTAATACCAAGGTTTTTTTTTTTGTATTGTAGCGAAAGATTAAGCATATATATATATATAAAATCGATTCTGTTTGATCAATGTCACAGTTACATACTGTTCAGTCTCCTGTTTTTCCAGTTGAGAAAGATGTAGATGTTTCGACAGATGAGATACCTTTGATACAAACGACGAATATTCAGGTTTTCATCCAGCTGGCAGAACCGGTTGTGTTTATCCAGGGGTTCAATGCGCAACAGATTCAGCAGAGGCCACCAAGTTTGTTGAGAGGTTCTTTGGTTGTGAGAATACTTAAACCTGTGAAGTTGAAGAGTATTACTTTGAATTTTAGAGGTTATTCAAGAACAGATTGGCCTGAAGGTATTCCTCCTAAGAGACAAGAATTTGTTGAGCTTAATGATATTGTTAATCATACTTGGCCTTTTTACCATGCACACTCTAATAACCGCACTGATGATAGTTTACATGTGCATACAAATTTAAATCCTAGATCTCCAAGGAGTTCTTTCATCCATTTGAACAAAGAAGGGGAAAGTGATAACGATGATTTGTTGGATGAAGAAGATCCGATATTAGAGGAAAGTGGTGCTTCAGCGTTTCGAGCTCTGCCATCAGAACATAATTCTAGTCATTCTACTCAGGGTTCATCTTTTCTTTCATTAAATAATCCCAAATTGCGGAATGCTAAAACAGAGCCAAACTGGTTAGAGGAAACTCCACAGCCAGCCACTAAGAATATACCTGCTGATAAAGCAAATAGGAGCTTGTCGCCAATTAGTTTACTTAGAAGAGCTGCTTCTTCCGTCAGTACTACTGGTGAATTAAATACTACGGCTAATCAAAGTAACCATTCCTCAGCTAGTACAAAAAATAGAACTTCCATTTTTTCAGACTTGTTAACGAGTACATTTTCTAATTTATCTGATTCAGGTCATAGCATGGGTGACTTGCCTTCTGCTTCAATGGGGAAGAGTTTTTCAAGCACAGCCATGAATAAAAGTAATTCCATAAATGGGAACCTAAGCAACACTGCACATGACACATTCACCTTTCAGCCTGGTGACTATATATATACGTTTGAACAAGCAATACCATCCTCATATCCAGAATCTATAAAAGCTGATTTCGGTTTTGTTGACTATAATTTAGCGGCTACCATTGAGAGGTACGGCGCTTTTAAATCTAACGTTGTTGCTAAGTTACCTGTTACCATTGTACGAACTCCTTCCGACTCCTCTATAGAAGAAACTGAACCAATTGCTATATCTAGAAATTGGGAGAACCATTTACACTACGATATCATGATTGCTTCCAAAGACATTATATTAGATGCATTTTTACCCATCGCATTTCGGTTTTCACCATTAGATAAAGTTATTCTACATCGTATTAGAATATATTTAACAGAAACAGTGGAATATTATTGTAAAGGTAAGAAAGTACATAGAGTTGAACCAACGAAGAAATACTTATTAGCAGAACATAATGGGCCAGCATTAAAGCCTTTACAACAAGGTGAGAAATCTACTAAAGCAAAATATTTAGGTAATTTATTAATCGATGAAACTACAGGTGATGTAGTTAACAAAGATTATGAATACCAGATTTTCATTCCAAGCGTATTTGCTAATAAGCAACCTCTGCATCCTGATACTGCATTTGAGAAAATTAAGGCTGCTCATTGGATAAAAATCAGCCTTAGATTATCTAAAATGACAGACGGTAAAAGGAAACACTATGAAATTGTTATTGACTCACCGATACATGTTCTCAATAAATTATGCTCTCATGCCAACACATTATTACCATGCTATGATACTTACCCCATGGCCTTACATCCAGATTCTTCTCTTTTAGACGATCCACAACAAAATCATAAAACTAATAAACCTGAAAACAACGAAGGATACCATTCACACCTTTCAGAACCTCCTGCAATTCATGATTCGAACATTTTTTTTCCAAAAGAAGTTTTACTATCCCCAATTCTGTCTCCAGAAGTTCATACTGAGTCCCACCAATTGTGTCATGAAAACTCATTGACAGGCTTTGTGTCAACAGATAATATACCGACAATACCTAAAGAAGTGTTTAACTCGCCGAAACTAAAAGCTAACATATACCAACCAGATTCTTTACAGATAGAATTAGCTTCTGCTCAAGCAATACCACTGTCACCGATCAATTCTTCTTCTTTAAGATATAATGATGATTATCCTAGCGATATGGATCCCCCAGAATTTGATTTTGATTCTGACTCTTTAAATTCTTCAAAAACCGATCAGAGTGGATTACCTGTTGACCCTCCATCCTATTCTAAGGTATTATCTGAGGAGATAAGTTCGTCAGAAAGATCAAGTTTCGATTCGGTAAACAAAAAGAGTTCTTCTTTATCTCATAACCGAGTTTCTATTTTGAGAACTGAACAAAAATTATTACCTCGTAGTGGAAGCTTATTAGGAGGCAATTCAAGCAATAGACCTGTCAACAATTTCAATGCAGATGATACAGATGGTGATATAGCGTCTAACTTTAGCTTTCAAAGTTCTAGTAGCATATTAAGAACAGGAAATCATAGTAATTCGTTTAGCTCTAATTTATGGAGGGGTAAACCTGTAGGAATACCGGATAATTTGCCTTCTACAATTCGACACGATAATTCCTCATATAATGACCTAAATAACATTTTTGGATCAGACAATGAGACCGAAGATACAGAAGTTGATGAAGCATCTGAAAATGAAGATGATTTAAACTCTAACACTTCTTCTATGAGAAACGAAGAAGCTGATGAATCAGATATTGGTGGTATATCACGATTGCCTTTATTAGATTTGACAAATTCGGCACGAGATGCTGCTAGTGAAGTTTCATTTTTAAATTCTGCAGATCTCTCTGAAGAATTTTTGAATGATGAAATAGATAACTCATTTGATATCTTCAACAAATTCAAGAAAGATCAAGATGCATGGAGTCCAATCGATGATAACTCAAATCCAAATGAAAATTTGTCTCATCATGATTATTCATTTCAAGTAGCTGATACTAACAGAGTTTTGGATGACTTTAAACACACCATGCACGATTCACCACTAGAGGGTAGTAGGATCACTTCTTTAGATACTGTTACTACTTTAAAAACTCCTCTGGAGGGGGCTAAACCAACTACACTGGATACTGTTGAAGAACCAAATTAAGACATCAGTTTTTTATTGGTTTTTTTTAACGAGTTACCTTTAGTGCTTTCTATTACTTTATCTATATATTGGAAGTTCTAAATATTATTACCGTCATTTATATTATATATATTCTTTCGAAAATAAAAACGCCATTATGCCTTTAATCTTGATATACCTACTTACCTAACTGATTCAATATAGATGTTAATTCAGAAGGGGTGTATTTAATATGTTTACGTGGATTTTTGAAAGAGTCCTTATATCTACCGTAGAATCTTTCATACATTGGTAAGACCAATGCGGTAATTTCAGATTTTAATAGATTCTTCAGCGATAGATCTGATAAAGAATAATGCTTATATTTAGAAATCAAATCCTCAAAACCTTCATTAAACTTTCTGAATTTTTCTTTAAGTTGGTCTTTATCTTTCGAAGCAACCTTCCCTGAACTATCTACAAACACTTGATCTAATAAGTTTGCAGTTAAATCTCTCCAATCTGATACCAAATAACTGATATAACGTTTTTTTAATTTTTCCAGTCTAACTGAGCCATTTGCACCCAACATAGAACTCAATTCTGATTTTTCAATAATTTGCTCTACCAAACTCAAATTTGTAATAATGAAAAAACCAACTCTTGGCTTTTGTGTATTTTTACTGCTATTTGGATTTGCAATATCTGGTTCCTGAGTAGGTAGCAAAATTTTCTGTACTCTTCTCTCCAAGCTGACACACAATATATCAAGACAATCACTCAAAAAGCAAGATAATAGCGATGCAGAGTTATTTGGATCCAATTTTCCACTGAATGTATATTCTTTATCTAAATGGTTCTTTGGCAGCCAGCTTTGTCTATCGATGTGGGCAATTGCTCCAAGACAACCCGATTTATACTCACTGAATCTTCTCAATCTTGACATGGTGTCAACGGTCACTTCGGTAACACCATTGTCGGCCGGAATTGATGACATCTGTTCAGCCTTCGATTGTATTTTTATGATGACGTCTTTAAATAATGATTTTGTGACATTTGTAATTTTTTCGAGACAATCCTGAAGGGGATCGTAATCATGCAATGGGTTACTTCTTAATGCCCTTTCAACTTCATTAACGTTATCAATCATTTCAAAACTAAATAACCCGGCGTTCTCTAAATTACTCTTAACCAAATTCACGTTATTATTGAAAACATGTACATAAGAATCCAGTAATGGTCTAATAATGTTCACTATCACAAAATTTTTATATTCATCCTTCTGTCCATACAAATCATCAACTAATGATTGTTCGTTGGAAATAAAACCCAATAATGCATCTGTATAACTTAATAAACCACTACTACCTTTCGCATAAGGGGCATTTTGACTTTTTGTTACTTGTTTGGTAAATGGTTCTAAGAATGCCATACATTTTAATATTAAACTGGTTCTCTCTTTTATGAACATTTCATGTATATTGGAAGATTCGGTTGTATTCTCAAAATAATCTAAAATAATAGAAAGTTCATTGATAAATTCATCAGAAAAATACGGAAATGGTGTCTTTTTATTCATATTAATTTGAGGATCGAATGATTTCATTGACTTCAATACAGCAACAAAATATAACTTCAATTTATCTTCACTAGCCACCACCAATTCGTTTAAATTGGCAATCATACCCCTAAACTCAGCATTTTCTTCTTGAGTAGCAGCATTTGATTTTATATAATCTAACATGTCATCTAATTTATGAATTGATTGAATATATGGTTTCAACCCAATCTCATGTATACCTTTCCTTAATAACACTTCATATTTAGAGGCCTCATTAGCCAATTCTTTGACCGATGACACTGCATTTAATGTACTCTCAATATTTTTCTGCATTGTAGAGAGCATATTATTTCTCGAGATAATAGGGGTGAACAACTTACTGGATTGATTCGATGTAAATGCAATCTTTTTGAAGGACTTGTTAATATCTAACGTAAGTCTATTTGCTTTTTCTAAACTCTGAGAGAGTACCAGTACATCTGCTTCATCAATATCAATATCATTATAACTCATTTTAATCTACCTTTCGACTTAGATCCAAGTATCAATTCTTAGATTCCTACCTTCCTATAATTAATTCAAATATATTATCAAATAATCCCCTTTAAATCATCAGAATTTGATAGGTTTTGAATCTCAGATAAACAAACAACTTCACAAAAGTTATAAAATCTCAATTGTAATTATATCGAGGCCAATATTATTACTTTTAAGTCTCTAACTCTACCTGTTATTGCATGTTCTTTTATATAAAATTGTTCTTAATTTTTGGTAATTGAGAAATTTCAAATCTACTATTTTAATTTCAAGCCGGGTCAAATTTTCAATTTTGAAATATAGTATCAATCGAGATGAGATATTGATGGTGATGAGATAGATATATAAACGAGAGATCCAACTATATCTTGAGTTTAGTACCTCTAGACTCGACCAAAGTGGAGTTTTAAGGCAAGTGATCGAATTACTGTTGGGGTTTGTTGTTATTGAAAGAAAATTCTGTGAGCAACGGTCAAAAATTGATTGAGATGGAAGGTTCTAAAGATAATGATGTTGTAATGTTAGTGGATAGACTGGAAGAAGCTTCTACGTTACCACATAAAGGGAAGTCTATTAAGAGAGTGTGTGATTTATTTAATAGTGATGAAAAAGTTGTTAGTTGGAAATTTAATGAATGGGATTATGGGAAGAATAATATTAAATTGCCGTGTAATGCTCGTGGATTATTCATTTTGGATAGTCCTAATCCTCGTATTGTTGCCAGAGGTTATGACAAGTTTTTCAGTATTGATGAGGTACCTTTTACAAAATGGGATTATCTATCTGCCAATACTATTGGTCCATATGAAGTGTCAGTCAAGGCCAATGGCTGTATCATTTTTATTTCAGCTTTGGAAGATGGTACTTTGGTAGTTTGTTCTAAGCATTCTACAGGACCAAGAGATGATTCAGATAGAAACCATGCTGAAGCAGGTGAAAGATTTTTGAGAGAACAGCTAAAGGGAATGAACATTGATCCGTTAGTTTTTGGTAAAGAATTGTCTGATAGAAATTTGACCGCAGTGACAGAATATTGTGATGATTCGTTTGAAGAACATATCTTAGAATATACTAAAGCTGATGCGGGGTTGTATTTACATGGATTAAATGTAAATTCAATATCATTTGACACATTACCAATGAAAGAGGTGGATGATTTTTCAGCGAAATATGGTTTTAAACAAGTCAAGTACATTACAAAACCAGATATATACAGTTTAAGACTATTTTTAGAAGATTGTGACAAAACTGGGTCCTTTGATAATCAAGAAATTGAAGGTTTTGTGATTAGATCTAGAATTACTTCAGATAATAGTGTTTTTTTCTTCAAGTACAAATTTGAAGAACCATATTTGATGTATAGACAATGGAGAGAAGCTACTAAATATTATATTCAAGGAAGGACTCGTGCATTCAAATTTAAGAAACACAGGTTTATTACAAACAAATATTTAGATTTTGTTATCCCAATTCTAGAAAGTGATCCTACATTATGTGATGAATATATGAAAGGATTAGGAATTATCAACTTAAGAAACAAGTTTTTGGAATCATATGGTATGAATGGTATTGAGGTTTTAAACCATGAAAAAGTTAAAGAATTAGAATTAAGAAATGCATTGGATTTTTCAAAGGTTGATGAAAAGACTAAATTTCTTATTGTGCCAATTGCTGTCATTGGCTGTGGTAAGACAACCACCGCGATGACTATTAATAACTTATTTCCAAATTCTTGGGGTCATGTTCAGAATGATGATATTACTGCAAAGGACAGATCACAATTAATGAAGAAATCATTAGAATTATTAGCGAATGAAAATATTAAATGTGTATTTGTAGACAGGAACAATCATCAGTATAGAGAAAGAAAAGAAATTTTAGCTTGGTTGGAAGAGTTAAAAGAAGATTATTTACCATATGATACAAATATTAAAGTTATTGCTATTTCTTATGCAAATTATGATGATATGGATGTTATCAGGAGATTGACAATTGAGCGTGTGAGAAAAAGAGGTGATAATCATCAAAGTATTAAATCTAGCAACTATGGTGAGAAAAAGGTATTAGGAATTATGGATGGATTTATTAAAAGGTTCCAAGAGGTACAAGAGGACAGATCACCAGACAATTTATTTGATTACGTTATTCATGTTCATGTTCGTGAAACTGAATCTTCATTACTAAATACCAAATCCATTTTGAAATCGATTCATGAGAAATATCCTGTTCTGGTTCCTAGTATTCCGACTGATGAAGAAGTATTAATAGCATTTAACAAAGCTTTAGCGTATAAACCTTCAATAGTTAAAACTTTTGGAAACCCGCCAGGGAATAAAAACAAGAATAAAGTAAAAAATAATAATAATGAGTCTAAAAAGAAAATATTCATTCTGTATTTTTCTGCAGATATAGAAAATAGATCAATTCTTACTGATTTATTCAAAGATGATAAAGTTTTGTCTTCTTTATCTGAATTTGATATGCAAATGATCGAGAAACTGTTCAACGAAAACAAGTTTCAGTCTGAATTCCACATAACTTTAGCTCATGTTGGATCGTGTAAAAAAGGTTCTCCTGGGCAGAAAAATATTTGGCAAGAGTATTCTAATCGTTATATGCCTTTGGTAAAGAAGTACCTAAAATCAATGAATAAGGATTCTCATGAGCAACATACTGTGATTAAGACTGAAGATACTTTAACTTTTTCAATTAAGCAGCTTTGCTGGGATGATAAAATTATTGCAGCTACTGTCCAACTGGAGGCATTTGCTGATTCTAATGGTACTTCACTACCAACACTTAAATGTGCTAATAAAGTTCCACATATCACGTTGGGAATAATCGAAGAAGGTACGAAACCTTTCTACTCGAATGAATTATGTGCTAATATCACTTCGGGAACTATTAAAAGTAATATGCGTAGTCTCGAAATTTCCAATTCAAAGGTATACAATGCAAATGTTTCAATACATTTATAATTTATAGACTAAATTGTGCTTTCTTTTTCAGAGTATCAATTATTTATGTGCATGAACATGAATGAATTTTTATTTAACTTATATATCTATTACTGTATAATTTAAATATTTTTTAGATCATTTATTATTGATTCAATTTCTTGGTTTAATGTTAAAATTTCATTAGCTAACGTAGATCGTTGGACTAAGATCATTTTTTTTTGCTTTTGAAGTTCCACTACCTTTTCCCGTATATAATCTATTGAAATCTTAGGTTCGTGAATTGTTGCAAGTTTGGGGGCCTTGGATAGAATCAGTTTAGCTTGAAACTGTTCAGCTGTTGGAGACATATTGATATTCAAAGTAGAGTTATGTAATTGGTTATACTCCCAGTCATTGTGATTTCTTAGATCACCTAACTCCTCTTGGTCATCATTATTTAACGCCTTCTCTATAGCTATTTTTCTATTATTTTTATTGATTCGTTTTTCTCTATCAGTTACTGCTAATCTTTCATCTTCAAATTCATCCATTCCAAAATTAAAACCAGTGATATCTTTATCATTATGCTTTTCAATCCCTCCCTGTTTAGTAATAATCTCATTCAATTCATGCTTATCCTCTTCATTAAGCAACTTAGTGTACATCTTTTCCTCCCCTTTGACATTAATTTTTAATCTCTTATTAAAAGTTGGCTTAATATCTGACGCTGCAGAATCATTGGGAATCAGACCCAGTTCGTTTAAGTCATCCATGTTCATTATCTTATATGTATTATCATTTCCCCCTATTGAATCAATATTAGCATTGGTAGCTGACATATCTATATTTTGTTCATCTTTATTATATAGGGACTTGTAGAAAGAATTATCAACCATTGGTATATCCTCATCATCGATAATACTGGGGCTTTTAATACCTTCAAATTTTTTTTGGAGCTTTGGAGCCATTAAGATGCCAGCATTAACATTAGTGGTCTGACTAATCCTATTGGTAGTAATAAGATTATTTGCTCCTTCGTCCTCATCATCCTCATCATTATATTGAAGCTGTATTTTATTCCGTTTTATCGATGTCGTAGTTGTTGAACTTTCTAGGTTGTTGACTTTAAACTTTGATCTCTTTCTAAAACTCATAACACTGTAAAATATGTAACATTAATCGGTTCACAATTATGAAGCAGCCATGATCCACTTTATATAGTCTTGCTTTACTTTTATAATATGTCTTAACATATATAGTGAATTTTTTTAACTTCTCTTATAGCCTTAATAATTTTAAAATATTAAATTATATAATGAAATATATTTAAATATATCTAAATAATATATGCATGATTAGGATGGTAGTGATAAATATAGCTATAGACAATTGAATCTGCTCACCAGCGTATTGTGATTGATTATAGACTGATAGATTTTTAAAAACCTTTAGTCATGGAGTCTTTAAAGGAAAGAAAAGAGGCCTTTGTTTCAGGGCTTGAAGGTGGAACAATTTTGGAAATTAATGTAGTTACATCAATTGCTTTGTGTTCTTATTTTTGTTACAATCTGATTACTATTCGGAATCAGAGTTATGGGTTAGTTGCTGAGTTTGCTTTGTTATGGGTGTCGTTACTACTGTCTGTTACGAGTTACTCGAATAATCCATCGATGCTGATGACACTGATTTTAATTCCATCAATAACTGTGTTCTTTTGGACGTTGAGAAGTCCTTCACCAACTAAAGAACAAGATAGGTTTCTTGATGATTCCCCAGATGAGAAGAAAGATAACTCCAAGAAGTTGGAACTTATTAAGTCCCCGTATTTAACTGGATACCGTGGGGGAATGTTGATTTTAACCATGATATCGATTTTTGCAGTTGATTTTAACATTTTCCCTCGTCGTTTTGCAAAGGTTGAAACTTGGGGTACTTCATTGATGGACCTAGGTGTTGGATCATTTGTTTTCAGTAACGGTATTGTATCATCAAGAGTTTACTTAAAAGAAAAACTTGATATAAAATCTAAAAGAAACCCACTAATGCGCATTTTGTTGGGATTTAAATCTGGCTTGGTGTTATTATTATTGGGCTTATTAAGGTTATATTTTGTTAAGAATCTAGAGTATCAAGAACATGTTACTGAGTATGGAGTTCATTGGAATTTTTTCCTTACGCTTGCCTTATTGCCACCATTCTTATCAATCTTAGATCCAATTACAGAATATATTCCAAGATTTGTGATTGCTAGTATGATATCTCTAGGCTACGAATGGGTACTAATGAGAAACGATAAAGAAATGTTGACATTTCTAATTCTTGGTGAAAGAAACACCTTTTTCAGTGCAAATAGAGAAGGGATATTATCATTTTTTGGCTATTGTTCTATTTTCTTATTTGGCCAAACTGCTGGCTTCTTTTTATTCTTCAACCATCCTACTAAAAATAATTTGTACAAACCTTCTGCTATTATAATTAATAAGAAGAATAAACAGTCCCAGTCACTTTCAAGATGGGACAATTTGACCACCGTCACCCCTCTACGTGGCCTATTGATATGGACAATTCTAACAACAATGGTATCAAACGTTATTTTTGCTTTGCACCCATTTGATGTCTCTAGAAGATTTGCTAATATTTCATACACTGCATGGGTCGTAACATACAATTTAGGCTTCCTAACATGCTACTGTATGATTGATACATTGTTTGGAAATACAAGTAAAAACTATATGAACTCTGAAATTTTTGAATCTGTTAACAGAAACGGACTATTCATGTTCTTATTAAGCAATATCACAACAGGATTAGGAAACATGTCGATATCTACCATTGATGCAAGTGACTCCGCTGCAATTGCAATATTACTAGGATATTCCATTTTCCTTATTTCAATCTCTATATTTTTACATCATCGTAGTATTTATATTAAATTCTAATTGCAAAAATATTGATATCCCAATTACCCAAGGTTAGCCACAATTAGTTTCAATTTATAGATACAATTAAAATAAAATAAAATTAGAATTTTTTATTAGCACTCACTTCTTTTCTATCTATCATCAGAAGCTTTTAGAACTATATAAAACTACATAAAATAACAACCAATTGTTTTATATTGAACTCAATTCTATTGGTCATCATCTCTAATTCTATTCAAAGTTATCTGTTATAAACAGCTAATTATCAAGGTTTACTACTAAAATGCCAAGATAATGGTACCTGAAATTGAAATTTTTCCCCTCGAGGCACCGTGAACATGCAAGAAACAAATAGAAATTTCAATAAATTGAGATGCAAATATACTCCATGAATATCAAACTGATGCAACATACAAAGTATAAAAGATCAAAGTGACTTAAAATATATCAATAATATTAGAGATTATTTTATTTGTTTAGAAAATATAGTTTATATCTGTGTGGATTTGAATGAATTGAGAGACTGGTACATTCAAAATTATTATTCTCATGAAGAATAAAAATGTCAAGCATGATCATTTTAGTAATCAAGATGTGGACCCATCTTTGAAGGAGGCCTTGGAATTTAGGTCAGAGAGAGTTGATATCATTAACGCGGATCCTGAATCGTCCACCTTTGTGTTTTGGTTTATTGTTTCTTGCTATTTCCCTGTTATTACAGCTTGTACTGGACCAATTGCCAATGCATTATCTGTTGCCTGTGTTGTTGAGAAATGGAGAGAAAAATGGGAATATGTCGATGGAGTGAAAATAGAAAAGCAAATTAACGATCCCAGGGCAATTTTTGCAGTTAATATTGTATCATTTGTTATTTCGTTTTTTTCTAATGTTGTATTGACATTACATTTTGCAAAAAAGATTGATTATGAGACGTCACAAATAATCAATATATCAGGATGGACCGTTTCTGGAATCATGTTATTGGTTGATGTGATTGTTTGTGGGACAAAGCTAACTTTCCAAGAAGGATACCATAAACATACTGGATTTTGGTTTGCAGTCATCACCTGTGCCATGTATTTTTGTTGCACAATTACATTATCGATTCATTATATTGGATATAAACTAAGGAAATATCCGGCAAGATTTAATTTAGTTAAAAATGAAAGAGCCGTTATGGTATTTACAATTATTTTTTCAATTTGGTTAATCTGGGGCGCTGGTTTATTTTCAGGTTTATTACACATTTCTTATTGTAATGCAATGTATTTTTCTGTCGTTTCTCTACTTACCGTTGGATTGGGTGATATTCTACCTAAAACAGTTGCTACTAAGATTTTAATCTTATTTTATTCATTGACAGGTGTCATTAATCTAGGTTTAATTATTGTAATGACAAGAAACATTATCCAAGGCTCAATTGGACCAATTTTCTTCTTTCATAGAATTGAAGAAAGTAGATTGATTATATACAATAAAATAAAAAATGAAGAAATAGCAAGTTTATCTTCAAAAGAGGCTTTTGAAATCATGAAGAATATACGACGGGACTCAAGAAAAAAACAGATTGCATTCTCTTTAATAATGACAGTTCTTATCTTTATTGCATTTTGGCTTCTTGGAGCAGTCGTTTTTAAGTTTGCAGAGGAGTGGTCCTATTTTAATTCTTTATATTTCTGTTTTCTCTGTTTATTAACAATTGGATACGGTGACTATGCACCGGTCACTGGTGCCGGAAGAGCATTTTTTGTGATTTGGGCTATTTTGGCTGTTCCATTAATGAGTGCAATTTTGTCAACAGTTGGTGATGCATTATATGAGTTAGCAAAGACAATTGATTTTCAATTAGGTAAAAATATTTTTCATCAGGATTTGAACTCTTTAATAATTAAGAACAATTACAAAGATACCATGAATTTATTAAGATTTAGTACCGGGGAAATTTTGACTTCAACTCATGTCACAGATTTAAAAAGTGCTATAGATACTCAAAATGAAGAGGAAGACGACAAAAATTCCAGCAGTACCAATGTGGATTTGCAATCGAACTCAAATATTAGATTTTCGCCACCAGATATTACAAGAGATTCTTCCTCAATTTCTATAAAGACAAGAACGCATTTTCTATCTGCCCTTAACTCCCCTACAGATACTCTTCCTGATGGTAAAATTCTAATACTAACAAAAAAAGAAAAACACGACAAGTTATTAGCACTTCAAGCATTGTTGAGTGGTTTTTCTCATATACATAATAATAGAACTTTTGACCAAAACTTCAAGCTATCATTTGAGGAATGGAACACGATGGCAGAACAAAATTTATTGGATACAAGAAAATATTCTCAATCTGCAGCTGAGTCAGGAGTAGAGCAAAAAATTGATCCTTTGTTTTGGATTTCATGTGATACTCCATTAAGATTTCCAATAGATGAATCTAGATATGCTTTGGGTAAACTATTTAGAAGAATGGCACATTTGACCGATGAATTAGTTGCCGCTGAAAGATACGATTTAATGGGAGAGGAAGGATATGAAAGTTCCGATGCTGCTACTGATGAAGAATTTTTGTCGGATAGTAGTAGTTATATTGCAACTGGACATGAAGTGTATGAAAGTTCATCCTCATCATAAAAACAATAAGCATAATATCGAAGTTGACATGAAATTCTGTCATTTTTATGCAAAACATTAAACTCATAGATCACTCTATTTGGTTATATTTGGATTGGTTTTGCACATGCCACATTAAACTATTACCTATATTATAAGAACAATACAAAAATACACGTTAGCATCAATACATTGTACTATGACTCTAAATATCTATGTCTATATGTCTATAAGTTAGATTTCGAAGAAGTTCTGAATACTATTTACCCTGCTCAATCCTTATGGTAGCTGTATTTATGAAATCTTTACTAGTAAAATAATCTTGACTATTTAAATAACCAGCTTTAAGGGCCTTATTGTACTTCCTTCTTGTTCGCTGTCGTTTAAATCATCAATAATAAAGCACATATTGGTGAATTTAAGTAAATTACAGATATTATTTTGCTATAATCACTTTAGATCTGGAGATTTGTCAAAATCGTGGTACATTTTGTTTAGATTTCCATTTTTTGACCTGGATGGTAATGATTAAGATTCTAGAATAGAATACGCAAAGAATTTATCACAATAAACAAGCCTGGGAAAGTCTTCTTCTTTAATACTGATATATAGTAGTGATATTTTTAGTATTCAAAAGTTATGGCAAAACAACAACATGTTGGGGGTGTTTTAAGTGGAGTTAATCCTTTTGATTATAATCCCAGTTCTCCTATAACTCTGTTTTTATTTCAAGCATGTTTAATTTTATTAACTTGCAATCTGCTACATTTTTTTATTGCAAAACTACGACAACCAAAAGTTATTTCTGAGGTAATAGCTGGTGTGATTTTAGGGCCAACCGTTCTTGGTCAAATACCGAATTATTTAGACACAATCTTTCCAGAGGAATCAATAACAGGGTTGAATCTTACTTCCAATTTAGGTATTATACTGTTTATGTTTTTTCTTGGGTTAGAAGTTGATGTTGATTTTATCAAAAAGCATATTAAAACAGCCTGCTCTATTGGTTTCGTCAGTCTAGCAGTGCCGTTTGGGTGTGGTTGTCTAATTGCAATACCATTATTTCACACATATGCAAATAAAGATCCAGATGACACCTATGTTAAATTTTCTGTCTTTATGGTATTTATCGCCGTATCGATATCTGTGACAGCATTTCCTGTTTTATGCCGTATTCTTAATGAGTTACGATTGATCAAGGACAGAGCAGGGATAGTCGTATTGGCAGCAGGCATCATCAATGACATTTTAGGATGGGTTTTACTAGCTCTAAGTGTTATTTTATCAAATTCTGAATCATCTCCAGTCAATACTGTTTATATATTATTATGCACTCTCGGTTGGTTTTTATTATATGCATATCCAGTGAAGTACATATTGAGGTGGATGTTAATCAGATATCATGAATTAGACAGGCCCAAACCATCAACATTTGCTACCATGTGTATTTTATTCTTAATGTTTATCTCAGCTTATTTCACAGATATCATTGGTGTACACCCTATTTTTGGGGCTTTTATTGCTGGATTAATAGTGCCAAGAGAAAATAATTATGTTGTTAAATTAGTAGAAAGAATGGAGGATATCCCAAATATAGTTCTAATTCCAATATATTTCGCAGTAGCTGGTCTTAATGTTGATCTGACGCTGTTAAATGAAGGTAAAGATTGGGGATATGTTTTTGCAACTATTTTTATTGCAATTGGGGCAAAAGTCATATCGGGTACTGTTATGTCGAAGTTACACGGTCTATATTTCAAGGAATCGATTACAGTCGGTGTTTTAATGTCATGTAAAGGTATTGTGGAAATTGTTGTATTAACTGTTGGTTTGAATGCCGGAATTATTACAAAAAAAATATTTGGTATGTTTATATTAATGGCTTTAGTTTCTACTTTTGTAACAACGCCGTTGACTCAATTGATATACACTGATGAATATCGTATTTTAATTCGAAAGAGAATTGCAGATACCAAATTGAAAAAAGAGGAAAAAGATACAGAAATGGCTTCAACTTTAGAGACGCCTATTATTGAAGTAGATGAGCTTTCTGATTCAGAATATTATGAAACTTTTGAGTTAAACAGTTTTAATAATATTAAAAATTATAGGCCAAGAAATGTTATAAATATAGTTAACTCTGCTGAATGTATCTCGGCGAATCTAGAGTTTCTTAATTTAATAATAGGTGGAAGAATTACTAGTAAAGTAACTCCAGAATTTACTCAAACTCATTCTGCTTTGAGTAGAAAATCCAGTGTATCTACAATGAAATCAAAAACACAAAAGCTTAGAAAATTATTGTCTCATAAAGAAGATATGGGAATGATTTCACATCATAACTCTACTATTATGGATACCATACATGAAATTCATTCCAATTTTAATAATGTCATAAGTCTTAGGGCAGTTCATCTGCGTTTACTGACAGAACGTACTACCGATTTATTACAGTCATCCACATTTTATAACGATGATCCAGATTTTACTGCTAATACTGATTCCTTGATTCAAATATATGATATTTTTTCAAGATTGAGCAAAGTTCCTTTTACCAGTGAAGTAATTTTTTCTACCCTGAAAGAAAAGGCCATAAATATCATTTCTTTAGATTCAAGTACCGATGATATAATGCTTTTACCTTTGAAAGGTGCGTCTTTTGACCACCATAATAATCCATTAGTTCAAGAACAATATAGTAACTTTGAACACATCTATTCGCATATTTTAGGATGTAATGACTTACATTCTTATTTTTTTAATACAATTGCAACTTCATTAAAAACTCATTTAATGGTACAAATTTCTAATAATGGTGGTATGGTTCTCTCTGATAGATTCAAAACAAAGTGCTATAACTTAGTTTTACCGAATTCATATTTATGCTCCTCAGATTACTTTTCCATCTATATCTTACTTTCAATATGTAATAGAGAAGTTATGGATGGCAACACTATTGATGCAAATATCTTTGTTAATTCAAAAAATTCCAATTTTTCAGAAGACTTTCACAATTTACTTGAAAATGAAGAGGGAATCGATGATTCAATAATAAATGTGGTATCTATTTCACCTGCTGCTATCAGTGAAAAAAATCATATGTCATTTATTGATCTTATTTTAAATAGTGGAACAATTGATATGTATAATTTGGAAGAGAGTATATTTATTATCCCTGAAGTTGAATTCTCTATTAATGAACCATTTTCAGAAGATACAAAATCGCTAATATTACATGGATCTAATAAGAAGTTTAATGTTATTGTTGCGCATTATTATAGCAAGAGTTCGTCATTTATAAGATCGGTATCACCACAATAGCTACTATACAATGAAATTACCTCCGCGCATTAATTCTTCTAAATAACTTTATTAAATATAAATAAGTATTGTGTTTGCTAAAATTTTGAAATTTTGCCTGAATCCTTGTAAAAAGACCAATCATTTATTTCTTTCTTCTGATGTGATTCTAAGTTTTGTGTAGTTTATTTTATCATTGGATTTGATGAATTTAGCAAGCTCGGTCTTACTAAATTCAAAATATTCATCATTCGAACAAAAAGGATGCGAAAGAAGTTTATCTGCCGTAGGTCTTGTATCAGGATCGATGCTAAAACACAAATCTAGAAAGTTTTTTGCAATATCCGAAACCAAATCCCTTGTATCCTCTGGTATCGGAGGAGCACTTTTGGATTGACCAATTTTGAACATAGCTGTTACTACTTCGAAATTTGACCAAGGTCTTTTACCTGCAAACATTTCCAGCACAACACAACCTAGAGACCATATATCAACTTTGGCGCTATAACCTTGTTTTGTGTCTACCATCTCTGGAGCCATCCAAAATACCGTCCCTCTCATTGTCATTTCTGAATTTGAGTATATATCTTCTGATTTTTTGGAAATACCAAAATCACTAATTTTACATATACCATCCTGATCTAGCAATAAATTGTCAGCTTTCATATCTCTATGTAGGATACCTCTGGAATGTAAATACGATAACCCTTCCAAAACTTGCTTAGTTAAATGACGAATTAATTTATCATCAAACCGCCCATACATTCTAATTAAAGAGCCTACGGAGCCACCAGCCACATATTCTAAAAACAAACTGTAAATATTGTTTTTCTTTTCAAAACCCAAATATTGAACAATATTTAAATGATCCAAATCTTTTAATGTGGAGACTTCTAATCTCATGGCTTCAACTGTATCAACAATAGCTTCATTTTGTGAGCTATATTTTGGAACTTCAATTTGTTTAACCGCAATCATTTCTCCTGTTGTGATATTTAAGGAAAGATAAACAGCACCAAAAGAACCTTTTCCTATCATCTCACCTTTAATCCATGCAAATTCGGTATATTCACCCTTTGAATTTTTAGCTTTGTTAATTGGGAATCCTTGCTTGTCAGTAACTTCAAAGATTCTGGTGCCCCACATCTTCGTGTTTTGTCTTGTCAATTTTCTAGAATTTTTTCTAGCTTTACTAGCTTCATGTGCAATTGTTCTGATAGTTTTGGTACGTTTTAAAGAATTAATTGGAGGTTGCTTAGTGCCATTTTCTGTCTTTATGTGATGTGGGCTTAATGGTGATAAGGCAGTATTCCTATTCGTAGATACCCTAGATTGGTTTGCAATTCCGGGATTTGGAGATGCTGGTGGTGTCACACCCTCAAGAATTGGCTTGTCTAGATTTGCATCAGGAAAAAATCTTTCCAAGTTTTTATAAACTTCTTCAGGTGATGGTCTCAATGTCATTTTTCTGGTTAATCCTTCACCCTCGTCAGAAATCTCATTTTTTAATACCATATTATCTTCATTATCTTCTTTGGATAATTTTGAATCCATATCACCTTCAAAATAGTTCTTAGCATCGTGATATTTACTAGAATCTTTGTTAGAATTGGAATTGGTCGACCATATAATGTCATCTGAAGAATCAGAATAATTTTCATCATCTTCTGGTTTGTTTTTATTATTACTATCAACATCTTTGTTAAACCATATTATTTCATCAAGCGAGCTGCCAGAATCGGAATCAGTCAAATTTGGAGCATCTGAGAAATTAATAACGTTTTCTTCGAAAACGTCGGCTGCTGAAGATGACGATACAATTCGTTTCGAATTTGTTCTTGACCCAATTCCTGGTCTGGCAGTAAGAACTGAAGACATTGAATTTTTTCTATTTGACTGTAATTGTTTAACTGAATTCGAATTTGCAATGTCATCTTCCGATTTTATCTTTCTTGTTGAATCAGAAGCCCCTTTATAAGGTTGTGGGGTAAATACTTGGGTTGATGCTGGAGTATATGCTGAAACAACGGATTCTGTAGTTTGTGAAATCACTTCAGAGGAGCCAGAATGTATAGAAGGCGATCTATTGCTGCACTT
The DNA here is from genome assembly GCA_003705975.2 of Tetrapisispora iriomotensis. Classification (NCBI taxonomy): domain Eukaryota; kingdom Fungi; phylum Ascomycota; class Saccharomycetes; order Saccharomycetales; family Saccharomycetaceae; genus Tetrapisispora; species Tetrapisispora iriomotensis. Next base: position 183,187 of record PPKC02000019.1, on the reverse strand, counting down.
TGAACGAGGAGGTTTAACACTACCTCTTTTTATTTTTAAAGAAGACCGTTTGGATAATGAATGCCTCTTCTGAGGAGATAATCCACCAGGCGCTTTGGGTGCATCTCTCTTTGGTGCTAATTCAATTTGAGATAGTTTTCTGTTTTCACTATCCATTAGATCATCTTTACTGTTAAACTCTGAGTTTCGGCTTTCTGGTGTAGAAAAGTATGAAAGTTTCTTTTCTGCATACAAATTAGGAAAAGATTGTTTCGATTTTAATTTTGGTAATGATGAATCTTCTTGAGAATCCTTAATATTCCAATAGTTGGTCTCTTCATTAGTATTGTAATCATAATAATGGCTTGGAGTTTGTGGGTACCTCCTGGAATAGGATGGTCCAAGTTCATCAAAGGAATTCGTATCAGACGAAGATGTTACAGTTATTTGATCAATTGAATTGATATTATTACTATTTATCGAATGTACTGAATTCTTACTTTTTACAGATCGGATTGAAACATTAGCCTCACTTGATACTGTAGCTGCTCTTGAACGCAATGGTATTTTTGAATGATCCTTAATTAAAAGTTTGATATTTTTTTGTATATGTATATTCTCAATCAATTGCTCCAGTACTTCATCTGGTAAATTATACCCTGGATCATGATTATAATCAGTTAAATGGATTGTTATATGTTTTGTTTTTAAATTGAAAAGATTAAACACGGTATCTCTAAAACTGTCAATTGATTTTAATCCCTTAGTAGAAATTGGATAAAAAGAAGTATTGTCTTTCGTTATTAAGATATATGAACAAAGATTGGCTGGTGTTTTAGGTAAAGGTAAGTATTTATCATCAATCAGAAATTTATTATTCACCGGTATATCTTTGCTTTTAGAGGTCTCTGATATTTTTTTATTGCTTAATTGATCATTAGACGTGTGTGCAGGTATTGATTCTGGTGAATTTTCTATAATATTATCAGCAGATAGGTTGTTGAGTGGAACCTTAATTTTAGCCGGACGAGTTAAAGTTTCATCTATTGATTTTGTTGAATGGATAGAAAGCAGTTCTTCTTCATCTAACTCTGCAGGTTTCTGATTTTCTTTAACCAAGCTTTTGTTCCTGAGTTTTTGTTCAACATTCGGAGAAAAACTCTTTGAAGAGTTTTGTGGTAATTTTTGCTGGGAAGCTGCCTGCTCAGATATACTCTTAAAGTGACTTTGTAGTTTTGGAGTGGATGGTTTAACATTAGCAGGTTTTAAAGTTGGAGTACCAGCAACACTACCACTTGATGACCCAAAAAGAAAATTGAATAAGGATGAATCTGAAGAGTTACTTTTATGATGCCTTCTAAAAATGCTTGGTGATATTGGAGGGGTTGTAGCAGACTGTGTATCGTTAACTTTGGGGTTTGTGTTAGTAGAGACTTGAACTGGAATTTTTAGATTGATATTAGAATTTGGTTTTGCAGGCGGTTGATTAAAATTAGTAGCACTTCGAAGAGAGATAAAACTCCTTCTATACAATGAACTAGCACTTTTGGTCTTCTTATGTCTATTTGTGGAATGAATTGTCTCTTTGTTTTTTATTCCAGAAGTATTTAATTTTACATCGCTAATAATTGAATCAGAGGTGGATCTTGTTGTATGTGCATCTTCTTGGGCCTGAGGGGTCCTATTACTTTCACTTGTTGACCTTGAAGGTTTTTTCTTATCAGATATTTTATTTTTTTCGTAGTTGTAAGTGACATTTTTAGTCATTGTTTCTTTCAACAAATGTTGGAATCTATTGTAAGATCCATTCTTTAAGTCAGGCAAATACTTTTCATATATGGCAAAGTTTTCATATGCTAGTAGTCTAATAAAACGATTTCCATTTATTTGGTGTCTTTCAAAAAATGCAATCCAAACATCAGGAAATTCATAGAATCTTAACCATGATAGTATACGAGCTGTAGTCCAGTTATTGGGATCTGTGGTATCCCAAGGGAGTATTACATCATTAAATTCAGTGTATCCATCTTTGCTAATGGAAGTTGATTGTAAATGTTCGTTAGATGAGGTTGTCTGCATAATACATGAATCGCTTGAATTTGAAGCAGTAATGGTTTTCCGAAAATCTGACTCTTCATATATTGTTGTTCCATTGTTTGAATAAATATTATGGTTTCCATTAAATAAACCGAGAGAACTCGATTGAGAATGGCTCAATATTGGTTTCTCAATTGCTTGTGGTATTTTCTCTTTGCTCTTTTTTGAACTGTGTGTATTTGAAGTACATGACTGTTTTGATGTGTTAGAGGTAGGAGAACTGACTAAATTTTGAACATTTGAAGATACCGAAGATGATCTGGAATGTGAGCCTCCTGGTAATTTTTTAGCAAATTGCATCAAAGAAAAGAGTTCAAAGTAGGAATAATCTTATAATTACTCGAATTATTTGAAAATATTGCTAATTGTTTTACTATTGGTTATATATGTATCTATTCAATAAACAATTTTATCATATTTTCTAATATATCAATCTAACATCCATCATTTTGTTTTTATGATCTGGTTTCAAATATTGAATTTTATTCATAAAAATTCATAAAGCGATGTTTCATTTTTTGCACTATTAAAATATTCTATATATATAAAGATAGTAAAATAATATTGTATTATTTTTATGAATGTTGAAAGTATATACATGAGAGTTATTTATTTTATATATATGTAGATGGACAATTGATTTAATCACATGAATTCAGCTTTTTAAAAAACATAGAATATTAAAAGTGCGCTTGATTATATCTACCAGATACGTTGACACAACAATGAAATAGTACAAATGAGGAATTCGGAAAATTTAAATGAACATTCTAATTGACTGATAATTCTGAGATTCTGATAACTGTTAAATCACCTTTGCTTGTAGCATGACGAACTTTCCTATTTCTCCTCTTGGAAACCTCTCTTACTTGGAATGCACGCTTTGTTTTCTCCACGACAGTTGCCTTTAAATTATACAAAGTTGGATCAATTGGAGCATCAACTAATTTAAAGTTTCTTGAACCAAGTGTAGTGACATCATTTAGCACCAAAACATCGCCTACGTCTGCAGATTTCAATTTAAAAGGTAAAGTAACTATATCACCCTTAGTGACAAGATATGGACGTTCGTGGATCTTGAATATAGCATATATTTCATTAGTTAACTTTAAAGGCGCAAGATCATTCTTCTGAACCGGATTCCTCCAAAAAGAAGAAACAGAGAATGATCTAAAAGAGTTGATACCTATAACTCTCTCGGTCAAGTTTGCTCTGATAAGAGGAAACATTTTAGCAGAACTTCTCGCAAACATCGCACACTCAACTTTAAATGTTCTTGTACCTTTGTATAAACTAGAATAAGAAAGAATTCAAGATTAGAAGCAAGTATTATGAAAGAAATGTGTTTTTATAGTATTTGTATACTTATTAACTTGTTACCAACCGAATTTGTTCGAATATTTAATCTGAGAAATCTTTCAAAATCTCATGAAAATTCATAATTGATCATGTGATTAAAAATGTATTTTCACAGAAGTGTCAGTAAATCTGGCGACACACTTTATTTGATATTATATAAATAATTCATTTGGTATAAGGTAATAGAGTTGAAACTGATTTGGATGAGTAGCATATTTTGTGTTACAACAATTAAATTTGTATGTTTAGACTTTTTAGTTAGGCGAATTGGTATCAATGAAAATAATTATCGGTGCATAGAATAAAATATTGATTTGAAACCAATTCAAATAAATTATATTGTAAGTTAATAACTTGTTATAGTAAATTAAGCATCACGATATTCGAACGTTTTTTTAATTGAATTTTGTAACGAAATGGGTCAAGTAAATGTTTTTCTTAGAAACTTTCGAAATTCGACCAAAATATTAAATTTGAATAGAATGATCACCAAGTAAATGGAAAAACTAATAATCCCTATAAATTTACTGTTCTTCTTTTTCTTTTCCCTATTATTATTATTATTATTATTATTATTATTATTATTATTATTATTATTATTATTATTATTATTATTATTATTATTATTATTATCAATTATACATTTTATGATACAACATTATATATTTTTGTTCTATCAGGTATTAGGAAAGATCTCAAAAATTCATGAAAACTCTCTTCTATCAAGTTAAATTACAAATGTCTACAATCGAATTCAAAAAACGTAATGAACATGCAATGCAACTAGAGAGATACAGTGAGTATCTCTCAAAATTGAAATAATAAAGTTTATATTAAACTTTAAATGAAAAAATTATTTTATTAATTAGAGAATCTAATTAATGTGTGATATTGTTATTATTGGGAATTATTTTTATTGAAGTTAACCATGTCCATTAGTCTTTCTTGCTCATTTTCATCCCATGACAAGTTATCAGATTTAGATCTGAATAATGAACAACCCCCAGTGTCGTCTTTAAACTCTTCGATTTTATTCTCAGAATCATCCAGGTTAGATAAATTTGCAACATCTTCTAGTTCAGCATCACTATTATCACTAATATCGCTGTTATTGTCATTTTCATAGCTTTCCTGGAATTGTTCTTGATCATATGTTCTATGTGAAACAGTAGGAGTAATTGTATCACTATATATAGGATTATCCAGTTTGGCATACGACTGGCCATCATCATTTGGGTCCAAATACTCATCCTCTTCACCATTTAATTGAAACTGATGACGAAAAGCATCATTTTCATCAGGATGATCATCATCGTATGAAGAGAATCTAAAAGACTTAGAGTTGCCCCAGCTGTTATCTTCATTTTCAGTTATTTCAGTTGTGAAATCATCATCACCATCATCATTATAGCCTCTTCCTAGCTGAGTGGACATATAATCGGTAAATTTATTACCCTCTACTGGATGCTTTATGTTATCTTGAACACTTTCTTTATCAATTACCGAAGTTGGTTCCAGGTTTAGCCTAGTTTTATTACCATTAGCATCAATGTATTCATAATATTTGGGATTATCAACATCGTTATACTCTGCATAGTAATCTTCATCGTCGTCTTCATTCTCATGGTAATTATCAAAACCATTCTGTTTGCTATTAAATGTTATAGGTGAATATATTTCATCACATTCCTTCCTTAAGTCATCATCCTCATTCCCAACTGTAATTTCATCGTCGCCATTATGATTCCTCTCCATTTCGTTATCAACAAGATCATCAATATTTTCACCGTCGTATTCTCCGAAATCACCCAAAACTGTATTATATTTTTCTCTTGTATCAGCTAAAATTGTTTCTGTATATTCTTTCCACAAAGGTTCATGAAGGATTTCCCATGAAGCTTCGTCATCGAATTCAGATCTTACTTCTTCAATGTATGCAGTAAATTTTGCAACTTCTTCTGCAATTAAAATAAGATGACCCATATAACCCAGTCTTAACTTTGTTTCTTGCTCATAATCTGAACATTTTTTATCACCATCCATAAGCATTTTTGTAATATTTGTGTTAGTCAACAAATCTATCAAAAGAAACTTGTTAAAGCCTGTTTTTAATGGACCATTAAAAATTTGTTGAACAATATCGAATACGACATTATGAAGGAAATTATTCCAAGAAAATTTGAAAAACATTTTCAGTATAGTTTTAATTAGTTGTGAATCATATAAAGCTATCTTCAATCTATCGCCGACTGAAGGTGCTTCACGCAGAGCTTCTTCCGTATAATTAACTGATTGTTCTGACTGTGTATCGGAATCATCGTGTTCATTCTCCTCTTTTGGTGATGGGACCTCAGGTTGCTCATCGTGCTTTTTATCAAGAGAATCGTCATCCGAGCCTAGGTGTAGAGAATTTAACTCAGCTTCCATTTCAGTAATAGTAGGTTCATTATCCAATCCCGATAGCTTATCTACCTTTGCCAAACGTTTTCTCTCTATGTCACGTTCTTGTATGATGATTTCACCTTCGCGTTCATTTAATAATGCCATATTAGAACAATGCAATAATTCTGCCACCAATTCACAAATTTTAAATCTTTCGAAACCCAAAGGTTCAATCGAACCAAATGGCGTTTTTAACTGAGACAACTCTGCCTTAATCAACAGCTCATTAAATTCTGGAATATATTTAGCAAAGTTGTTGACTAAATGTCCCAAATAGATTGGATCTCTATCATTAGGAGGATGTGTTTGAATGGTTGTGTACATAACTTGAACAAAATCATAGTCAGAATTATTCTTTCTTATTAGTTCAATAACAATTCCAACACCATTGTTCAACGATGTCCCACCTTTTAACATAATCTTAATAAGCTTTTCAACCATCTCTTGCGATACTAATTCTCTAGATAATTCGTTTGGACCAATTGCAGAAGTAATTTCATTATTCGAATTTGCACTTATTGTAACAAATGCCTTCAGGAAATCACCAGCAGCTGATTGGGTGGATATACTGTACTCTGGATTTAATCTATCCAAAAGATTTGAAATAAAATTCTGTTCTTTCAATCTATCTATGACTCCAGTTGGACTATCTGTTTTATCTGTGGAAATAACTTTTAATAAAAAATCCATTAGCGGTGGATTATCAATATGAGTCAAAAACCTTTCAACTAGACAATCCTGACTTAAAATGAACTGTAGCATACTTGTAATATCCATATCTAGAAGACGCTCTGAAATTTTCATGAAATAGGTTGAAGATATTATAGAAAGTGGGGAGGAATGGTCCATGATTGACCATAATTTTTCCAATAAATCTGGATTTTCAATAACTGCAGAAGATATTGGCCAAACATCGGCTGACAAAATCTCTGCTGCCATTCTTGCCCTTCTAAGTTCGACTTGTTCTTCCATTTCTTGAGGAATAGTAACACTAGTCTCCTGGGAAATTTCTGATCTGTTATCATCATCAACATCTAGGTAACCGTTGCTATCTGAATATCCATAACGATCTGTTTTGTCTTCTTCATTTTTTTCATCACTGTCGTTTTGAGTTTCTTCACTTTGAGAAGGAATGTTTTCTTCAACTAGCAATTCATCACTCTTTTCATCCAGTAAATCTTCATTAGTAACGTAATCAATTAGCTTGGATAAAACTTCCGGGTACTTCAAATAGATCAATAATTTGAAATTTGAACACATCAGTTCTGTGTATAACTCATCATCGTCCAAGAAATCATCCAATACATCTATATTTGGTTTATAATTTAAGAAGTCTGCTTCTGTGGTTGGTAAGCTACTATTACGATCTTCATTTTCAATTTCATTATTGTGGTCATCTTCATTATAAAACCCATTCACGTCGCCATGTTCACCATCCACCTCATTAATATCACTTTGGCTATTGCTTAAATCCTCTGAATCTAATTTGAAACTAATAGAATTCCCATCATGTAACTGTTTCGGTATACTGTCGTCATCAATCTGTTTAACCGTTTCTTCTATCTCATCTTCATCTTTCTCTTTCTGAGTAAAAATTTCACTTACATTTTCGTTATCATTTTCGATTTTAATAAATGCTCTACTCAAAATCTTCGAAATTGGAGATTCTGTAGTAAAATCTTGTCCAAACTTCCAAAATGAACTGGACATACTGAAATTAATTTATCAACTTTTCAACACTTAATTTACAATTTTTATAATCCCACTATTTTCAACTACCGTAATTTCAATTATAAAATATATTATTTCCAATTATTGTTATTATTATTATTTATCTATTAGAAAGATCCAGTACTAGTTAATTTAATAAGTTTTCCCAGTGTTCTTTCCTCTTATTATCGTGTTCTAACTGAAAGAGTCGTTCTCAGTTTGTTGAATCGATGATATACAAATTTCGTCAATATCAAAAATAACAAAGGGAAATATAGAAATTAAATATATAGAATGATAATCAAGAAGTTCAAATTCAAATTCAAATTTCGAATTCAATAACTATATAATTGAATCATTTACTAAATCGAACAATGTAATAAAAATATTTTTCTTTGAACTGTTTTAATGTTATGGAATTTTTTTCATGACAGGTCCAGTTCATCAATTTCATTATTCATCTTGTTACGCTAACAATCAAATTGAAAAAAAAATAAAATTTTCATTTTCAACGAACATGAGCCTGAAAAAAAAAATTGACTAAGATGAGATGGGATGAGATGAGATGAGATGGTTAATGTCCTTCTTGTTCATATATATATATATATGAGTCTGTGTATTAATTACGTTTTCATGATGATATGAAAATGTATCTATAAATAATTTTTGGTTTCTTTTTTGAAACGCATGATTTGGTGCCATAAGTATATGCTTTGATTATATTAGTTACAATTGGGTTTGAGATTCATTTGGGACTTCTAATTCTCCGGACTCTTCACCTTCCATTATTTCAGTTACGCATTGAAATAATTCTTTCATTTTTGCAGTGGTAGCGAATAGTGCATTATTATTGGTTTCTTCTTTTTTTTCACTTTCCAGTTCTAGTAACATGATTTTGTTTTTAATGAAATCGATTCCAAAGAATCGACATAATTTAATCATTACTTTTGTGTTAAAAATTTGAAAATAATTGTAAAATCTGCTTTCATAGTACACTTTCTGTGATAATAAAATTAGGATTAGATTGATGTTGTTACAATAGATCTTGTTGTTGTCTTCATCTTCTTTTCCTACTTTAAGATATATTTCTAATAATTTTGTGCAACTGATAATATCAAATCTTGATAATAAACTTGTTCTAAAACATGTGATAGCGTCGTCATAATTCCAAGTTCTGAACATTGTCAATCCCAGGAGTTCCCATTCCAATCCACTGAATTTGATTACAGTATTACCATTTTCGAGTTGATTTTCGTTTGCTTTTGTTGGTTCAGCTAATGTAGTAATATTATCTTGATCGTTAAACAAATCATGAGAATTAACAATGCTCAAATCTTCGTAAATATCTAAAAATAGCTGATCTAACCATCTTTCACATAATCTTTTTTGCTTGATTGTTTTTTCAACTATCTTTTTATGCGATTGTTTGTTTGTAATATACTCTTTTTCCATGACGAATATTGTTGACCTCAATTCTAACAGACCATTCCAATTAATTTTACATGTGATCTCTAATAAAATGTCCATGATTTTTTTTTCAAACCACGAATATTGATTGATGATAGAATTTCTTTGTAATAATTTAGGATCGGTTATAGATTTTACTTCTAATGGTGAGACAAAGTTACTCAGATTTTTAGATGGAATCCCATATATTGGACCAATTTGCGAACAAGAATCATTCATGTATGAATTAACTTTACCATCACTGCTTTCAAATGCCATAATAGTTCTACCATAAATAAAATACCTTAACTCACTTTCGGTCCTGTATTTATTTATTTTCGTCAAATTATCTAACTCTGCTGAAGTTAGATCACAATCTGAATTGCTTACGGCTACTTGTTGTTTCTTGCTTTTATGACCCAATGGCTTTTTATAATTAGAATCGATTAAATTTTTTTGAGAAGTTATATTCATCTTTTGGCTATCATATTTTGGTAAACTTGACATTGAATTTATTGATAACAGTGCATTATCATACTGTTCCAACTTTATATATATCAATGCTAAGATGTACCATGAATCGAATGTATCTGAAGATAAGGTGGTAGACAATTTTGCGATTTCGAGTGCATCCTCTAGATCGTTTCTTTTCAATAAAAACTTAGCCTGTATATTTAATAGATCTGTCGTACAATTTACCAAATGTAAATTATCATTTTTAGGCTTTTGTGCCTTAATGGACGCTAACAATTCCCTTATTGTTACATTCAACATATTAATTAATTTTATATCTGAAGAATCATTTTGATCTAAAATTTTTATTATTACTAATTGATAGATTAAATTATTTTCAATATCTGATTTCATTAAACTTTCTAAAATTCTTATAGTATAATCATTCAACTCAATGGAAGAAATTGACAAGAAAATTAGTAGAGATTGGGTCAAATAATTATTCAGAATGGTTAAATTAGTTGCTTTTGTCGAATCGAAACCAGCTTTATAATACAAAGGTAATTTTTCACACATAGTTTTAACAAATCTCTTTGAATTTTTGAATTCATTTATCAATAACGGTAATTCTACCAAACCTGGAGATTTCCAAGTATCATCATTATTAATGATAACACTTCTGATGCAACAAGAAACAAAAGCTTCTTCCCATAATTCATCATTCAATTCCACAAAAAGAGTTGGATTATGTAAATCAATTGCTGTGATTTGATATTTTTTAGGACTCTCATATCTAACCCTTATATCGACTTCACTAAAGATATTACAACAACAGAACGTCATCAATTGAAATTTATCATTGGAATCAGTTACATTAGAACCAGTATTTCTAACAGAATTCAATATATTCAAAAAGGATAACGGCATTACATCATTTGAAAAATCAATCCCTGTAACATTCATATACTCGCCAATTTCTCTTTTATAAAACCTATCAATCTTTGTAAAATGCAATAGATCAGGCAACCCAATGTTCAACATATCATTCGCCACCAATTCATTCAAAACAGTCGTTCTGTTCCCCAAACTCTCCCCAAACGATTTCTCCATAATTCTTGGGAAATTCCTCAAATCAAGCGAATTACTACGATTGTATTGATGATAACCATAATTATACGGATTATTATATATCTTCACCTGCGGAACACCAACAACTGCTTCACCACCTTCAGAATCTAACTCAGAAGCAACAATCGACTCAGACCTATCATTAACACTAGCAGTAATCGAATTATGCCTACTCTTCGACCCATTAACATTCGAAAGACTCTTCCACAAATAATTCATACCACACTCAATTACCTTACCACTTCACTTTGCAATCAACATTCCCTCTTCAAAAGAAGAATTTAAACTCAAATACCTTTATAAATACTTTTTACCTGTACTAGTAAAATCTTTTATTTTTATATTACTATTTATTTTCTTGTTCCTGATATTGGGTATCGAAGATCTCAAAAACTATAAACGTTTCAGAAATCTACATTTTACCCGAATAACAAAACTTATAACCACTCCCAACTAACAATCTGGTTTCCGCCACAAACCCGAAGTACAAGCCGACCACAAACCCTAAACCCTAATTTTCAATCAAAAACTGTGGCGTCCATCCCATTTTGAGGTTCTGCTCCCAAAAATCATGTGATTTCCAACAACAATTATTTCAGTGATACTATCAATAGTTTATGCGGTACTGTGTCAATTACATCTTGACTAATCAGAAGCACAACCGTTAAGCAGTTAACAGTGTCAATTCTCATATTGTGGTACTAAATAAATGCCTGTTAACATAGTTAATATTCATTGTTAATTAGTATGGGAAGTTGTTTTTCTCTAGGTGAAAAATTGCTTGATTTATTGATTGTTAACTTGAATTTATGGTTGTTTCTGCGGTGTTTTGTGTGTAAATTTTTATATTATTTGTATTAGTAATTGAAAAATTTATAAGACTCTCTTGATGATAGTAGTGTCTTGGACAATACGCTCTCGATGAGTATATAAAATATATATATAAGAGTTGATAAGTTATAAGAACGTGTGTTGGTGAAGGGTCAATGATTTGTGTTGTTTTATGTGGAGTTGTTAAAGGCGAAATAACGGTTTACAATTCGAGTTTTGTGTGATGGGTTTGCTAGCTTTAGGTACTCCATTAGTTTGGGATGAATCTCGAGAATACAACGATTATGTTAAGGAGAAGGGTGTAGAGTATATTTTGAGAGTTTTCAAGGCTGCTGGTGATAGAGAGGAGGATGAATTGTATTGGGGTGATGAGATTGAGTATATGATGGTTGAGTTTGATGAATGGAAAAAACAGGCGAAATTGGACGTGCAACATGATAATATTTTGACGGTATTGAATACTGATGGTGAGAGTAATTTGGATGGACTCAGTCAGGAACCATTGAACTATTTTAAGTTGTGCGTTGACAATAATGTTACTTTCCATCCAGAGTATGGTAGATTCATGCTGGAAGCGACTCCATACAAGCCATATTTGAATTTAAATGACAATTTTCAATCGATTGAGTATAACATGAAAATTCGTAGAGAGGTAGCCGAAGATATTGCGGCTTGTTACAATGATCCAGTGAACAATAAGAAATATAAACCATTGACCATTACTTCATTTCCACGATTAGGGACTAAAGAGTTTATTAACATTGAAGATAATTTGGTTTGGAATCATAAAAACCAAGCTTCTCGTTCGCTTTTCCTTCCTGATGAAATTATTAACAGACATATTAGGTTTCCAACCTTGACTTCTAATATCAGGGAAAGACGTGGTGAAAAAGTTGCTATGAATATTCCTATGTATAAAGATATTAACACTCCAGATTATGATGATACTGTTCATAAAAGAGATTGGTTTCCAAGAGAGGATGCAGAGGGGCCATTGGCTATGAAAAAAGGTCATATTTATTTGGATTCCATGGGTTTTGGTATGGGTTGTTCTTGTCTACAAACCACTTATCAAGCTCCAAATATTCATCAAGCAAGATATTTATATGATTCATTGATTAACTTTGCACCAATAATGATGTCACTTTCTTCCGCCGCACCTTTCTTTAAAGGTTGGTTAGCTGATCAAGATGTAAGATGGAATGTCATTTCAGGTGCTACAGATGACAGAGTTCCTCGAGAAAGAAGTGTCGAGCCAATTTTACCAAAATACAATATTGATGGTTTTGGTAGTATCGCTGAGGATAAACGTAAAGATGTTCAGTCGCTTCCAAATGCAAGATACAGTCAAGTCAGTTTATTCTTGGGTGGTAACAAATTTTTCAATAGAACATTTAATGATGCCAATGTTCCACTAAATGAAAAAGTTTTAAAAGTTTTACTAGAAAATGAAATTTCTCCAATGGATTACGATATGGCCAAACACTTTGCCTACTTATATACTAGGGACCCATTAGTTATATTCGAAGAGAATATTAATGACAAAACCGATAACTCTCTACAGAACCACTTTGAAAACATCCAAAGTACAAATTGGCAAACTCTAAGATTCAAACCACCAACTTTGGAAGCCACTCCTGATAACAAATCAGTTCCTGGTTGGAGAGTCGAATTTAGACCTCTAGAAGTTCAAATTACAGATTTTGAAAATGCTGCATATTCGATTTTTATTTACTTATTAGTAGAATCGATTCTTAAATTTTCAGGTTCTCTAAATCCATATTTATCAATGAATAAAATTTGGCAAAATATGGACACTGCTCACTTACGTGATTCAACTATAGCTAGTAAATTTCATTGGAAAACAACTTTTAATAATGACTTAAATCCTGAAGGAAACACTAATGAATATTCTATCGATGAAATTTTCCATAATAAAGAAAATGGTATTTTCCAAATATATATCAACCCAATTCTAATAGACAAAAAGCTAGTAGAAAAAGATTGGAAAGAACTAAAGAACTCAAAGGAATATCTAAGGATATATTATTATTTAAAGTTAATATCCGATAGAGCTAGTAACAAGATTCCAACTGCTGCTAGATATGTACGTGAATTTGTTTTGAGACATCCAGACTACCAACAAGATTCAAGAATTTCTGAACTAATCAATTTTGATTTATTAGAAGTGTATGATAGATTAACGCATTTTGATAATTCAAGAAATGAAATGGAATCATTTTTTGGTAAAGAATTGACAGATTACCTATTAAACAATTACCTAGATTAGTACCTAATAGTAGATTTAAAATTTCTTATGAATAAATATGCTGGTCGTAAATAGAAATTATTATGTATAAATTTTATACGCAGAATATTTATAAATTTATTGCATATGAACAAAATTAATTAAAAATCATTGTAGTATATTTACATGAAGTTATCATTCTTTGTAAATGAAGTTACTCATTTAGAATGTCATTTAAATGATCATATGGAACCTTCTCCATCCCATGATATGTGGCTGATATAGATCCGCGACCTTGAGTTAAACCACGCAATTTGTTGGAATATGCCATCATATCCTTTAATGAAGCAACTGCTTTTATTACCTTTAAATTCGATGTCTCATCAGTTAAGTTTGCATTATGTAATGTAATGTCTGGTGGTAAGTATTGACTGTCAGATATTTTTTGATATTCTACATTACTTCCTCCATCAGCAATAGATATCTCAGACTCATCACTAATTGATAGAATTGTTGCTTTCCTACTTCCTGTTAAATCTTGCATAACATTACCCATAAACTTCTGAGGTGTCGTTACTTCAATATCCATAATTGGTTCTAACACCGAAAAACAGTTTTTATCTAAATCAGAAAATGACTTAATCAAAGATTTCCTACTAATTAACAATAATTCATTAGGTTTTGTAATGTCTTTGGGTAGAAGTATATTACCAGAAACTCTAACTGCACAAGAAAAAAGTGGAAAATTGGCTTGTTTTCCACCTCTTTGTAGAACGGCAATAGAACTAGATATCAAAGTGTTTACAATAGTCTCATATGATATTTGATATGGCCATACATCTAGATTTCTAGCATTGATAATATTATTTTTTGGCATAATTAGGTAATTATCATCAACTCCTAGAGAAAACCATATTTCAGTTCCCTTGTCCAAGACTGCTGCAGTGTCTACTTTATCGCTTGTTTCAGCATCAATAGAAATTGGTTCCATATTCAAAGTAAGCCCATAACCTTTTTCATCATTATACATAACTTTTTCCGTTGCAGTTTCCAAAGTTTCTTTATATGAGACCATTAGTTTTCCAATATTCACATCAGCATTCAGTTCATTCAAGAGTTTATCTTTTGCAATTTCCAAATGAAGTTCACCCATACCACTAAGCATTGTCTGCCCTGATTCATCGTCCACAGTAATATGTAAACTTGGATCTTCCATTATTAATGCTTTTAAAGCAGTTTCCATAGAAGCTTTGTTTCCTAAAGTCTTGGGCTCTATTACTACACTAAAAACGGGTGGTGGTACAGATATGGGATTTATTTTTAACTGCAGTTGGTCTTTTTTGAAAGACTTTATACCATCCTTCTTTAAAGAATGAGATACAAGAGTATCACCAGTTTCTAAATTCCCAACAATTGATGTGCCTGTTAATACACCAATCTCACCAGTTTGTAAAGCTTGTACATCTTGGGGGACATTAGCATTCATTAATACAGGTTTGCCTATTTTGAATGTTTTGTCATTATTTGTGTTGTATACAGCATGTCCATTCTTTAATGTACCAGAGTAAACGCGTACAAATGCCATCATCCCTCTAATTTTATCTTTAATAACCTTAAAAACCAATGCCACACACAGGTGTTTGTTGTTGTCGATTATTAAACCTTTATCGGTATCGTTAATTATTTTCATTGTTGAATTATTAACCTCAGGTATTCTAGCTTCAACTGGAGAAGGCAAGTAGTCAACAATGGCATCCAGTAATGGTTGCACACCTATATTTTTAAAAGAAGAACCACACAATACAGGTGAAACATAACATGCCAATGTTGCTTTACGGATAGACTCATTTAGAATTGACGCAGGAACTTTCAAATATTCACCATTAGCGTTATCAAGAAAATAGGTAATCAATGTTTCATCAAATTCACCCAATGTTTCGATCAAAGATTCTTTTGAACTTTGTAGTATATCTAACAAATCAGAATTCACCGTTTCCGAAACTTCTTGAATTTCAATTTTATCAGGGTCCTCTTTATCCCATACGATTTTCTTCATGTTTATAATATCTAAAACACCAACAAACGTTTCCTCTTTCGACCCATTATGTAATTCAGTATTGAAGATTGGGATGTTAATAATGACAACTCTTTGTTTCAATCTGGATATCACTTCTTTTACTGCTCTACTAAAACCTGCTCCCATTCTATCCATCTTATTAATATAACATATTTTTGGTAAACCTTTCGATTGTTTCCAAACTTTTTCAGTTTGAGCTTCAACACCAGAAACTGCATCCAAGATTGTCACACAACCATCCAGAACTTTCAAGGATTTAATAACCTCAAACGTAAAATCTGCATGGCCTGGTGTATCAATCAAATTTATTCTATAATTATCCTGCCAATTGAACGTTATCGCAGCACTTTGAATGGTAATACCTCTTTCTCTTTCTTGTGGTAAAAAATCCGTTACCGTGTCACCTTGATCCACATTCCCTATTCTATTCGTCTTCCCCGAGTAGTAAAGCATTCGTTCTGTAGTTGTTGTCTTACCAGCATCGATATGGGCAATAATACCAATATTCCTTAGCTTACTGAGAGTTTGCTTACCGGAAGAATAAAATCTAACACCATTTTGAAAACCTGGAAAATAATGAAAACTTCTTAATATCAACATTCTCTAAGATATAAAATTCAGTCCATGCAGACAATTGACTTATCCTCCTTGAACAATTCCCAAATAACCCTCTTATATTAAATACTTTCATTTTGGAAAGGTCTCTAACATTCTCTTTATAAATTATTAATTTATGTTTTATAACAGTATTTCGCGTAAAGGTCATTATTCATTACTGAATTTATTGGCAAAAATGTGTCAAATCAGTGAGATATTCCTTATATACTGGTTTGAAATTGAGTGAGATGTTAACCCAATGGAACTGTTATAACATACAGTTTTGGTTTATATATAACCCCAAAATCAGAGAAATATGAAGGTTAAATAGTAGAAAAGGTAACTTATTTATACTATTTTGTAGATATAAAGCATTTATTATCACGTGATACCCCACAAATAAAACAAAGATGATTCAAATATATTAATCAAGCTAAAATCAAGCTGACATATAAGATGACTGGAATGTAGATTTGTATGGTTTGGTATATATATTGAACCAGTACTTGAGCTTTTTGATATTAGTCTATTGTAAAATCAAAGGTTTGAGATAATATATTTACAAGAATAGTGACACCTGGAAGAAACTGATGAGAAGAATACACAATTGCTGAAATATTGGATTACTAGAGTATTGATTAAATTTTCAATTCAGTTGTAGAAATGACTAAAAAGTTATCAGAAAATGAGAAACTTCGAAGGAAGCCTATCTCCAGAGCATGTGAGCGGTGTCACATAAAGCACTTACAATGTGATACTGGTAGACCGTGCAGAAACTGTATCAAGAGAGATGTAGGGGACAAGTGCAGAGATAAAGAGAGGAAATCGAAGTTGAGGAAAAAATCATCGAATAGTGATGTTGATGTGAAAAATATATCTGAATCGAGTACTGTTAATGGGGAAGTACTGTTGACGTCTCCAACTGGTAACAATGTTTTGGAAATTGAGAAAGAAGAAACGCTAAATAATAATAATCAATTGAATGTCTTGCTTAACAGCACAAATTCCTTTTTGTATGATTTTTATTCAACTAGAGATAATATAACTCAATCAATGAGTTCCAAAATTACAAAACATTCACCCTCGGTCGATACATCTTCCACGAATACTGATACAAAGTTTGACAGTGCTTGGGCCAAAAGTGAATATAAGTCGTTAAATAAGTTGGTTGGATTCAGGGAAGATCTATCTCCATTTTTTGCTGATGCATCTAAAGAATTTAGCAAGGATGATTTAAATACCAATGAAGCTTTGGGATTAGTAAATTCAAAAGGGAAACATGAGCTATCAATTCTGAAAAAATCGAACTCCAGGGCATACATCTCTCTTCCAGTAGATAAGTCACCTTTTACCAATGATGACTTAACATTAGATTTTGAGCATGGAAGGAATTTCAAGAAGAATAGTTCAAAATCAAACAGTTACGTTTCACCGTATATTTTTCGACAGTTGATCAAATCAAGAGAAGAGTTATATCAAAAGAAAAGTTTAATCAAACAATACAATTATAGAGCTTCATATGAAGCTCTTATTACTGCTTTGAAGAAGATATTTTTAGGTGATGTTATTGACTTTGCAGATGACAGGCAGGAAGCCACTCAAAAGAAATATGAACTACGTAATGTTCAATTGCAATTTATTTTGCGATCAATTTTGGATAAATACGCAGCAAGCTTCATTGCCCTAACATCTTCTTTAATAGAGGAAGATATCATTTTACAAGAATTTATTTTACAAAGAACATTATTGAATGTAGAAAGTATGTTAATGTTAGTCACTGCTACACCAGTTGCGGTATGGAGAAGATCTGGGGAAGTGGTTTTCATAAGCAATGAATTTCTATCTTTAACTGGTTTCACAAAGGAAGGAGTTTTGAATGAAAGAAAATTCATTATTGAATTTATGGATCATGAATCTATCATTGACTATTATTCGGTGTTTCATAAGTACTTATCCTTCAATAATAACAATGAAGAACCATCTAAAACAGCTAACAATACAGTATACATGAAAGTGAATATTTTATTAGAAAGTGGTTCTTATTTAAAGTGTACCTGTTGTTTAACTGTCATCAGGGATAGTTTTACCATACCATTGCTAGTAACTGGTCATTTTTTGCCAATATTCAATATTCAATAATATTCCTAGATATTTATTTATTAATGCATCAACTCGGAAAGTGTAAATGATACACTTATATAATTATATATTCAAACCCATTTAATTTAAAATCCAATTGTATACTTTTTAAAGAACAGCCAGAATATTTTGTTCCAATGATTCAGATTCTCCATTCATCTGTTGCACTCTCTTCTTCCAAGTTCGATTGGGAGCTTGTATGAATTCATTATCGCTATTTGCATCAAACAGTTCTTTTTTACCTGCAATATAAATTGGTTGTTCAAATTGTTTTTCATATGCTGTTGGATCCCATTTGGAATTCTCTAATTGTTTTGCATGCTGGCTCTTATCTTCATCTAAATTATTCTTCAAAGCTTGAATATCCTTTAGATCTTGTATATCTTCTTCATCACTAATTTGCTCAATGTTGTCAGAAATGCTTGCTGGAGCCGTGTCGCTGGGATTTTCGATTTCAGATACTGTAACCTGTCCGTTTGTACCAATGTTCAAACTCATTACATGTTTACTTCTACCACCATGTCTTTCCTTTTCTAACTTTTCAAATTTTCTTCTGTTTCTCTGTTGATTCTTCAACATCAAGGCTTTTTCCATTGCACTTCCCCACAATACACCATCATTGGACATACTAAAATCACTGGCATTGTCAATGATTTTAGTACGTTCTGCTGATGTATCTTGAAAATGCAAAAGCCTATCTAATCTATCTTGGGCTTCGATTAAAGCGTTATCTTGAATATCTGTATTGTTTGGTGAATCAGCTGGATTATTTTGTTCTTCCCCATGTTTACTTTTTTGATCAATTTGAGTTTTTCTAATTTCGTTATCTTTTTCTAAATTGCTGAAAAGTTTATCCTGTTCACTAAATAAATTGGTTCCCATACCTGATGCAATTTTGTACCCTTTGTTCTTTTTTCTCTTGTCTTCTGCCATCTTAAATTCTTCCTCTTTGAACGATTTGCTTCTATT
Organism: Tetrapisispora iriomotensis; assembly: GCA_003705975.2. NCBI lineage: Eukaryota > Fungi > Ascomycota > Saccharomycetes > Saccharomycetales > Saccharomycetaceae > Tetrapisispora > Tetrapisispora iriomotensis. Next base: position 163,712 of record PPKC02000019.1, on the reverse strand, counting down.
CAGCAGTGCATCCTTTTCTTTTTTCAAAAGATCGATAATCTTTAAACGTTCTTCCAAAGGAATCAAATCGGTACCACAATAGCTACAGTTATTTAAATTCAAACCTTCTCTAGCACATATAATTTTACCACATGTTAAACAATTTGGAACAGCATCGAATAATGGATGTCTTAGAGCTTGACAGTTACATGCATATTTAGAAGAATTATCTTCATTATCACGTTCTAGTTCAAGCATTTTGACAACATCATCAATTTCTTTTAGTGTGTGAACTGTCTTCTTCTTGCTCTGTTTAGCATCCTTGTTGGATTGTTTTTTCAATTTCTTCTTCTCTAAAGCTTCTGATATTGTCATTCCTGATGAGTTCGATGTTTGTTTCTTCGTGGAAGAAACTTTATTGCTATTTACACTAATATCTCTATCATTATTTCCCAAATTATGATTAACCTGCTTCGGTTGTGTCGGTTTCGTCTGTATTGGCGTAGTCTCTTTGGGCATGGCAGGAGGAATGTCTTTCTTATCCAACAAAGCATTGAATTCGATTACAAATTCAAAAGACAGATCTTCATGCCCTAGAATATTCAAAAATCCTTCTGCAATCGCTTCATGGGAGTTGTTAGATGTATTTAATACTTGCTCACACAGTGTCCTAACGTCCTGCTCCTCTAATGGGATGATATCTGGAATTGTTTTAATCGCATACTCGATAGCATCAGCTTTAGTCATTTTAATGTGGTGCTAACTGGATACAATAGGCAAGTAATTGACTGAAATTTGGACTGAAAACTATTAATTCACAGTAAAGCCGCTGTTTATGATTCAATATATTTGATTCTACCTCTGTTTTGATATTTAATGAGGAGAAAGGAACCAGTGCATTGGTTACTTTAAGTAGTGGAATTATTTTTAGTATGTGGAATTTTTCAATTTAGTTCCGATGATGAAATGAATTAACATTACAACAGAAATATGCCGCAGGAGCAGACAGAATTCACTTTCGAACTGCTAAATTTACAACTAGACGCCATGTAAATAGATATGTTGACACTAAAATTTAATTGATTCGGCTGAATGAACGGTTCTATGTGGTTAGTGAATGGCAACCATAAATACTCTGCCATACTTTCTCCTGAACCTACAGAAATGGTTTCCAAGAATGTTAAATGGTTGGAAGCTTCACTTGGTAACTTTGACAACAAAATAGTTAAATATGGGGGTATATTTCAGTTCAACAAAACAAGACCATACTAATATATTCCAAAACCTGGAATCATTTTGCTTGCTACTTTCCAGCTGTAGCATATATATAAATTGACCGATGAATGTGCTACAGTATTAGACTTAACGCATCAATGATAAGAGAAGATACATTATAAAGATTTAACTAACGACAACAATGAAACCATAATGTAGGTGACACTGTGACAGAACGGTACTCTCTGTCATCTGGAACCCTAATATCAAATTATACTGTTGCGGGTAATTGTTAGTGTTTTTCACTAAAAAAATTTTTCAACTCATCGATAAGATAAAATTATATATAAAGGCAAGATATTTCTATGAAAGAAAAGATTGTATACTTTTAAAATATACTTTAAAATTTAAGTTTGTTCTTTTGATTATTTTTTAAAAAGACCAATCATCAGTAGTGGTTAATACTATCTCAAGATAATATTAATTAATTACATTTTATAGAAACCTAATGTTTCGATCGTTTTAATTCTTCTGTCTGGTTGTATCTACGGGTATAATTATGGCTAGTTAATACTGGAATTCTGATGATTGATTCACTCAATATAACCCATATAGCTGAATGAAGTTTGACTACCCCTAAACAAGGTGGGCACAATCTTCATTTCGTTTCCGGTTTCTTAGATCATTATCTGCTATGAAGGAGGTTCTTAAAAATTAACAACTTTTAAGGAAAGTTACATGTTATTTCAGAGGGTTGTGTAGTGCAACCTGAGAGTTTGATATCTACAGTGTCGCTTCTTCATGGTAGGACAATTTTTGTATATATATGTATATATTTCTTTATTGAAGAGTAAAATTTCACTTTGTAGTTATGAAAGAATTACTAACTCAATCTTGGAGTTATTGAACGTATATGCTTTCAGTCAAATATTGATTGAAATTAAGAACTGTTAGTTATATTGTAATCTATTCTTCTTTAGTTATTATTTACAGTTTATGAAGGTAATGGTTTATTGCATACAACCTAATATTTTGAAAGATATTATCTTGATACCATGCGAACTAATTAATAATAAATGCTCATATGGATGAACACATATATATGTTAGAAAATATTTTGGTTATTGGTTGTTTGGTTGGTCACTTGCTGATTTATCTTGAGCAGTCTTCTTGGGTCCATCTTTTTCATTAATAGTTTTCTCTTTCTCTGCCAGTTCCCACTTTATTCTTTCAGCAGCTCTATATATTTTACTCTGTAGGTAAAAACTACCACCCTTCTCGGCATCATTAATATCAAATAGATACTTGAATTTATCGTTTACCTTATCAATAGATAGTTCTTTCGTATTTTCAATATCTAAAATTTTACAACTTTCATCCAAAGTAATACCACCGTATTCAGCACTAGCATTATGAGCACCGGTAGCAGCACGAGCACCTTGTTTAGCTGTCTGAGAGGCAGCTTGTCTATAAGCTTCAGCAAATGCCTTCCCAAATACTTGAGCTCCTGTAATAACAACTTGAACAAAAGCCCTATGAGCCATAACTAAGTTTATTGATGTTGAACGGTCCTTTTGAAATCTAACACAGCTAACAATTAATCTTTTAAAGATTAAAGTTGTTTAATTACGTTTTCTTACTGGATATCTAAATCCCAGATTGAGTTTAAACAGTTAAATATCTAGATTCATTGAACTTTGTAAACTTAATTTTTTTGTATAGTTAGTGGAAATGAATATCTAAAATTTTTTTTTTCAATGTTTAAAGTCGATATTTTTTGACCTTGCAAAAACTGGAACAATAATCTTGATATGTATATATAAGCGATAGTTCGAACAAAGGTTTCAATGATATATATATGGTATATCATACTACTTCTTTAAGCTAATGATTGAAAATAGAAATTCATGTTATATTGACAAAAATTGTATTTATAAAAAAAAATGGAAACTTTTGCAAAGAACTTACTTGATGTTGAATATTAAATTAAATACTATTATGTACATATATTCATCTTGGAATTATGTGCATCGGAATTCAATTGGAATTACGAAAGATACTATAGTGTTGAACTATCTCTATAAAATGGAGTGGATGAATAATCTTGAAATCATTCTATATTTTTATTATTAATTGTTTTTGTCGTCTCAAATTTGTTTGTTTGATAAAGATCAATAGTATGTAGACATTTTTAGAACATTTTTAATGATGATAGATCATCATCTTTTTGTTCATCTGTGTCTGATGCAATTACAGTTGATGAACTAGAAAATGATTGTGAACGTGGGGATATTTGTTCTTGAATTTTAGTTTTAACAGCTTCGTTATCATTTGTTACTGATCTCATGGTGGTAATATGATTGTTATGAGTAACTACATTACCAGTATTATTATTTGACCATTTATACAATGAAGTAATATTGGTAGAAGAAATTATTTTGGGAGTATTCTCATTAGTCTTTTCTGGTTTTGATTCTAAACTAACTTTTGCTTTGTTGATGTTTGGATCGATGGTTCCTGGATCGCTTGGTACAGATAAAACATGAGGTTGCTGTGGTGGACACTCTGTAGTTTGCTCAGAGTTCGTCTTGTTGTTATGTTTGTGTTTTGGATAATTATTCAAGAGTTCACTTAACCTATATCTGTTATTCATCTTAGAATTTGCTTTCTTATAGAAACTATCAGAATATTGTTTAACCTTTGATAAATTACAACTTTGAGAGTTATTTCCACATGCACATTCACAATTCCTCAGGACAGCATCAACAGAATGAATTAGCCAATACTTATCTACTTCATTTAGGGTATCTAGAGTTTTGGAATTTTTAATAATTTGCCAAATAGGATGTCTCAAATCCCATTGCCAAGCAATATGTAATTCTTCATCCTTTTTTATGTCTCTCAATGCCCGTAGTGCGAACATCACTTTAGTTGAATCATTGTTATTTTCAGACGTCCTTACTGTAGCTAACTCAACGTTAGGATTACAACTGTATCTCATGAACCGTGTTAAGTTACCGCATAATCTAGCATCAATGTGAATTGGCCAGTGAGGGTGAAAGAAAACTTTAGGTTTTGGAGTGGCCCATATTCTATAATGATTTTTTGGATCGAGAAGATAACTTTTTTGAAAATCAACTTCACCAGTAACCTCATGAATCAAATCATTTTTATGACATGCCGACTTGATATATAATCCTACCTTATTTGATTTATGTGTTGAGTTAATATTTCTGGCACTAGAGTTATTCTTATTTTTGTTAGAATATGGTCTGACTTCAACTGGAACTTTATCCTTAGTTAAATCACGAGACTTGCTGTGTGGTATAACCCAATCATCGTCTAAATGTTTATCAATAAAGACTTTAACGTATTTGTCATTGTACTTACAGCTGTCAATATTGGCGAAATTAGAATGGTGGAATGTATTCTCAGACTTACTTGCTTCTTCACCAACCACAGAAGTAGAGTTTTTATTGTCCTCAGCAAAAGTATTAGTACCTAAATTTGATTGTCTCACAAATTTCATGTTCTGTATCCTTTTAGCAGTAGAAATATCGTTTTTTTTCATTCTTGGTTTGCAGACATTACAAAAGAAGGGAACATTGCTGTCCTCTACATTCGGATCATGCTCCTCTTTCATTTGATAACAAAGCCTATGTTGCCATCTATTACAATGGCAACATTGAATGGTAGTAGTACTTCCTTCATCAATGCCACATATACAGGTAATAATACCATCATCTTTGTCAACAATGTAATAATCTGGCACTGGCCAAGCAGGCTTAACTTCACTTGTGTTACGAGATACAGCACCATTAATGCTAGATTTTAGTTTTTTCTTATTAAATTCAAAAACTTCATTTTTCTTCCTTTTCAATGGTAATGGTATAGCAGCAGCCTTGGCTAGAGCAGCTGCAGCTGCAGCTGCAGTAGCTGAATTCTTAATTTTATCACCACTCAACCTCATCTTGAAATTGTCCGTCAAAACTGACTGAGAACCTCTGGATGCATTGCGTTCACCTTTAGAGAACATCAACAACGTTGAAGCATCTTCCAATATGGATTGTTCATCACTATTCTTCGACGCCATCGTATATCTTCTCCTTCTTCTCCACCTTCTTAATAATTTGCTCCTCTCTAGAATCAAATATAGTCGATACTCTTACTCTCTTGAATATATATATAGATGTGTGTCTATATATATAAATTTCAGAAGAAAAAGAAAAGTGAACTAATACGTACTTTTCTTGGCTCCAGTATGCAAAAAAAGAAAAGTAAACCTATTTTCCAAACCGTCTTAGTAGATAGATCGATCTATATATATATATATATGTAAGTGTATATGTATATATATGGAAAGATGACTTATAAATAGTCGATTCTTGATATACCAAACGAATGTCCTAATTTCACCAATCTTCCAGATGTCCTTTCACATATAGACACACATACACATATATATATATATATATATATATATATATATATACAAAAACTAATTGATTGTTAAACGTTACCAACCCAGGGGGAAGAGAAGTTTGAACGTTTACACCAACCACATTACATAGAAGCAAGCATACAAACGATATACCAGATCAAAATGTAACTTTCGTAACGGTTACATTGAATCTTAAGATTCAGAGACTAAACTATAATGAGAGGTAACGAGAATATCTAAAATGAAAAATTTACAACCACAGACACAGTGTAAGCTAAGCGTAAGCCAGGCAATCCGACTAATCATGTATATAACGGAATTAACCGACAACAACTCGTAAGATGCAAACGGTTGTGCTGGCTGAGAAATCTGAGAGTAACATTGAGATCTAGACAAATTTCCGTTTAGGGACACAGCTTTTCTTATTAAGGGTAATTTCTGCCTCGAGGAGGAAGTGGTTGGAATTGAGTTTCTGGTAGATTTCAAGGGGAATTCTGTACGAGAATATAGTGATGATTGTTCGAATTAGCAAGAATGAGAAAGAGAATGAGTGAAAGAGAGACCCATGAACGAACAATATACAAAATTATTATAGCGTAATTGTTTTTCTTCGTAAAAGGACTGTTGGAAAATTGTTATTGAGCGAAGATAGTTTGCTCTGTAGTTTGTATTGGGAAAACTGGTACAGTTAATGAGTGTCTCTTCTACGAAGGGCTTGATAGTATATGGAAGAGCCACCTTAGTGTTAACGTTTAGAGAGTTAATAGGAGTGGGATATAAGAGGATTGATTGAGATAGAATAGGGTTGTTTGTAGTTTATGGTTTATAGTTTGGGAAGATGAGTCGATTACGGACGGCACTCTCATATTAGTTTTAGTTCTTGGAATCTCTTATAGGCATAAAATGAGTTAAACGATGGAGCTGGGTTGGGAAAGGTGCGAAGTTGTATTCTTAGAAGGTTTGATGAGAGTTTGGTTTGGATTCGGCGAAAAGAACAATTGTTGAAGTTCTCGAGGTATATAATTGCTGATGTTTGAAGAGTGTTTCTTTAAGTTTGTCCAAAGTAAGAAGCTGATTAGATGCATTTATGTTTTATTTACCCGGATATGTTGTTTTTTCAGGTAGTGAAAAAGTTTATTAGCTCTAATATTTTTTTTTAAATTGTCCAGATCAAGAAAAATGTAGGAGAACGTGTGCATGAAATGAGGACTCAAGATGGTCAATTGAGTTTTGCCGATAAATTGATGTATCAAAGATGTATTTTGGTAAGAATTTTTTATCGGATCAATTTCATTATGGACAATTAGAATGTTTTATTAGATCTGGGTTGTGCTGTTTCTCAATTGTGTTTGTGCAATTACAATTGAATAAACGTTAAGTTTTGTCTGCAAGTACGTTTTATTGAATCTTGATGTAGTATGTAACATCATGGTTGGAATCAATCACAGAGGGTTGAGCTCGATGATAAATGCTTATGTGATGTATCGTCGTGTCTAGATCTTGTAAAATATTGGTAAGATCGGTTGGAACAATGCTGTATATTATTTTAACACATTTTATTAATAAATTAGCTATGTTTAGATATATTTAACGATAACTATGTGATTGTTGATATCAAAAATCGTTGAGCTTCTTGAGTATCAATCTAAGATACTTCTTGTAATATGACATGAATTTTTAAATTTTAAAAACTAAGGTTATTGTTATTATGGAATTCAACTGAATTGTTTTGATTATTGGTTTGAAAAAATCTGTTATTCACAAAACCATTATTGAAACCTGGTTCTGTATTTTGCGTTAGTTCTGCATTTAGATTAGTCAATGCAAAGCTTCTTGGTATATTATTATTAAAAGAATTTTCAAGATTCTCTCTGGAGTCTTCGTCATCAATGGACATGCTATTTAATAAATTATTAACCGGAACCACTGAATTATGGCAGGGTTTGTTTATTTCAGTCGAGTTGTACTTAAAATGAATATAGTTATCCAGGTCATTGTTAAATTCACTATGACAATTCTCTTGTAATATCGAATTGGTTTGAATTAATAACTCATTATAGTCAGTATCATTATTCTCGTAATTGTCTTTTACACTATGAAAAGTCACTTCATTTATGCCTTTGATACTGTAATCTTCATTTACACCATTGAGTTGTTTTATTTTATTATTCAATCGTTTAATATCAACATCATTGTAATAAAATTCATCCATACCATCGTCTTCATTATGTATTTCATTCAAGTACTCACTTTTGTCTTTTAAAAAGTTGGAATTATGGCCATCCTTTTCATTATAGAGATCAACATCTGCATGTAAGTCAATACCACTGTCATCAAAATTGAAATTTGTTGGGAACTGATATGAAGATAATATGTTGCTGACATCATCTATAATGTCTTTTTCGTCATTATGAAGATTGTGAACATTATTCGAAATATTAGATATAGATATATCGTCTTGTGAACCTTTGTTAAAGTAATTAATTCTTTTATCTTTTGAAGGATATCTTTTAAGCTTATTCACAATCTCTGTATTTTCAATTTCATTATTAGATGAATTGGTGATATTAGAAGATTCAGCAAATGTGGTGATTTTATTATCTACAACTCTATTATTAAATGCTTTTATTTTATGATGATTTGAGTTGGAAAATAATTTTTTTTGAAATAATTGTTTTGGTAATCTAGGTTTGTTGCTAGGTAAATTTTTCTTATTATTCTCTTCTTCGTTAAATACCAATGGTTTTAATGGACCAACATCAGATTTGATACCTGCAAAAATCATTGCTTGTTCAATGTTAGTCTTAAGTTTTTTAGTTTTTGAAATGTTAAGGTGCTTAATATCATTCTTTGGTGTATCATATGGATTCTCAATCTCTTCTAGAAGTTTATTTTGGTTATTAATATACTCTTCATCAACAACTGTATCTTTGAAAAATTCCATTTTACATAATTCTTCGGCGGTTGAACGGTGATTTGGGTTCCATCTCAAACATTTTTCAATTACTTTAGTTAATGAATGTAGCTGAGAACTACCTATGATTGATGTAATTGAATGACCTTCAACATATGGAAATTCCAAATTTAAATTACTGGCTAAATCTTTTGAAACTTCCCAGTAACCTCCATGCGGTACATAACCAGTCCTAATTGATTCTTTTGTCTTATGTGGGGTACCTAAAATTTCTAAAATTTTCCAAATTTGATCCATTTCATTTGCTCCAGGAAATATTGGCTTAAATAATGTTACTTCAATTGCCACACAACCAAAAGCCCAAATATCTAATGGTTTTGAATAAAAACCACTACGAAGTAAAATTTCAGGGGAACGGTACCAACGTGTTGATACATATGCAGTATAAGGAGATTTATTATTGACATGACGAGAAAGACCAAAATCTGCCAATTTGACAACATAATTATCCTTTATGTTTTCATTTTGAATGTAAAATTTATTATAAAATTTATTTGTTTGAGAAATTAATATATTTTCTGGTTTTAAATCTCTGTGGAAAAAATTATTCTCATGAATAAATTTGATACCAGCCAATATTTGTGATAAAATTGACTTTAGTGATGGAATTGAGAAAATTCTCTTCTTACGATGTTTCATCATTTGATAAAGATTTTGTTCCATTATTTCCATTACAATATGTAAATTGAAATTTTTATTATCAATAAAAATTTCAAAAATTTGTAATAAATATTTATTCGAAGGAATGGCTAATATAAATTTAATTTCTCTGATTCTAGAATATTCATTTAATGTTGATAGTTTATTCATCATTGTTTTGATTGCAACATAACCTTTCAATTTATTATTAAAATTATCATTCTCTAAACCAACTGGATTTAACAAGGTACTATTCTTATTTTCAGATTGTTCAAGTTCCAATAGATTATATTTAGCCTTAGCAAATAAAACTGTCCCAAATGATCCACTACCAATTTCTTCAACCAATTGGTATTTATCTTCCATGCAAACCAAAGGTATATCAGCTGGTGGATGATCTATATCATCGGGTATAATGACGTTGTTGTGAGTATTTTTATGGACATGATTATTAAATGAATCTCTCGAATCTCCGGAATCTCTTGAATCTCTTAAATAATCAATATCAACCATAATATCCAATTTTATTATCCCTAAAAAAATTAAAAAATAAATAACTTGAAAAAAAATTTTTAACAGCGGCTAAAAATTAAACTGATTAAATTTTGTTTTTATGCGTATATATCTTAACTATTAATTTATAATAAAATCTTACAAAATAAAATCTAAATAAATTGAGACAGAGTTAAACGAAAAGACAGACACTAAAAAGTTAAAATAAATCAATTACATATTATCTCTCTATTTATATATTATTTTATTTTATATTTTTTATTTAATTTTAATTTTAAATTTCCATTTACTTCCCATTCATATACAATATCCCCACTTTGATCTTTGTTATATCTATGTATAATCCCATACCACATATTATTACTATCCCATGCTACTCCATTTTCTTAGTCCTGATATACAAATAAATTCTATCAAAGCATTATTCTTATACTGTAGGTACTACTCTACTCTACATCTTAATTTTAAGCTTTTGTGTCATTTCAAATCATAACGTAAAAAATCTAAGGAATCACAACATTTTTATCAGTGTAAACACTGTACACCAAGCTTTTTATTAAGAGAAGGAAAAAGGGAAAAACAGCCTTATCTTACCGTTTGTCCCAGATTTCATTTGAAATAAGAAAGAATGTATGAGAGAAGAGTGTATAAAGGATGTATATCTCCCCCAGCTATTTTTTTATAAATCATAATTTGTTATATTTGTTGTATTTTACAATGGAGATTCACAAAAATAAAATTCCCCAACAAAAAAATTCCTAGATATATCGTACAGTAAAAAGAAAAAGAAAAAGAAAACGAAAACGAAAACGAAAGTCCAGTATATAGTTTAGCAAGGATCTCATTTTATTCCTAAAACAGTATAAGAAGTTATGTTTTAGTTTCTTCCACTCAGCCTTCACAGAAGTAGATGGCACACCCCCTTATTTATCTTTATTTTGTTTTTGTGGTTTATTGTGGTTTTGTGTCTTTGATATAGCCGCCGATACTTTTTTAAGGTTTTATCAATTTAAATTTATGATCTATCAATTTTGTGTCTTTACCAATTAACTATTATTGATTGCTTTTGCGTCACTTTAAGATTGACAATGAAAAAACCGTTTTTTTTAGGAAGCAAAAAATGATTTTCTCTATAATATTATATTGTTTTTACGGGAATAAGTATATCAAGTTTGAAATAACTAATACTTGGATATGTAATTATTCAATCACTTTCAAGGATAACACATAAATTAGAGTTTGGTTTATTTTATCTTAAAAAGAGATCATTATTATTGTCATCTTTAAGGTGTCATTAACATTGTTGTTTCTTTTATGATTAGATTGTTTATGCTTAGATGAGGGAACTGTTGATAAGTATATCTCATCAATGACAAGTAAAATTGTAAGTATGATTGTAATAATCAATTTTGAGATACTTGGGACCCCCCGAATTTCAAAATCAGTATTTTCAAAACTTGGTGGTTTAGGATTATTTTTTTGATTTTTGTTTGGTTGTAACAACTTTCTGATACTAAACTTTTTTTAAGAACAGATAAAAGTTTATTTATCGTGGTAGCTTCAAAGTAAAGGTGTTAGTCGTTTTGAATTCCATGAAAATGTTAATTTATATTTTTTATTACAGTTTCCTGTTGATAGAATTGATATTGATCTCAAATTGGTTTGAGGATCGGCGGCTAAATTATCCTCATTTTCCTTTTCTTCCGTCGCTGGATGAAGATTAACAAACCCTAGATAAACCAGGCACACGAAATAGTTGGAACCAAAAAAAATTGAAAAACAGTGAATGGGCGGGTAATGCACAAATGATGTTTATTCTTAGAGAGTAATGCAGTGCCCGAGGATAAATAAGGCCGCTTCAGTGTTTTAGAGTGTGTTTTTCACGCTCATCGCCGATGATGAAAAAAAATTAGTTCTGTTTCTTTTTTTTATGTTTTCAAATTTTTGAAAAAAATTTTATGAGATGAGCTGAACTAAAAATTTTTTACCATAATTAATTAGTATTCATGGTCTTCTTCGATATGTATAAATATATTTATCTATGTTGTACAAATGTTAATTGTACTTTGTTCTTTTTAGAGCTTTATTTGAATTAAGGACGACTAACTGCTTTATAAGGTAAAAGAGAAGTTTAGTTCAAGAGCTCTGTGTATTATTTTTCACAGGAACCAAGACCACTTTAATTCAATCATTTGTGCTTCAAAATGTCTTCATTAAGAGATCAATTGGCTCATGTGGCATCCTCTAATGCTACTGTTGCATTTGATAGAAAGAGAAGACAGAAGTTACATTCTACTTCCTTAATCTATAATCCAAAAACTGCAGCTACCCAAGATTATGATTTCATTTTTGAAATTGCAACTAATGCATTACAAGAATTAATTGAAATTGACCCAAATTTCAGAATTTTTGAGAAAACTTTATTTTCTGAATCTTCTATTTCCATTGATAGAAATGTACAAACAAAGGAAGAAATTAAAGATTTGGAAAATTCGATTAATGGGTTTTTGATGCTTGCTTCTTCCAAGTGGCATTTAACTCCAACCTTATATGCTACTGAATGGTTAGTTCGTCGTTTCCAAATCCATATTATAAATGCAGAGATTCTTTTGTTATCAACTTTAAATTATTATCAAACAAAGCCATTTAAGAGAATTCTAGATATTGTCAAATTACCACCATTATTTCAGCCATTATCTCCTTTTATTAGATCAGAAAAAAGTCCATCAAACATAACAATGGTGAAATTATTCAATGATAATGATTTTGTCAAATTATACACTAATCACTTGAACAAGTGTATTAAACATAATTTCACTTATACAAATCAATTATTGTTTACTACTTGTTGTTTTATTAATTTAATTGCGTTCAATTCCAATAATGAAGAAAAACTAACTCAATTGATTCCAATAATTTTAGAAGCTTCAGCTAAATTATTGGGTTCTGCATCAACCGATTGTCAAATTGCTGCACATACTATAATTGTTATTTTTGCTACTGCATTACCATTGAAGAAAAATATTATTATAGCTGCTGTAGAAACTATCTTGGTAGGATTCAATGACGAATCAACAAAAAGATCTGTTCTAATTTCAATTTTTAAATTATTCCAAACATTAAGAAGTTCCGATAACGTCTCCCAATTATCACCAAAAATGTATTCCTTATTTGATAAAAGAATTCCATTAGATAATTTGATTGCATTTATCAATTCCTCTGATTCTTATCCTCATATTGATAAATTTATTACAAGTTATACTAGAGCCATTATCAGATATGATCATTCAAAATTGAATGAAATTGTCAAATTATTGAAATTTGTTAAATTAGAAAAATTCGAAATAAGATACATTATCACAGATTTAATTCATTTATCTGAAATTATTGAAGATAAATCTCAACTGACAGAATTATTCGTATATTTCGTTTCAATCGATGAAAACTTAGTTATCAAGTGTTTGAATTCACTCAATATCAGTCCAGACTTGTTTGAGATTAGGTTAACTTCATCTCTATTTACAGTTAGAAACTTTGAGAATGAATCTGATGGTAATTTAAATGTTAAAAATATTGATTCAGAAAAAATCGCTGGTAAAGAAAATGTCATCAAACCTTTCAAAGAATTTTTAGAAAAGCATTCAAAATTAATCTTTACTAAAGATACATCATTTTTGGCCGAAAAATCTGAAAACTTCAATAGATTATTATCATTATTTATTGAGTCTGTTGGTAAAGGATATTCTTCCGGATTATTCATATCTAGTTTCTTCACAATGATCGAAGCTAAAATTACATTTTTGTTGAGAGTAATTATTTCCCCAACCGCTTTAACAACAGTTCGTTTGATTGCCATAACTAACATTTCTAAACTATTAAGCAATATTGATAAAGATTCAAATGTTTTTACTTTGGTCCCTTGTTTAATTTGCACATTGAATGATGTATCAAAGAATATTAGACAAAATGTAAGAAAGTTACTATTCCAAATTTCTAAGAGACCATCTACAAAACACTATTTCATGATAAAAAGCATTTATGGTGAAGGTAAAGAAATACCATTTTTAGATCCACAAGACTGTTCTTCATGGCTTTCGACATTTTTAGAAGAATACTTTGTTGAAAATATTGATTTCTCAAAATTGTTAATTCCAAAAAAGAATTCAAAAATTTATCCATTATTTTGGGCTAATCAAGCCTTAGTATTACCTTTACCTTATCCAAAAATCGTTTTACTAAATAATTTAAACAAGGCTGTCAAAACCTCAACATATTCGTATATATTTGAGGATTTTATTTCATCATATTTGAAATCAAGAGATGAGTGGAATCAGAAATGTGTAACCAACAAAACCAACTTTGTTGAATTTGAAACTACCATTGTAAATTTGATGTCAGTAAAAGAAAAGAATAATTTTTTGATTGATTTTGCAATTAATGCTTTGAAAAGTGACTACGAGCAACTTGCCGAAATTGTTTCTGATAGATTAATAAAGATATTTTCTACCATTAAACATCCATTACAATTAAGAATTGTTCAAAGTATTGTACAGGATATTGATTCAGAGAATGTATCATATGATACAGCTTTGACTCTTCAGTCTCTAACATTAGATGCTGACATATTTGTTGCTTTATTGAATAGCGTTAAGATATCTTCTGACGGTGGTATTTCTGACATTGCTAAAAGAAGAAGAAGACGTTCATCAGCTAATAAACCTGTATTCCAGAGAGAGGATATATCCATAATGGCTGAAACTCATTTGAGAAAATTGACTATTTTATTAGAAACCTTAGATAAAGCAAATATCCAAGCAAATGTCCAATTATTATCCTCATTATTTACCTTATTGTCCGACTTAGAGACACTAGGAGAGGATGGTGCTCTACCAGTGTTATATTCTCAAGAAACTCTAGCATCGTGCATGATTAATGCTATTGCTTCTTTAAAAGCACAAAACATAACTCAATTACCGAATACAAGGGCAGATGTCATAATATCTGCTATTAGGAATTCTCAATCACCACAAGTTCAAAATAAATTATTGCTTGTTATCGGAAACCTTGCTACTTTGTCACCCGAAACTGTCTTACATTCTGTTATGCCTATATTCACCTTTATGGGGGTGCATGCCATTCGCCAGGACAACGAATTTACTGCTCATGTTGTCGAAAAGACTATTTTAACAGTTATCCCAGCTTTGCTAGAGAGCCCAAGCAATATCAATGATGAAATCGAGTTCTTATTGATGACATTCGCAACTGCCCTTAACCATGTCCCTAAGCACAGGAGAGTTAGACTGTATTCAACTTTAGTGAAGACTTTAGGTGCCAATTATGCTATTGCTCCGTTCCTATTTTTATTATCCCAACAATATTCTAATAGCATCAACACTTTTAAATTAAGTGATGCTAAAGATTTTATTGAATTTACTAAATCATTTTTAGCCACATTCGAAGTCGCTGACCAATTAAAAGGTATTTCGGAATTTTTTGAATTAGTTAACACTTTAATATCTGTTAGTTCGGACGGAGTGCCAGAAAAATCAATTGAAGGAAGAGCATTATTCTCTAATGGTGTCTTAAATTTCTCTGATCTTGAATTATTATCATATTACAAAAACGGTTTTACATTCATTGATAAAATAATCAAGGATACTGAAACGGATTATTATGATGCTCAAGGTAGTTTGAAGGTTAAAATTTACTCTATCTTATTAGACTCTAAACGCGATTCATCAATAGTCAATATTATTCAAGAGAATTTTGGTACCTTATTACAAACATTAGTATCATTTGTCAACAAAACAGAGTCTTTAGTTGGACAATCAATCAAAGAATCTGAAGATTCTTCTTCAGAAAATGAAGTGGCTGACTATAAAACTGACATTAAAAGTGTTCTATTCCAAATAATGGGTAATATTTTATCATTGTTGCCAATAAAACATTTTGTGGAGTCTACTTTACCACTATTGCACTCAAATACTGATACTGATATTAGACACCACTTAACTTTGGTTATCGGTAAAAAGTTTGAATCAGAGCAACATACAGCCATTGATTCTGTTAAAATTGTTCTTGATACTTTAACAGACAGAGTAAACCTAGATAAAGAAAATTCCCTTATGGTTCAAACAGATCTCCAAGTATTATCGACTTTATCTGCCAAGTTTGGTGAGCAACTAGAATCCAGTGTTATTAATGGCTTACTATCATTAAGCACTGGTACGCTAAAATCTGAAAAAATCGAGGTAAAGATTGCGTCCATCAATTTGATTACCAATTGTATTCAAGTATTAGGTGTGAAATTTATTGCTTTTTATCCAAAGGTGGTTCTTCCAACTGTATCATTATTCAAGGAATCATTAACTACAACCAACACTTATTTGAGACCTCAATTGCAATTATCAATCTTACTGTTATTTGCTGCCATGATAAAGCGTATTCCTAGTTTCATCACTTCCAATATGTCTGATGTAGTTAACATTATCTTCTTTTCTGACGATGTTGAAGTCTCATCTAGACTATCTGTTATTATGTTAATGATCGAAAACATTGATCAAAAAGAAGTGTTAAAGACATTATATAAATCGTGGGGGAAACTTTTATCTAATTCTAATAATTCGATCGCTATCTCCTTGTTCTTAAGCTGTTTAGAATCAACTGTCGAATCTATTGATAAGAAGTCTGCCACTACCCAATCACCTACCTTCTTCAAATTACTTTTGGCACTATTTGAGTTCAGATCTACTAACAAATTTGATAATAATACTATTAGTAGAATCGAAGCTTCTGTTCACAAGATTGCCAATAGTTATGTGCTTAAGTTAAACGACAAAGTCTTCAGACCTCTATTTGTAATTGTGGTTAAGTGGGCTTTTGATGGTGAAGGTGTTATTAATAAAAATATAAGTGAAGTTGAAAGATTAATTGCTTTCTATAAATTTTTTGGTAAACTTCAAGAAAATCTAAAGGCCATCATCACATCATACTTCACTTACATCCTTGAGCCAACAAATGAAGTTTTACAACGTTTCATTTCAAACGATCTAACTGATGTAAATCTAAGGCGTTTGGTGCTTATCTCTTTAACATCCTCGTTCAAGTATGATAAAGAAGATTACTGGAACTCAACTTCAAGATTCGAACTAATCAGTGAATCTTTAGTCAACCAACTAACCAACATTGATTCTGTTATTGGTAACTACCTGGTTAAGGCCATTGCATTTTTGACCACAAATAACAGCAGAGTCGACGAACATAACAAGTTTATGCATAAGTTATTAGTAGAACACATGAAATCATCAACTAAATCTTCTGAGAAATTATGGACAATTAGAACAATGAAATTAATTTATAGTAAAGTCGGCGAACAATGGCTAATTTTATTACCACAATTGGTACCTACAATTGCAGAATTATTAGAAGATGATAATGAAGATGTAGAATATGAAGTAAGAACTGGTTTGGTCAAGGTTGTCGAAAACGTTCTAGGCGAACCATTCGATAGATATTTAAGTTAAGTCACGTGGGTTTATATATTTCATAAATTTATAGTCGTGTCACTTTCATTTGACATTCATGAAAGTATTCCCAACAATTTCAACTTTCTATATTCTTATTTATACTTCATAGATCATCTAAATTAATTAATCAAGTAAACGAATCATATAGAAAACGCTATTTATATACTGAATATTGGCTGTTCAAACTACAATTCCGTTGTCTATGCGAGCCATCACGCTTAGTCGAGTGCTGTCCTAAAATCTCATAATAACTTTTCAATAATTTTTTTTTAAGTTCGAAAAAGTGAAATGATAATAGCAGATGCATAACAACTTTAAGAATATGTTGTCTCTGTAAATACTCAATTGAAAAAGTAGATTATCAAAATCTATGGTAGAATAAGTCTAGTACCATATACTCACAGGAGCATTACAAAATATTGTGTCTTAAAAAACGTTGTTAGAGATAGGGATTCCAAGATGTCTGGATTACCTGTTACTGTACAAGATATAAGTTCAGGTTCTACCAATAATGCATACTTACCATCGATGTTTACTAGATTATTTAAAGCTCCAAGAAATTTAGATTTTGAAACAGCTATATATGAGATGATTAATCTGGTTTTTAAACCGAGAAAGGCATTTAGATCATTCTATTATCAACGTCAAACGAAACATCAATGGGCAAGAGACGATCCCTCATTTTTCATTTTACAAATTGCATTATTGACAGTCAGTTCAGTAGTATGGTCAATTGTTTATGGTCACTCTTTCTTTGGGTTTCTAAAAATGATGATAAATATGATATTCATAGATTTCTTCTTTTTTGGGTTTGCAGTGGCAACAGTCTTTTGGCTTTTATTAAATAGACCAATGTTCAAATTTAGATCTGCAATACAATCTAGAGTTGAATGGGCATACTGTTTTGATGTTCATTGCAATGCATATCTGATTATCTGGGTTGCGTTATATTTTTTACAATTCATATTACTACCAATAATAAGATTGCACAAGTGGATTGGCATTTTTGTTGGGAACACACTATATTGTTTTTCCTTTGCACATTATTTCATCTTAACTTTCTATGGTTACAGTCAACTAGCATTCTTAAAAAATATAAATTTTATATTATTTCCTTCATTAGCTTTTACTGTGATATATGTAATAAGTTTATTGGGTTTTGATTTATCAAAATCTTTTAGTTTCTATAACTAGAATAAATATCAATAAGCTTCCTGAATAATTCAATACCGGTATGAAGTTATATCAATACTGCTAATAATAGTAATATTTGAATAATTAATATGTATCCCATTGCTTCTGATATTGTGTTTTATTCCACACCTAAAACATGTTCTTTTGGTTACACAACCTAATCTCAACAAAACAAAGAATCAAAATAAAATGGCTAATAGATATGCCTCTTTTTTTTTTACCCACTTGATTATATGCTAATCAAATTTCAGGGAAAACTGATTTCACCTTAATACTTTATATTTTAATATATATATAATTTCTATACATGATATGATATTTTATAGAGTTATATCCATTAATCATAGATATCAATTGGTGTTAAACGATCAGTGTTATAAAACCAATTTTTTGATTCAATTTCTTTTCCAAGCCATTCTGTTGGGAATATCACTAAATGTCCATGGATTCTTTCTAAAATTCTTTTAGCGGTGTACTTATCAAAGATACGATTATTTATACCATATAATAAACCACCAGAAAGGTTCATTTGTAATGCTTTTGCTCTTGCTCTCTGTTTATTTTTATTAATCGATCCCGACTCTTTGTTTGCTACAATGCCATTTTCATTATGATCAATTGAGGATAATGATGGTTCATTATCAGCCTCTAAATTAACTAACCTAACTTGGTTGTCATCAAATTCTGTCGCCATCCTTTGATAATCCTTGTAATCACCCCAGGTTTGTACTGCGTTATCAGGCTGACAGTGAAAAACGAGCCTAAATAGCAGTGTATTTTTTAAAGCAATCGAAAACCATAAATCATTGTAAAACGTTTCAATTAGCGGATCATTGAAAGAATATGGATCAAGAAATTTAAACTTAAACAAAAGATCATCCTCCTTCTTCGTATTTCCAAAATTCGGTAATAGTTGTACAAGAAGTAAATCTATGGCATCATCATCAAGTTCTTGTTCCTCCAGAATAGCACTATGTTTTTCATGGTTAATGATCGATTTAATATTATCTGCAACTGCTTCCTTATGAATTTTACCAGGCGAAGAACCATGCTTCTTTTTATAAACTAAATGTTGTAAATATGATACCCTCTTCAACATATCCCATTTGGTTGTGGAGTCTATTGAATCTGACATAATATACGTTTCTAAATCCTCTTCATCTGGTAAATTGCACATCAAAGGATCATCTATATCATCAATGGCCTTGGTGGAGAAAGATTGTGATGACCATGTCCTCAACTGTTGAGTAACAGAATCCATAAACTCAGGAGTAACTTTTTTCCAGCCATCTGCACCTAAACCTTCAACTTCTTTATCATGTAAAATATTATTTGTCAGTCTTGGATCTGTACTAACGTTCTTTTTGTCACGTAATCCAATATTCTCCTCACCTGCTCTAAAATTGAAAGAGTGATATTTCCCATTTTTGTCTAATTTATTGGATACTGACTTTTTGGGTAGGCCCTGGAAAGATGTGCCACCCGTTGGGTCGGTGTGTGAATATGAACTTTGATTATTTAAATTATTCAGACAAGTTGTCTTCAATATTCCATAGTTTTCGATACTGGAATTATGGTAACGGTTCTTCCAATCGTTGGAACATTTTTTTTTGAAAACCTCACGGTAACACAATTCAATCATAGCTGAATCTATTTGCATAGAATGTTTCGCATTGTCTTCAATGGTATGTAATGTTGTAAAATTATATTTGGCAAGTGTTTTTAATCTTTCAAATTTTCTTTCAATAATCTCGATTAAGTCAACATCACAGCCAAGATGTTCTCTCATAAGCCTTTGCCTCAATTCTAAGGCAAATTTTCCTGCCATGTAATCTTCTCCTCCCATTTTACTTTTAACCATATCAGTATCTCTGATTAAGATTGCCACTTCACTATCCCTATTTCCAGCTTGTGATCTCTCATTAATATTTGCACTACCAATAATACAACTTCTATCGTCAATTATCATTAACTTGGCATGAACATATAATTGCTCAGTAATTAATTTATGGTCATCACCAATCGTAGACCATTTTCTCAAAGAAAAAAATTGAATATATTGGGTTGGGTCAATATCCAATTTTCTCAATCTTGCCATTATTGAAGATTCACCCCTAGATATACTTTGATATTGACATTGAATGATAACACGTAAACTGGAGGCCTCGGGTTGGTCAATTGGTGAATCAAATCCGGGCATTAGAGGAATCACAATAAACGCTTTCCAAACTTTACCTTCACTACTGGCCCTTATGATTCTATCTATCAAAGCATCACCTATCTTATTTTCAATAACAACACCATCCCAACGAGATGTGGTAACGAAAAATTGATTCTCAATATAGATATAGTGCTCACTAGTCTCAATTAACTTTAAGTAAGCATTTTGAATTGACTTCTCAACTTCCTTTAAACCTAAAGACCATCCACCTGCACTTCTCAAAACTTGAGTTTCACAACTTGCACCGTCCTTAATAATATTAAAAAAGCTTGAATTGTTCAATTCATCTGGAGTGAAATCGACCGGTGGAGTAAGTAATGGGGTTGGCCTACTAGGCCGTTTCTGTCTAATTAAATAGTTCCATCTTTGAACAAAGTGTCTTCCCATATCACGGGCAGATTCACCAATAGTCACCATATGAACGTCATGCCATGGCATTCTTGGAAGACTTTCCCTATCGTACATAGACTCGAATGGTTTATCTAAACCAAAGAAATCACACACACGAGCATTAGAATAATCTTTACCAGGAAAGAACTGTTCCTTTAATTCGGTATAATTATCAGTAAGAACGTGATCGGGAGTATCGTAACGACCATAACATAAATCAATACCACCCATGAATGCTAATGTGTTATCAATTACAGTCATTTTTTCGTGATGTGCCCAGAAATATGTATTTTGGATCCATTGGTTCGGTGATCTTATAATGTGAATATTAGGATGTAGTCTCAACATTGAATGCTTTGTCCATAAACTATCCGTTCCAACAATACCACCTACATTCCTATACACAACAATAAAGATTTTGACACCTTGTTCAGCTCTCTCTTTTAGTATTCTATCTAATCGATATTCTTGATTACCATCTACTGGGCGACGCATATATAATTCTGGTGATAACCACCAATCGTGAATGTAGATAACATCTTCAGCTTTCATTAAAGCTTCACTTAGTGACCAAAAATAATCTCTACCATCAACCAAAAATTTACATGAAGCATTTTTCCTCACTGGTGCAAAACTATTGAACCTATTACGTTTAGTCCAAACAGTAGTTTTGGCCATATATAATATCGAAGACATCCATTGTTTTAACACATGACCAGATGTTGTAATGACTTGTAGTTTTCTTTCCCCATTTTCCAAGTTTAGCATATACTTGGTTGGTAATTTAGTCAAACTATCAGGATCCCAATACATATCTCTGGCCAAGCCTGGATCTTTTGTCCCCGATATTTTTACTTTAAATTTCGAGTCAACCAAAAATACATCTAGTGGTGTGTTTGACTGTAAATCAGAAACATACATAATATAAGAGTGACGAACTAAGAACCATTTATTTGTATGTCTCTCGACCATTTCTTTCAAACCATTTGGTGAAAAGTGAAAAACTCTCCAGCCTTGTGATTTAGCAGTTGATCTCACCACCATATAGCCTTCTTTCCCTTTATAACTATTTTCATAACTCAGAAGGTTACTAATCGGTGAAAATTCATAGAATTGAAATAATCTGTTTGCTTGAGGTCTTAAACATAAAGTAACATTTAACAATCTTAGATATCTTTGTAATCTAATATGCATGGGAAGATCAACATCAATTTTTTCTTCTAAGACGTCATTTAGATGTTTCAAATGAACATTATTCGCAATATGAAAATTTAATGAATAATTGTTAGATAACAATGAGGTATTATCATTAATAGATGCATCATCTGGAGAGCTATCAAGATTATCTTGGGATATTTTTTTTTTAGAATATTTTTTGTAATATTTTGATTTATCTGTTACCTTTGGAAATCTAGGTAAATGCAAATTATGAACAGTCCCGCTATCATAACGTAGTTTGCTAACAGTGTCTTGCTGAAAGGAAATTAATTTTAGCCTTGCGTTGAATTGAGCCAGTTCTTTGTATGACTTAATTATTGTCCATTTCATTCTATTCTTCCCAACACCATATTCTAATTTTAGTTTGAAATGAGTATTGCTATATTCCCTATCTTCATTGGTACTGAAAATAGATGATGCAGAGGTTTCTGCAGATAAGTTAGGCTGTAAATTTAAATTATCAGGATTGATATTATTTAAGGCGTTATTGGTACTTTGACTTGATACACTGAATATATCTGAAATGTCGTTATTTTCGAGTGGCTCTACTGTGACCCCTAGCATTGCTAGTAGTATTGGTGCTCTGGGTTTATCATGTTCATCTCTTAGGATTTGTGTACTAGCAAAGAGGGCAGCTGGTGCACCAGCTAACATGGTACTGATCAAATCAGATGCCATTTTCCTAGTGTACATATCACTATCCTGTTCAATGGGTGAAGGTACTTTGTTTGTTTTATTGTCAAAATTATCATTTTGTGCTCTTCGATACTTTGGAGAAGACAGCGACTGTATTTTTAAAAATGTTTCATGGACACCAGGTATATTTACTAAATTAGATTTAATATCACCTTTATAAGACAGAAATGATCTTCTTCTATCAGTCAAACTTTGTTTCAGAGGAAGCATATCAGGTCTTTTCGGTTGGTTTGTATGTAACATTCCATCTATAGAACTGATACTTTTTCTTTGATTGTTTCGAAGATGGCCAATTGATTTCCTTGAGCCAAAACTGAGTGATCGCTTAATTTCTGGATTTTTGCTACTAGCAGAAGGTATATCACTCGAGGAGTGAAGTTCTGAATTTTTTTCAATAATTTGTTTATTGGCTCTCTTCGCAGAATTTGGAATACCTTGAAAAGTGACATTTTTCATTGCAGCCTCTGCATCTACAGATTCAGTATTGCTAAGATTGGAATAATCTCTCATCATCATCGTTTCACTATCAAAACTCTCATCTTCGTTTTCATGGGCATCTGTAAATTCAATGTCATTATCAATGGAGGAATGTGACCCAGATTCTGGGGAAAGAGGTGTTATATTACTGCTATCATTAAATTTAGCATGCTTTTTATTTTTACCAAATAAGTTTTTTTTATTTGAATATTTAATTTCTGTTATAGACATTAATATTTAATGATTTGAATTGAATCAAACTATCATACCACTGTAACTCGTAAAAATATTCACCAGCCTTAATATTGTTACCGAAATAAAAATAAGTAATTACTCTTGTTGAAAACGAAATCAATTAAAATATAGATATCATTAATTGAGGAAATCAATACGTTGATAAGTTAGATGCTTTCTCTTATGCATATTGGTTTTTGTAATTAAAAATCTTACCTAACAAAAACCAAAAAATATTGCGGTACAGTGTGGGATGACAAAAAAATCAAAAAATAAAGGTTTATAATCCATATTTTGAAGGTAACATATATAATAAATCAAGCGTATGATAAAATTCCAATTCAAGTATAGTAAATGGATGAAATCAGTTATGTTGTTAATTGTATCTTATTGTTTTATAAAAAATTGGATATATAATTTTGTGAGATAGAATGATAATGAAAAATGAGTAAATAGTATAAACTGTGCATGAAATAGAATAATGAATGAATCTTAAACTTGGATTAATCCGACTTTACTGAAAAGGAAAGGAGTGAAAGTTGTTACGATAACAGGTACGAAAAAATATCTTGTGAATCTTTTCAAGATATCGATTTTGGCAAAATTTTTTTCATTTGCAAACCTCTCAGATAAGGTGTTGATGAGTGGTTTACTTATCACGTACATCCAAATAGATACGCAAGCAACACCTAGTAATAACTTGTAGATGATATTCAATGGTGTATTTGAATCACCACCGGTATATAGAACGTAATCAAACGCATATCTATGAATAAACCAATCACCACATTCGATACCACTTACAACACCAATGAAAGCTACAGAGTCCTCGAAACAAGGGCATGGATCAATAGATTTGACATGATTGAAAAGCAAGAAATTGGCAAAGACAATGCTTGCAACTGGATACCATAGATTTTGGTTACCTACATTGAAATTTGCCAGAATATACTGAATCAATCTTCTTCCTATGAAACATACAACACCACATATAGCCCCAGTGACTAAATCTAGCAACCCATGCATACCACAGTAGACTCTACCAGCAACTAGAGTGAAATAATATAGGAATATAGTCGAGGTGATTGCTAGTTTGATCGGTAACGAGAAATGGCTAGTCGTTGACCAGCAATTAATCAAAAACAGAACACTAACACTGGTCGCGTTCGCAGTGTGCGAACTCGGAGCCCCATACTCTCTTGTTGTATAATTTGATAATGTAATTCTCTCCAAAGGAGGAGCAATAGGTCTTGGCAAACACCAGTAATCCTTGAGATAACCACTTATATAAATGGAATACCCCAGCAAATAAACCAAGTCTTTGACCAACTCGTACCCTCCCAACCATGGAGGAACAGGAATGAACAACACGTAAAATGTATGGGACCCCATTAACGAAGTATACTTGAAGAAATGGTCCCTATGCTGGGTCCGAAACTTCTTCTGCCAATGGTACAACTGTATAGACTGTTTATCAGTATATGGCTTCAAAAAATTCCTTACTCTGAATCTGAAAGGTGACATTTTTGCCTCGAAATACTGTTTTGGCTGAGTACCAGGATCCATCAACGAATACTTGGGATCATTGTAATCAATTGCATTGCCATGCTTGGACACTTCGAGAACCGAAGCCCTTCTACTTCTAACCTCCACTACTAACTCAGACATCCTTAAATACTTACCTAATCGTCTCAATCAAAAAACACTGACCCAATCCAACCTCCAAATTACACTTATATAAATATATAAACATATGTATATATACTTTCCAAGTCTCAAACCCATGTTCTCAACCATTGAGTGGTATTGACATAACAGAATCATCCCATCCCACCCCACCAGTCTGCATCTTCGATGCTACGCATTATAACCAAAAATAGTCTCTTAATCCACATCGAGTTTTTCATACCGTGGTGTATACCCAAACCTCCAAACCTTCCAATGTGTCTGCAAATTTTAATGTTCTTACTACATTCAAGCCTCTTCTAAAGCTGCTATCTGCAGTTTGTCATCTAAACTACATCGATACACATAATGACCATTGCAACACCTCTGCCGGAACAATTCTCTTTTCTTTTAACTTTCTATTTTATCTACGCTTCTCTAAAATTCGTTTCTTTTTTCTATGACTTCACAGTGTCTCCATGTCCCAAACAGGAAATCCAAAATCGATTTCAAAATCGATTTTGTGGTTTTGCAATTAAAATTTCATTATTTTGGTTATTTTAACTTCATCATTGACCCAAATAGTTTTTGTAAGTACAATTTCTCGCAGCAGTGCCGCTGCCCAGATCCCTCATTCTATAAATACATACGCCTCTGCCTCTACATCTCTTCCTGCTGTTATGAGGAAAACCTTAATTTGAAATTTGCTTTAATGCAGTTTGCGCGTATTTCTCTGTCTTGTTTGGTCAATGTCCTCCTGTTCTCGTTTAATTTCAATGCCAATTGATTTCGAAATTTCGGGTTTTCTCAGTGGGTTTCTAAAAGACATGTCTCGTTTAGAATTCAATTGAAAGGAGTTTCGGGTAAATGTTTGGTCATCTCATTCTCTTCACAGTGCGATATTGGTGGATATAGATTGATTTCTTGTCTTATCAACAAGACCATCAATGATTGATTGATTGAGGCGAACAAGACGATTGAGGCAAATTTCATGTCTGGAAGGTACTGATGTTCAAAAGAACAAATTGTTTTAGATAAAGCGCATTATTTAGTATACAACAATTATTGATCTGTTTTCTATATTTGTATGAATTGTATCAATTCTATAAGGAAGTGTAAATATCGAATTATTCAAGGTCCTTTCATATTTTAAAGAATCAAAAATAAATTTGTATATAAATGTATTGGAACTATCTTTAATTTAAATTAACTAACTTTGTTCATTACAGAAAAATTTTTTTAGGTTGGCACCGCATCGTTTCGAAATCTCAAAGAGAGAAAAAATTAATCTCAACGACATAAATCTAATTAAGTTTTCGATTATAATCTACAAGACATGGAACCTTTAAAAGTTTTGTTATACGTTTCAATTGTTTACGTTTATTATATTATAAATTAAAATACATAATTTATTTATATATTCCGTTTTTTGCATTGAGTTTAATAAATATATACGTTCGCGTTTGATAGATTTGTGTATATAAACTAGATACTGTTGATCTTGCAGAAACGAAACAAAGAGAGAGTGAGTATAAGACTAGGATGGCTACTTTGAACTTTACTCCTGTTTATAAGGACGAAGAGGTTTTCTCTATTGCTGGTAAGGCTATTAAGTTGACCAGCAAGGAAGATTTGAAACCGATTCTTGATGATTTATCGAAATATGATAAAATCACTAAATTGGATGTCTCTGGTAATACCATTGGCATTGAAGCATCGAAGGAATTGGCTACTTTCATCAAGGAGAACGATTTTGTTAGAGAAAATTTGAAAGAAATTAATTTTGCCGATTTGTATACTTCAAGATTGGTTGATGAAGTTGTTGAATCTTTGAATCATTTGGTTCCAGTATTTTTGGATTGTCCCTCTTTAGAGATCATCAATCTATCTGACAATGCCTTTGGTTTGAGAACTATTGATCAATTGGAAAATTTGATCTCAAATTCAATTCATTTGAAACATCTGATTTTGAGTAATAATGGTATGGGTCCATTCGCTGGTGAAAGAATCGGTAAAGCTTTATTTAAGTTGGCTGAAAATAAGAAAAAGAACAATAAATCTTTATTGGAAACTTTTATTTGTGGTAGAAATAGATTAGAAAATGGTTCTGCCTTATATTTAGCATTGGGTTTGAAAAATCATGGTGATGATTTGAAAGTCGTTAAATTATATCAAAATGGTATTAGACCAAAAGGTGTTTCCACTTTGATTCATTACGGTTTGAAATATAATAAGAATTTGGAAATATTTGATTTACAAGACAACACTTTCACTTCTAGTGCTTCAACAATTTTAGCTTCTGCTTTACCAATTTGGAAAGATTCTTTAGTAGAATTAAATTTAAATGATTGTTTATTGAAAACAACGGGTTCTCAATTAGTCTTTGAAGTTTTCCAAGATAACACATTTAAATCATTAACAACATTAAAAATTGAATACAATGAAATGTCACAATCTACTTTGGAAGATATTTTCATTCCAATCTTACAAAAAGGTGAAAGTTTACCAAGTTTAAAGCATTTAGAAATAAATGGTAACAGATTCGAGGAAGATTCTGAGCCATTGGATTTATTACAAGAATTTTTCGAAGATGAATTAGAACTTGATGATATTGAAGAAGTTGATAGTGATGAAGAAGAAAGTGAAGAAGAGGAAGCTGATGAAGATGAAAATATGGAAGATCATGATATCGAAGCATTGGAGAAGGGATTGCTAGAATTACAAGTAGATGATCTATCAAAGGATTTAGAGAAAACACATATATAATCTTAAAATATATATGTATATATAAGACGTGAATATTAATATCATGATCGAATCCAAAATTTATAAAGACGATTTTCCTTTAATTTAGTTTAATTCCATTTTCAATTGAATCTATAAGAGAATCGTTTTTCTTCCAAGTATCTTCGAGCCATTTTTCCAACATAGAGTCTTTTAAGGATAATAGTGAGGAAGTCTCATATTTGCTGATATGGACAATTATTACTATTGGTGGGTTTTCTTTATCCGTTTCCTTATTCTTGGGTTTGAGAATTTGTAATATCGAAGGGTTAATTTGTTCTAATTGGTAACCTTTGTGAATTTTCAATGAACCATTAAGATGATCGTGTCCATTTTCAGTATACTTTAGCTTATAGTAAATAATAGTGATGTTATATATATAATCATTGATCCTGATTAGTTTTGTTTCTTCAACATCAGAAAAATCGTTTAATTCTAAGAATTCTGAAGGATTATCTGCTATTGTAAACTGTTTTTTTAATATATAATTTATCCCCAGAGATAAACCATTTTTTTTGCTAATACCAGGGGAGCTTTCATCTGGAGAAATAAGGCTGTTTGTTTGAGAATTTCCAACTCTATTAACTATTGTTCCCAATTTTTCATTTAACTTTTGTTTACTATTTTCCAATATTTTATTGTGTCTCTTTCTCTTAATATTTTTAAGATTAGCAAAAACCTCTATTGTATTGATAAAGTTTTTAAAACGTGGATATAATACATTGTAAAATTTTGCTGCAAATGAATACTTTTGATTAATCTTTCGTTGGATAAATGAAAGTTCGGTGCTCATAATATTTACTTCTGGGAATATTACTAGGGCCTGGTTTCCATGCTCTATTATATTTTCTTTCAATTGCATGGGAGAAATTCCAACATTCTCATCATTATAAAATATACTGATCAAAAATTTAAGAGATGGGAAGTTTATAATACTACCCCAGCTAATAAAATTTACTTTACTGAGTTTTAAAGGTTGATTTTTAATATAGTCTCTGATAATTTCCAATTTAGAAGTCTTTGCAACGCTATTTTCTTGTAGTAGATAATTAATTAAAAAATAATCGGTTAGGGATCTATGATTAGCTAATAATAATGTCGTTAGTTGTTCTCTATTATCATATATATCAAGGGTGTCACTTTCTGCTGTAACAAAAATCCTTAAATTATTATTATCCTTAAAAGACATCTGAACTGAATGCTGCTGGTATAATATCTGTAATAGATTTATTGATTTATCTATAAGTGGTAATAGTTTAGTATTGATTTTAAACAGAAATTTCGGTAGAACCTTGATAAGATTTTTTCCTAAAATTGGACACCTTCTCCAAAAAGAATTGTTATATTTTATAATTTTCCTATACAGTTTGCCTTCGGTTATCAAATATAATTTATAACTCAACAGTGAGAGTAAAGTATCCAGTATTATATATATGGACAATATGATTATTTTCGCACTAACAATCAACCAGTCCATGTTACTCCATTTTTTAAATTGAACCCTAGGCCCAATAACATTGGTCTCAATGGAATCTACTAATGTCATTGATGACTATTAATTAAATGTTATCTATTTATATTTTAATTATATATTAGATTATAAACCATAATTGAATGATAACTTGTTTTAAAAGTTTGTGTCACTTGTCAAGTATGTATCAACTTTTCCGTCATGACAGTGACAAATAAAATTTGAAAATACTAAGCGATGGCATTTTTGAAACTTTAAAATATTCAAAGTTGAAAAATCTATATAAATTGCTATAAAGTGCGAGAGCATAGAACTACTCATTTGAAGTATTTCATAAAGAAAACTTGTAATTGGAAATCAACAACATTCAGGGAGTAGTTCATACGATACTTGAACAGCATGATATCATCTATGAGTCTAAAAAGTAACTCGTTACTCTCAGTTTCTAGACTTAGGGCATCTCAAGTTGTAATTGGTTTAAATCGAAGATTTATTTCAGTAAAACTCAATTTTGATAAACTGAGAATCAATCCACCTCCCCCAGGAGGTGTTATTGGTGATGTGAATCAACCATATAAGCCACCTCAAGCAGATTTTTATCACGGTTCCTATCATTGGTTATATGAAAGAATGATAGCTGCATCTCTTCTTCCATTGTCGATGTATTCAATATATGTAGCAGTTACTGGAAGTGTTATATATCCATATATTGATATGATAACGGGTGTATCTGCATTATTTTATTTACAATATGAATTTTTAAGTTGCATTACAGATTACATACCAAAAAGAAAATTCAAGCTTTGGCATACATTTGCGAAGATGCTATTATATTCAGGATCAGCAATTGGTTTTTATGGTTTATATGAAATTGAGACAGTAAATAATGGTTTAAATGATCTTATTTACAAATTTTTTGTAGATGATGAATCTAATTTGTATATTTTTGGAAAATATTAAGTACAGCGTAGCATTATCCCTGTAAATACAATCAAATATCATAAAAATTTTATAATTAAACACAGTCTGTGTATTCAATTGTATATTAATACTGTTCGTTGAGTGTAAGTTTTGATGGAAATATAACATTTCAAAATTTACCTTAATCAAAGCTCATTATTCTTCCGAGCGCAATCTTTTGGCAATTGATTTAAAAGTTATTGTGTATAATAATTAGATTATATGGTATTTAGGTTAAGAATACGAACGAGAATATAGTTAAATAAAAATCAATTAAAGAAATATCTATAGTTGTCTATCAACTGACTTCTTTATTTAGAAAATAGTACCGTTAGTGTAACTGACATAACCAGATAAGACTGAGACAGTACCGGAAACAGAAGCTAAGAAGGAGGAAGAACCGACATAAGATTCGGTAACACTTTCATAAACAGAAGAAGAAGTTGGAATATAAGATTCAACATCTTCGGTTGATGTTAAAATAGATGATTCAATAACTTCTGTAGATTCTGAAGCGAAGGCAGAAGTGGAAGCTTCAGCAGGAACGTAAACAGTATATTCTTCAAGGATCCATGGAGCAAATAAGAAACCAACAAAACCCCAACTGATTTCTCTGTTTAGGTCAGTGGAGGTGTATTGTTTGTCCCAAGTAGCAGTAGTGGTGTCAACAAATAATTTCTTATGAGTAGCAACATAATAGACGGTGGTTGCAGTTGGAATGTTGTCAGAACCAATAACGGTAGTGTATGAGGTAGAGATAATAGTTGGAGTGTAACCAGTACCTTCAACATAAGTGACAGTTTCCTGGAAATGAGTTGGCAATGCAACAGAGTAAGTGGTGACTGTGGTTAATTCACCATCCGTACCTGTGACAGTGTTGGTAGCGGTACCATAGGTAACTTCACCAGCAGTTTGAGTACCTTGGGATAGAACAGTAGTCTTTTCCCAACGGATTGGAGTTTGAACTAGGAGAACAGAAACAGTAGTAGCTTCAGCATCGGAACCAGTAGTAGTGTAAACTTCAGTGGAATAAGTACGGGTAGTGTTACCAAAGAAACCTTTAGTGCTGTAGTCAGTAGAGACACGAGATGGAGTGTGAACGAAGTAGTAAGATGTAGACCATAAACCAAAGATTAAGTTTTCGAAACCGAAATTGTAATCGACACTGGTAGAGAAGACGGTGGTTACAGTACCATTGTAGGCAATGTTTGAGTAGATACCTGGATGTCTTGGAGTTTGAACCAAGAATAGAGTTTCTTCGGTAGCCTTACCATCGGTACCAGTAACAGTACTGTATTCAGTTGAAATAGTAGCAACTGATTTACCACCTTCAACAAAGGAAGTGGTTTGATGGAAAGTGGTTGGGATAGCAACAGAGTAGATGGTTTCTGAAGTTAAAGTACCATCAGTACCGTTGACAACAGAGAAACCGGTAGAGTATGTAATAGTTTTATCGGTTTGAGTACCTTGGGTGAATTGAGTAGAGGTTTGGTATTGAACAGCTTGAGCTACAAAGTAGAAAGTAATAGTAGTAGCTTCCAGATCAGCACCTGTAGTGGTTGTGACTAGAGAGAAAGCGGTTTGTAGGTCTTGAGAGTTTGTTCCTAATGTGACGGTCTCAATAGAATTACGGATTGGAGTATTGACTAAGTAGGTAGTTGTTTCCCATGCACCGAACAATAGACCGCTAAAGCCAAAGTTAGTGTTGACAATAGTTGAGTAGAAAACAGTAGAGCTACCGGTGTATGGAACAAAGGAAGTGACACCTTCTTCTCTTGGAGTGTAGACATAGAAAACAGTTTGAGCAGTAGATGAACCATCCGAGCCTACAGTAGTTTGGATATCAGTAGCGTATGTGGTAATAAAGGAGCTTGGCCAGAATTCGAAAGTAGTACTCTTTTGAATATGAGTTGGAACGGCAACAGAGTAAACTGTTTCTGTAGTTTGGAAACCATCGGTACCATTGAAGTAGTTAATGGAAGTACCTAAAGTTAAGGTAACGCCAGTTTGAGTACCTTGAGTATAGGCGGTGGAGGTTTGTTGAGGAATAGGAGAGCCAACAATGTAGTAGGTGACAGTAGTGTCAAAACCATTCTCACCTGGGATAGTGTAAACACTGGTAGAGATGGTTTCAATGGCAGTAACAGCCGCACCAACAGTAGTGGTAGATACAACAACATTGTATGGAACGTTGACTAAGTAAGTGGTGGTATACCATAGACCGAAAATGAAGTTCTTGAAACCAAATTCAGCATCAACTGTGGTTGAGAAATAGTTGGTTGTAGAACCACTGTATGGGACGTAAGAAATAACACCGGATGGTCTTGGGGTTAAGACTTCAATGATGGTAGATTGGACATTTAGACCTTGAGCGTCAGTAGCGGAGACAGTCTTGGATTTGGTGGTTGTAGCAGAACCTTCCCAGCCAGCAGTGGTGGTAGTCATTAATGAATCAGTTGGTAAAGCGATGTTGAAGTATGTAACAACAGTTTCCAAACCAGCAGAAGTAACAGTAGAAACAACGGTGGAAGTTTGAGTGGCAGTACCAGAGTAAGTACCATAAGAGTAAGCAGTGGTTGAAGAAGCTCTGACAGGAGTTTTAACGTTGTAAACATTTAGGACAGTGGTGGAACCATCAGTACCAACGTTACTTTGAACGCCAGTACTGTAAGTAACTAGACCAGTGGCTTTAGCATCAGTATAGGCACTTGTGACATATTTTGTTGTGTAAACACCTGGGACATGAACTTGATAAGTGGTACTAGTAGTACCGAAAAAACCTAAGAAACCACCAACTACATTAATTTCAGTAGAGTAAGTTTCAGTATAGGTTTTAGACCAAACTAACTTATTTGTAGTAACTTTGTTGGCAGCAGAAATTAATACAGCTTGTAATAGAACAATTAATAAAGCTGAAACGTTCAACATTTTAAATTGTTTTTAAGAAGTACTTAACAATAGGTTCTAAATGAAACGACCGCTTGTTGTTTTCTTTTTAAACGTAATATTAAAAAATGACAGTAATTACAATTTAATATGAATATAAGGAAAAGAATTAAAAGAATCTCAAATTCATTTTTGTAAAAATATCAGATCTTTATATATGAATATGTTTTTCAAATTATTGACTCTAAAACATATAATTGCTTCAAAATTAAGTTCCAAATTTTAAATTAAATTTTGAAATCTGAAAGATTGCAATAACCTCTAAGATGGAGCTATAAAATGCCCTATGTCATTATAACGATAAATTCGTTTAATTAAATTGAACCGTATATATTTGGTGAACTTAGTAAATTACTAGCTTTGCAGCTTTAAAAATTGATAGTGAAGAAGAAAAAGCTTAGAATACTTAATCTGTTGTGAAAAACGTTTCTTACCGTCAAACCCACGAAATTAACTACTTAGTACTTGCCAATTTACTAAGGAATTGTACCAAAGCATCGGTATTGGGATAATTTTTAGTCAGAACGTTCAGATACATTACTTATTTAGTAAAAGACCTAATTCCCGAAGAATCTTATATAATTAATGTACACACCCATCAAGATTTGAATTCCTGTTTGCAGAAAAACTGTGATATTTACAAACGTTACTAAAGATTAGAAACAGGTTGAGATGCATTGCCAAGAAAGGACCGCGTACATACAGGTGTAATTATCTTTTTTGTCATTTTATCGTGTAAGGAAAATGTTGATATCCGGTAAAAGGGAAACCTATTATCGTTGGGGGAAGGCAACCCAATAAAGGTAAAATTATCGAGCAAATTTTTTTCATAGGACCACAACAAGACATCCCGGTAGCTCTACCAAATCTAGATTCAACCAATTGAATTAGCAATTCATTAATTGATACAACTGCCAAACTGAAAAATTGTTCTCAAAATTATTATGCATTCCAATATCACTCGGTTACCGGTCTCAATTACAAAATCTTCACAATTACACACAATTGCCAACATAAATGAACGATAAACCTTTAACCGAATTATAAGATATTTCAAGAAGTTGAGTTATATTTTCAGGTTCTTATTAAGCAAAACTCCACACTGGGCTGCTGTCCGTACTGTACCTCAAGCCGTAACAGAACTTTCAGATGCGTCCTATACTTGCATCTCACCCTGAAGAACTCTATCTCGAAATTAAATTAACGAGCCACAAGGGGAAAGTAATTAAAAATATCATACATTAATATCATTCTTATACTTAGAATTGTACTTACAAAAAATATATACACTTTTCATAGTTGTGCCAAAAGTGGTAAAACGGAAAATAATAGTGCCTTTGTACCAAGACAATATGCATACAAAGTACTCAATTGATGTCCTTTCCACAAAGATCTCTAAGAGATCTCGGTACGATCCTGCGAACTCTTCCGAAACGTTTTGCCAGATTGGGAATTAAAAAGAAAAGATATTTTCAGTGAATTTTTGTACTTATAAAAACTTGAATTACCCTTTTAGGGTAAAAGAAAATTATCTATATCCATAAAAGGTAAAATACATCTTTTATTTCATTTCGAAGTATAATGATTCTTATACATATCACTTTCTTCAATTAACTAATAAGATAAACTAGTTGCGAAAAACTTTATAATTTAAATTGAGCTTAGTAATAGTTTATGAGTGTGCTCAATTGGGACTAAAAGTCAATAGCATATTTATTCAACTATTAAAAAAATGATTTCACACACAACGTAATCTCTATACTAGTCAATTCACATCAAATTGTGAAATATAATTGGACATATTGACATCCATGCTGGTTAATATTGAAAGTTTCAATAACAAAGGCTAAGTACATTTCGTTCTTTGGGTTAATAGTCTTTTTGAAAATAGTTATTGAGGCATTAGATTTATTTCCTCAATTTAGTACAATTCTAAGATCGTGCCTAATTAGTTGGATCTGTAAAGGACATGTGTTCAATAATACTTAGTGTGACAATAAACTCCTTCAAGATCTTGGTAAATAAGCGTATATTTTTAATTGTTGAGGTCATTAAAGTATGTAGGACAATGCGGAGGACAGTGGGACTATTCCTTCAGAAAAGGACAATTAGGAAAATTTAAAAAGAAAGTAAGCACTCACGGTGGGGGTCGAACCCACAATCTTCTGATTAGAAGTCAGACGCGTTGCCATTACGCCACGCGAGCTTATTTTCTTGTGAAGAGAAATTTTACAATTGGTATTCATTGTCTAACATTTTGGTTGAGTTTAACGCATTGATTAATTGATCTGTCACGTGGAGGATGAAATTTCACAAGGTTGGATTTTTAAAGTCACATAATGAATGGCAACTACTTGAATGAACCATTCACTTGGTTATTTAAGGTCATGGTATTGTATTTTATTCATATGTATGAATATTCTGGGTCTTATAATAATGGCAATGTTTGAAAAGCAATTCAATAAGATAATAAAAGATATTTCATGAATCCCCAAATATTTAGTATTAAAATTGTAAACTAATGGTTAATCAAAAAATAACTAATAACAAAGAATCCAAACGAGATGTA
This sequence comes from Tetrapisispora iriomotensis, assembly GCA_003705975.2. Classification (NCBI taxonomy): domain Eukaryota; kingdom Fungi; phylum Ascomycota; class Saccharomycetes; order Saccharomycetales; family Saccharomycetaceae; genus Tetrapisispora; species Tetrapisispora iriomotensis. Next base: position 127,600 of record PPKC02000019.1, on the reverse strand, counting down.
TTTGGAAGGAATATATCATATTTAAAATGTTACTCATCAAAATTAGAAAATTTAGCAGATGTTGATATTTATTCTAGTGATTTTGAAAGCGGTTATTCGCCACTGCATATTACCTTAAAGGAAGGTCACTTCAAGAGAAGTTTTAAATTATTCAAGCATTGGAAAGAAGAAAAAGAATTTTTGTCCCATAAGTTTGGTGGCCATGTTATGAATCAAGTTGATAGAGAAGGTTTGACACCTTTTGAATTATACATGTGTGAATATAGAAGACTGACCAAAAGATTTCCTAAATACGTGAGTTATCGTTTGCCTGGATCAGAAGTTTCAAGAAATAGGGCTTTGATAAGTTGGTATGATGATAAAAAAGAAATACCTATGCATACAAGAATGAATTTTCCAAACTTACCCAAGACAGCAGAAGAGAGAGAATATTTAGAGTTAGAAGGCGGTTCTCATGTTTTATCATTTGGTTCTAATGTTAATTATCAATTGGGAACTGGGACAAAAGATAATCGATTAAATTTGTATCAATTAAATGTTCATCAATTGGTTCAAAAAGGAGTTTTATTATCAGATATACGATTTAAAAATGTTATTATGACGAGATATCATTCTTTGTTAGTGACGTCAAATGACCAAATTTATGTAGCAGGTTCCAGTGGCAGGGGTAGATTAGGTAATAATAATATTGATACACCACAAATTCAATATGTTAAGGTTTCTGGATTACCAAATCAAAAAATAAAAGATGTTTCAAGTAGTGACCATCACACATTGGTGTTATACAGTGATAATGAGATATATTCCTGGGGTTGGAACTACTGTAATCAATTGGGATATTTAACTACTAACAAATCTGAAGATAAATCTCCTTATAAGGTTTGTTCAGCAGTGCCCAAAAGAATAACTTTTTTGCCTGGTGAAAAGATAATTTCAATTTCATGTTCGAGAATCCATTCAGCAGTGGTTACGAAAAATGGAACTATAATGTTATGGGGTTTGAATGTGGGTCAAATGGGTACATCAAAACCCCTACATTTAAACCCAGATTCTCAATATATGAGTATTAAAGGATATATCGTTCTCAAACCAGTTATCATCAACTTATCTGGTGAATTCATAAAACAAATTTTATGCACAGAATTTGCTACTTTTGTCAGAACTCAGAATAACACATTGTATGTGTATAGCAACTATTCCGTAAGGACTTTTCGACTATCGTTGCCTAGGGCATCGACTTACCTTGAACATGATAATTTTACTTATTTTTCACCAAGAGAAATTCCCAGTAATATAGTAGACATGAAATGTAAAAATCCTTTTGGTAATAATTTAACATTGAGATATGCGTGCGGGAGAATCGGGATGATTAAACATAAGGAGGAATCTCTTTCTATGTGGTCTAGAATTAAAAATACACCTAATATTACTTTGTGTTGGACTCCAAATTTCGAATTTAGAAGATCTATCGATTTTGATATTGGATTAACTGGAAATCTGATCATTGCAACCGTTGGGGGTGAGATATATAAGACCAACTCAACAGATGGAAATTTTGAAAAAGTTTTCAGTACTAAGTTAGCATCAGGTAGAATCTCTAAAGTTAGTTGTGATTCCCAATTTGGATCATTCATTTTACTAAAAAATGATTATGACACAATACCGCTATTATACCATAAAAACCCTGTACTATATGATTTTGCTCGTTTTTGCGATCTTATACCAATTCCTACTTTGAAAAACGACTCAATAAGTAACATTTATAACCCATTGGGACGGGAAACTTTTAGATTTCAGGATTATGTGTCACATAAACCAATCTTACCCTCAAATGCTGATCTAGATGATGAAAGTTCTAAAATAGACTATGAGAACTTCTCCAATGCACAAATACCATTAAAATCACTGGATAATATAGGAAATGGTTTCAGAAATTTACTTAACTATGATATTATATTTCAGGAATCAACTACTAGAAAAATAATTTGTAAATGTCACAAGTTACTCTTTGCTGCACGTTGTGCAACTATATGCAACACATTAAAGAATGAAAATGTCTATATTCTAAACGAGGACCAGGTTGTATTGAAACTGAATAATAATGTGAATGATAATGTCTGGAATATTGAAGTTTCAGGATATACAGGAACGTCTGTTATAAAGGAGGCAATTAGGTACTTATATACAGATATTAGGCCAGAAAGTCAAAAAATAAGTCGTCTATTGTTAGAAATGATAGATCATGCAATTCATTATGGCAGCTTACAGGTTACACTAAAGAATCTTTACTCAATTACAGTAGAATCAACTCAAAAATGTTTAGGATCATCTCCAGATACGAAGATACTATTCGATGATGGATATCTCATGGCGCATAGTATGGTATTGTCAGCCAGGGTACCATACTTTAGGACTCTGTTCCAAAATGAATGGTTTGTAGAATCTGACGAGGGTTATAAGGTGGTTAATCTTCAAAATATATGTCATATCAAAAAGAAGACATTCGGTCCTATTATAAGATATATATATGATGTGCCGTATAATAGGTTATTTGATGAAATTGATGCCTCAAATATGATTGATAATCTACAGATTCTAATTGATTTGTTACAATTATCCGATTTCATGAATATTTACTCATTGACAACATATTTAGAAACTGAAGTGGAGAAGTATATAGACGGTGAGACGGTAATAATGATTTTATTGAATGCTATTGAATTTGGTTGTGATATGTTAACCTTAAAATGTATGTGGTTTATTTGCAAAAATATTATGATTTTGTTCTCTAAGGATAATATTAACTTGATTGATGAGTATTTTACTGATGCAATTTGGGCTAGACTTGAATCAGTATTTTTTGATTTAACTTCAAGTTCGAAGAATATTACCACATACTTATCCTGGTACCATAATAACGATTATGATTGGTTGTCCCTATTCAAAGGAAATGTAATAAAGTTCAATGAAAAGTTCATGGATCCAACGAACACATTCGTTCCTATATTTGACCGGAAAGATTTTAAGAAATCTAATACTGACGGTTCTACAAACCGCCGCAGATCCTCAGCTAGCCAAGCACCAAAACTGAAAACCCCTGATTCATCAAGAAGATCATCCATTCGTGAGCAAAATTCTATTCGGTTAGAGAATACAGGAACTTCTTCTGTTTGGACACAAAACTTGAACTCTTCTAACGCTATTGATGATTCTGAACAATTCGTAGAGGTCACGAAGAAAGTGAAAAGAAAAAATTCTAGACAACCAAATGAGAAACCAGAGCTTTTAAATGTCATAAATGAATCTAGTCTTACTAAAGTAGTTTTACACAAGAGCATTGAGGAAAATGTCCCTGTATTAGATTCATTATTGACTGTTGATTCTTCCAAATTTAGTATAAATGATGGCTCTCTGACTATTTTACAAAAGTTATCCGGGACTTTTAAGAAAAATTCCCAAAAGGAAAGAAGAAAACAAAAAGTTATTGAAGATGAAGCGTCTTCTCTGAGTGGTAAACAAACAGTATGGGGTAAAGCTTCTTCCACAGTTTCATCAATCAGTGATCCAGCTTCGATAAATTCCGTTAAATCTAAAAATTCTAGTCTTCCCTCACTATATGATCCAAGTAGCTCAAAATACATTGGCGAGAGTTCAAAACCAAAAAACGAAACTCAGATACCTGTACCTCAGAGCGATAGCATTCATATGCCGTATGTTAGGGCTTCACAGCAGGTTCCAATGAATTTGATAGATGTGCATTTGGACAAAGACCAACTTAAAAAGAGAAAATCAAAAAAACAAATGAAAGAAGACATGGAGGCAGCTCAATTTGAAAGATGGTTTGCAGAAGAGAGCGCAAGAGTTCAAAAAGAAATGAATGTTAAGGATATTTCAATTAAAGGAAATAAAAATCCTCTTTTAAATAAAAAGAAGAAGAATCAGATTAATAATCAGAGGAATAAACCCAAAGGAAGTACATCCAAGAAATTTAGCGAAAACACTAAACAGGATGTTCACAACGAAAAAAAACACAAGAAAAATTCAATCAACATTAATATGAAAGCTTGATGATAAAGAGAGTACTAAAATATGCTAAACTTAGTTAAAATTCCAAATTGGAATATTTCAAACACGCCACTAATTACACAGGTAGTACCTTTCAGGCACAGAATTTGAAAAATATGCATTTTGATTTTTTTATATATGAAGATTCTTTATCGTTTACTTATTATTCTAGAGTAAAGTCACCATTTGCATTTAAAGTAATTTTGGATTTATGATTTTCTTGCTGTTCCTGATGTTTTTTTAAATCAGCTTTGTAATCACTTTTATGACCTTTAATACGAGAGTCTTCTCTTGGTATTGCTGCTCGACTTTTGGCATATTCCTCTATCAATTCTTTATTATCCAGCACATTTTGTGCCGCGTTGATACCTGCCATTTTAGCATTCCTTCCCCTTCCAGTACCTAGAACGGTACCTGAACCAGTAAGACAATTTACTATACATATAGGACTTTCATAAGTAGCTTTTTTTATGGTTTCATAATGTAAATTTAATGAAGCATAGCCAATTAACGAATATAACTCTTTTTTTGCATTTAAGTTTAAGTTATCAGGTTGTTGTAAACTAATGTCTTTTTTTGTCAATTCATCTATTATTGGCTTAGACAATTTCGCTAACCATTTCCTTACTCTTGGCATGTTGTGTTTGGGATCATCTTCAATTAAACCTCCAATATATGCTTCAAATACATCAGCATGAATTTTTTTATGTCCATAATGAAAATTCAGCTTGTCTTGTTCTGTTTCTAAATTAGTTTTCAATTGGGCAGGTAGATCATATAAGTAACTCCATTTTTTTATGCATTCATTACTGACCAAATTTCTTCTCAAGCTGGACAGTTGCCCTTCAGAAAATGTTGGAAACTGGTTATATAAAATCATTGTTATAACTGTATTTAAGATTGAATCACCTAAAAACTCCAATCTTTCATTGTGTGTATTGATCATTTCTGTTTCTTTCAAATATAATTTGTCCTTGACAATTGATTTATGAGTAAACACTTTAGCTCTGATGGCAAGATCTTTGATCTCCGGTATCTTTGGTGGCCATGAAGATTTTTTAAGAGGTTTTATATTACTCTCATTATCGCCAAGATTATCATCATGATTGGATGTGGTTCCTTGGTTATTGTCTTCCACTGTATAGTTATCAGATAGACTTTCAATATCAGTTTCCGTCAAATCTTTTAAAAATGGTTCTTTATTTTTTGATTCACCATGGTTCTTTTCATAGTTGTAAATGTCCTTGATTAATGGAACTTTGTCCAATTCATACAGTGATTTTAGTTCACTGGCCAGCTTCAACTGATACCTTGAATAAGAAGGTAGTAGTGAAACCGGTATCTTCTCTAAATTTTCATAATCCTTTTGGAAACTTTTGAAGTTGGGTGCTAAGTGTATAATTGTATCAAATGATTCTAATAATTTTGTAACCGCGTGCTCCAATTGAGTAATATCAGATATTTTTAGGACACTGTCACCTAGAATCGATTCAGTGGATATTTTGCTGACTCCATCGTTATTTGATACTTTACTCTTCTTAACATCCTGGATGGATGAAGACTCAGCATTCAAATGTTCTGAACTTCTCTTATTTTTGTTTGATCCCATACCGGTTAAATATAGCAGTGTAGGTTGATAACAGAAATATATGGATCGACTCTCAATCTGAATTCAAAAATTAACCTACGTTTATGATGTGGTTGTTATTCTGGAGCTATTTGCACACAATATATTGATGAATTGTAAATTGTTCATTTTAGAAAGTGAATATTTTATTATATATCTCGAAAATTTTCAGTAGTACTATTTGTTCCGATGAGCTTAAAAAATATAATGTATGTAAGTAATATCACCATAATGAATACTGAACTAATTGAAATCTCATCAATTCTTGACTTGGTCAAAGCATGCTAGTGAATCTATATATAAACGTATATAAAGCATGTTTAAATAATATGCTGGTTTACTGTGGTTTTGTTTGGTTATTATTGAAACTCGGTCCACGAATTCCAATAAATACCTTCACAAAGGATTCAAAATCTACACCACAGGTTGATTACCATATATAAAAGCAGTGCAGCCTTATCATAAATATGTTATGTAGTTTTTGGATGTCCTAACTGAACTAGTTTGGATTCAATCTTTTGAATTGAATTTTGAAATGAATGATTCTTTTCGTCCAACTCGTTATCCAACTTCTGTAATGACTCTTGCAATTCACTGACTAAATCATATACCGTTACTGTTTTAGTAGTGTTATCATCAAATTTAGCATGATCTGGGGATGTAGATAATTTGGTAGTAGATTTTTCTAACTGGTTGTCTGTAGACGCTATGGATAAATCATCTGAGCTCATGGTTCTTCAGTTGCAGGAGTGATAGTCTATCAAGGTAAAGTACAGGGAGGTATCTTGCTATTATTTCTATATATAAGTATCTTTGAATTGGGTTAGTTATTCATGTATAATAAGCTAAACTGTGCCAACTATCTTGATTGAAATCACTCTATAAGTCACATATAATTTTAAGATCAAATTTCATATTTAATGTCACGTAAAAAATATAAAACAATTATAACTTAGAAGTCATCGAATTACTGTAACATAAAATAATATTAATATATATAAGCAGGACTTGATCTAACTCGAGAGAATCTAGTACTTTTGCATATTATAGACGTAATGGAAAAGAGTTCAGTATGCTGAATAAATTTTTAATGAGACTGCTGCAGAAGAGATTGATCAATAATTACAATATCATCAGTTATATAAATAATAATGAACTTATTAAGGATTCGAAGGTATTCCAAGGCACACTGTATGAGTATACTGTGATAAGAGAATTAGAAGAAAAACTGTTGATGAATCATCTGAAGAAAGTTGGGGGTGTTAATGACGGTGGGGTGGACATACTCGGGAAATGGCCAATAAATAAACTATATACATCAATGAAACAAAAAGGACTGATCGATACAGAAGTACGAGTACCCAAAAGGTTTAAAATCAATGGGAGATCTGCAAAACCTATATATACACGGTTAGCAGAACAAGAGGATATAAAGAAAATCAAGTCATTGGATGTTCTGGTTCAATGCAAAGCTTTTTCAATGACAAAGATTGGACCTAAACATATTAGGGAAGTAGTTGGAACCTATTGGTCCAAAGTACTTCCAATCAAATACAACTCTACTCTTATTATGATATGTTCTCCTCATTTATTGACAAAAGAATGTTTGAAACTAATAAATTCAATTAGCATCCCATTATTATATGTTCGAGTGGAAATGCTCAAAAATAAGAATGGAGAATATGATCTTGAGAAAAGTGGGTCTTTGGTTAATTATTATGAAAACGAATATGCATCTAAATTATTGGAGAATTTGGAGATAAATAAATGGCTTCAACTGAAAGCTTACAAAGATATAGAATGAAAAATCTGTTTAACTGTAACATAGCTTGCAGATTATCGATATATCACTAGTCCTACAGTTTTATTAAAAAAGTTGTCTCTATAATCGAAATCATTGACATGAACACATAGACCTCAGTATATTATCTGTCCTTAACATAAAAGTCAACTTAATCGTTAATGACACAAATTTATAGAATTAAAGCACATTCCCATACAGCTTGTATTTGTAATTTTAGTGTATAACTCCATCCAAAATATTAGGATATACATGTGGTTCTAGATATATATTACCAAATTGCATTTAAAAATAATTCTGCGGGAGCCCAGTATTAAAAATCATAGATGGTACTAACAACCAAGATTCATATCATCCTTTGAACTCCAATAATGTGATACTGAACGCATATTAAAACTGTGTACATTTCCAAGTCAAGGTATGTTTAAATCATTATACAGTATAGAAAATTAGCAGGAGTCAAAGCTTCGACACCTAATTTTAGAGAATTGAGTGGTTTCTAAGCTATGGTATACGCTCTAATCCCACTTCAAGTCCATGGAATGTATGATCGAAACTCATCTGCATTCTTATATACATGTGTTGCAAGTTGCTGTCAGTAATATACCTAGTTTTGATACATTGTAGTGCAGACAATGGTATTTTATTTTATTTTTTGACCTTTAATTGCAATCTGTCGAGCGCCTTCTAGTTGGATAGAATGTCACATCGTTTCACGTCCAAACTAACAGATTAAAGGACTGAGGTATTGAACATGACATCGAGTTGTTGCAACAATGGAGTTTGGAATTTCTCAGTTTGAATTCATAAAAATAAAACAGTTCAATGATATAAAAAGGGCCGTCAATAGTGTGATCTAATGCCGATTTTTCTAATTGAAAACTGCAATTGTTCATCAATCACCTTCACTATTTGTATCTGGCATAAAAAGCAGTGTAAAAACAAGAACCATAAACACAAATGTCCACTACAACTGAGAAATTAATCAGTAAATATTCTGAAGAATTCAAAAAGGCTTCCGAACACGAATTGACCAACAAATGGTGTTTAGGTGAATTGAGTGACCGAGCCCTATGCATTTATCTAGCTCAAGATTTGAAGTTCTTCAATACTTCATTCAGATTGATCTGTAAAACCACCTCTGAATGTCCAGACGATGAAGCCATGATCACTTTAGCAAAGAAAATTGGATTTTTTGCCAATGACGAAAACAACTATTTCCAAGATTGTTTGAAACTACTATTACCATCGATCACCGATGAACAAGACAAGATCAAGAACATTGACAACGAAATTCCAACAACTAACAATTACTTGAAATCAATTGAATCAAAATTAAGAGGCGAACATCTATCCGACTACCCAAGCCTGATCACATCCTTATGGGCTGCTGAAGCCATATACTACCATTGGGCCCACTACTCCCCTAGAAAAGACAACTTACATTGGAAATACCAAACCTGGATCGATCTACACGATGGACAACATTTCGAAGTCTGGTGTGACTTCTTAGCCAACGAAGTCAACAAATTCTCTGTAGAAGAAGTAGAAGCCAGTTTCAAGCAATGCTTAGAATTAGAATTCGATTTCTTCGAAGGCTGCTACCAAGCATAACTGTATAGCTTATATATACATATATAAAGGAATACATAACACAATTCAACAAACCTTTTGATCAATATTAACCTTTTATACCTTTAAACAAGTTTCCATCACCTTAACAACTAACTACACATTTTGTAAAATGAAAGTACCTTTTGCACTACTAAACATAAAATGAAGCATATTTCCGGGTAATATTAGTTTTTCCGTCGGGAATTTTGAATATTTTCAGATCGCGCTCTTCAAAGGGAAAAAGCGTTAACTTTGATGGAACTTTCATGATTTTAACACGGGAAAAGCTATAAAAGACTATATAAAAAGGTATGGTTCAATGATCAAAAGGGCATGACTCAAGGCTTAGGTGACAGTTTTTAGATAGAAGCTCTGAGGGGAAACGGACGAATAGTAAAGTTTTAATACAGATGAATGATGAATGAATAAGATATATAAAGGATCATTAATGGGCTTGTTGTAAGTATTGTTTAGTTCTTAATTGTTATATAAATCATGTTGTAAATGTAAATTAAAGATTGTATAAGATCGAGGGATCATAGTTTGGTAGGTCTAGATTGAGACAACCCAGGATATTTTAGAGAAAAAACATGTCAACTTCAAATATTGAAATTGGTAAAAAGAAAGTATCGTATTCGAATTTATTGTTAGGTGCTGGTTTAAATCTGTCAGAAGTGACTACTTTGGGTCAACCGTTGGAGGTTATTAAGACGACTATGGCTGCTAATAGAGATGCTAGTTTTGTGCAAGCGATAAGGCAAGTTTGGTCGAGAGGTGGTGTTTTTGGATTCTATCAAGGTTTGATTCCATGGGCGTGGATTGAAGCTTCTACTAAAGGTGCTGTTTTGTTATTCGTTTCTTCTGATGTCGAGTACCGTGCTAAAAATTATTTAGGCTTTGGCAATTTTGGATCGGGGATATTAGGTGGTATTTCTGGTGGTGTAGTTCAAGCTTATGCTACCATGGGGTTTTGTACATGTATGAAGACTGTTGAGATCACTAGAACTAAAACTGCAGCTGCTGGTGTGATACCAAAGTCGTCTTGGGCCGTGTTTAAAGAAATTTTTGCCAAGGAAGGTATCCGGGGTATAAATAAAGGTGTAAATGCTGTCGCAATTAGACAAATGACCAATTGGGGGTCTCGTTTTGGGTTCTCAAGATTGGTGGAAGAAGGTATTAGAAATATTACCGGTAAGAAGAATCCAGAAGATAAATTAAGTGTATTAGAGAAAATTACAGCGTCTGCTATTGGTGGTGGTTTGAGTGCCTGGAATCAACCAATCGAGGTCATCAGAGTCGAAATGCAATCTAAGAAGAGTGATCCAAACAGACCTAAAAATTTAACTGTTGGCTCCACATTCAATTACATCTATAAATCAAATGGTATCAAGGGTTTGTATAGGGGTGTCACACCAAGAATTGGATTGGGTATTTGGCAAACGGTTTTCATGGTAGGTTTTGGTGATATGGCAAGAGATTTTGTGGGCAAGGTAACCGGTGATAAACCAACCGCTAAACATTGATTTCGTTTTGAGAAATTGTATACCACAGTATACTAAATTAATAGATCATTGATAATACAAATAACTTTTGTAATATATAAGATTCAAAATCAGAAAGGTAAATATAGTTTGGAATGAAATTCAGAAAAAAGATAAAATTAAAGTTTTAATTATCCAACTTTACTAATGAAAGTAGGTATTATATGCAAGTAATATATTTTGGGTTTATATAATTCTTCTATAATTGTTGGTGAGAATCATTTTTCGATAAACCAAATCTGTGGTAACCATATAAACCAGCCAATGTCAAGGCAAGACCGAAAATTTGTCTATATGTTAACTGTACTTCCCATACTAAAGCTACGGATATAATCACTATACGCTTCATTATATTTGCAATTGAGTAATTAACAGGAGTCAACATACCAATTAATTGAAATGCTAATAATGCTTGAACAAAATGTGTAATACAATGAATCAACATCAATACCAATGCCTTGGAACTCAATTCTCTAAAAACACTGTGTCCTTTTAACACTTCATTTGTAACGAATGGGGGAATTGTTAACAACGCACCAATGCATGAGCAATAAAATAATATAGTCAATTTATCAAGTTGATTTGGAGAATATGTAATCCGTTTTATTTCAGTGGAGGAGATAGAATTGACTGATGAGGTAGATGATGCCGATGGGAGCATTCCTGGCGCCCTTTTTATTGTTAAGATACCTTTAGCAAAAATGTTCTGAGAAACAAAAATTAACATTGATAAGAATGCAAATAGTAAACCTGATGAAATATTAAGATCAGAGTTATTATTACCAGATTTATTTGGAGAGTTATTAGTCCAACAAGTAGTCATAACACCCATTATCAATAACATCAGAGTATAATATGTCATTGGATTGTATGATTTTTTATGCGCTATCCTGTAGTATGCTACTGTAATAATGGGAGACAATGCTTTGATAGAATGTACTAATGAAACAGGAATAACCGAAGTTGCCTTATGTGAAGTGTAATGTCCAATAAATTGAAAAATTCCCATTGGGAAAGTAGTCGTTAACACTAACCTTTCAGGCTTCAGAAACCCATTCCAGATAGATTCTTGAAAATTACCATTCAGATAATTTGGTAAGACACCTTCTGGAAAAGACGACAAATAATTACTTATTTTTGTATGCTTGTATCTATGTGAAGATAAATGATTGGCCAAAATAATAAAACTTAAGCACAACATTGAGACCAAAATGAATTGAAATTCAGTTACTGCCACTGCATGGGGAAATATTTTTAAAATTGCCTTCGACAAGTTACTGGAGATCGAAGATGTGAAATACCACAGTGTACACACAAGTACCACCTTTGAATTTCTATTTGATGTAATGTCTTTTCCCTTATTATTGGTCAAGTTAGCTAACCAATCTTTCAAAATTCCAGGTAAAGAACTGCTCTTTTGCAAACCATAACTCTTAGGAATTTTGTGAGAAATGGTTTTTTTAGCATTCACAGAAGAAGTAGAGCTGTATGGTTGTGGAATATCACTTGTATCTATATCAAATAGATTTTTATGGAGAGATGGCTTTCGATGATGAGTAACAACATCAGTAACACTCATTTTATTTCTGGAAATGGTATCGATATTTTGCGATTTTATGCTTGGTAGGTACTTCTTTATTTAGCAGTAACCAACTGAACATCCATCAATCACTTTGAATTCATACCCATATATGCACATTAATTTATACATCCACATATATATATTAATGAAACTGGAATATCGACTGTGTATTAAATTATATCTAATCTTCCACTAAGAATAAGAAACGATCACTAGAAAATTAAATGAACCGCTTGTTTCTACCTACTTTTCTAACAAGCTATCCACACACGAAACTATTCGACATTTTTCTATGTTTACTTAAAACTTAAAACTCAGTTCAAGCTCATCGCTTCTCTAAAAATCAGTTCACTATCATATGATATTTAACTGATGCAAATGTCAAACTATTTGATATAAAAATGAAAGAGAAATGTCAGCTTTCCTCACTTCGTCTTTAATGAAAAGTAAGAGTTGATATTTGTCTCGAGACCTTCGAAGCCAAAATAGGAAAACGTTATACTGTTTTGGTGTAGTACGCGAAGCCGTATTCGGATATAAAGAATTTTTATGTACGTTTTAGGACACTCTTTTTACATACTATTCCCCAAAACGATAATATGTATCCTGAAAAGTAGCACCGATAAGATCTAAGATCACGATTCATATAATATTGAGGTAAGTGCATCCACTTTAATATATGAAGGTAATATTTAGCAACTGGGTAGTCTAGTTTGGAGATTTGTGACGAGACACTTGTTCTGCTTGGCGTTAGATTATATAATTCTAGCTTTTAGTATAATCTTTTTATGAAAGATTTTATAAGACTAGGTAGTTTAAAAATTACCAATATTTTATTAGTTAATATCTATTACTATTTTACATTATGTAGAACCATAATGAAGTCAATACATTTATGGTTTTATGAAAAAATTAAATGAAAATCCATATATATATATATATGATTAATGTCATGATACGAAAAAATTGTGCCAAGCTTCGAATTTAATGAAGCATTTTTATTTTATTTTATCTATATTATTATCTTTACTTCTTTTCTTTTTTTTCTTTCTTGTCTTTCTTGTCTTTCTTGTCTTTCTTGTCTTTCTTGTCTTTCTTGTCTTTCTTTTCTTTCTTTTCCTTCTTTTCCTTCTTAGATTTCTTTTCCTTCTTACCTTCACCTTCGTCATCATCATCTCTCTTTCTCTTTTTTTCCTTCTTTTCTTCTTCTTCTTCATCATCATCAGAGTCAGAAGTAGATTTAGCTGGAGCAGCATCAGCATCAGCATTGTAAGCTCTAGCTTCGGTGATTTCAACCTTCTTAGCTTCACGTACAACCTTTGGAGTAGTTCTTAAATCTTTACCTTCAATCTGTGATAATCTATTTTCAACCTTGGCTCTAGCTTCTAAACCAACATCACCAGAATCGTCTCTGTCTTCAGCTAATGCATCGTAACGTAGAGAAACAGCAGCCTTAGCAGCTAAAACTCTGGCAATCTTACCTTTGTTTTTACCAGTAGCTTGACCGACTAGAGAAGCATGGTATAATAAACCATATTTAGGAGTGTCATGTTTAGTTTTTAAAGCTCTGAATAAAGCTTTTTCAGCACCTAAAATTTGAATAGTTGAAGCTGGAGATTTAGCTAAGGAAATCAAAGAACCAGAATGGGCAATTAATCTAGCACCAACTAATTCACCAACCAATTGAGTTAAATTTGGAGCAATGGCCTTCATTCTAGCGGATAAGTAATTTGATAATTGTTCTCTGTAAGCAGCAAATTCAACAATTTGATCAGCTAAAGCCTTAATGTTATCTAAATCAACTGGAGTGATTTCAGTACCCATGGAAACTTCAGCAGCGGTCTTGACACGTTCTTCAATTTCTTCTGGTAAAATTTCACTCATATCAGTTTCAGAAGCTTTAGATCTAATACCCATAGTTAAGATAATTCTGGCGTAGGCAACAGAATCAACAACGATCTTAGCTAATTCAGGGAAATGCCAACCGTACCATTCCTTACATCTCATGGCATATGTGTTTAATTCTTTATCTAGATCATCTAATAATGCAATAGCTTGGATAATCATGACATCAACTTTGTCAGCAGAAAACTTTAATTTATGACGACCAATGGAGTGAGCTAAACCTAGGGACATTTTGCTTAAATCATTATCAGTTAAACCTGGTAATAATTCTGGTAAATATTCCTTAACAGCTCTGTAGATGTCTAAAGTAACAGCATCAGAAACAACGTTGAAGTTTAAGCCTAATTTGTTAATAGAGTTAGCTAGCTTAGTTTCACTGACAACTAAAGTAGATTTCTTATCTTTCTTGATATCTTCTAATAACTTTTGTAACTGAGAGGAAACTTTACCTTCAATAATGGCATTAGATTCTTCTAAAGCATTGGCAGCTGAGTTGAACTTGGAAAATGCTGCAATTTTGAATTCTTTCAGAACCTTTTCAGAAGAATCTAGATCTTGAATCAAAGTCGATGACTTGTAAATTTTCTTGTCGGAAGCTTTCAATAAAGCATAACCGGCAGAAGTTTCAGTTAAGACGTAAGCCATCTTGTTTTTAATGGATTATTGGATGATTTCTGTTATCTGTTAATCTATTTGAAGGATGATTGATAGCTCTCTTCATGTTTATATCAATACCTCTTAATTCATGTTTTATAATACTACATATTGAATTCCGTGATGGAAAATTTTTCAATTCATCACATCGATTTTTCAAATTTGATTACAGTCATGTGACAAAGATGAATAAATCAAATATATATAGCATCCATTCATCTCAATTCAACCTCAATATTATTATTCATTATAAAAGCAACGTACATATAAGTTTCTGATTAAATCTAACAAGTATATTTATAATTCATAACACATCTATTCTAATTATATCTACAGATTTGTTGCACTCAAAATATAATTAGATGAGATCAATTAATGTAAAGATAAAATTTTAAATATTTTTTATAAAATGACATCTAGTAATAAACTTAGTAAAAAGTAGATGGTCTCTTGTAAGAGAAGGTCTTGGTAGACTTTTGGATTCTGTGTGGTAATGGGAATTTTAAGTCCTTGGTTAAGAATTGTTTGACGTATGGTCTCTTGACATCAGCAGTCTTTTCAATTTCAGCGACCTTTAAGATGTGGATAGATCTAAATCTAGCTCTGTGTCTGGCAGCCATGTCGGAGTATAAAGTTTCGACAGCAGCAACTCTGGTGACGTCTCTGACTTCCTTGTACATGTTGTGGGTACCAGATCTGGAGTCGTATCTGACCCAGATAGCAAAGTTCTTCACCTTGGTTGGGTGAGCTTCAGAGATTTCGTTGACGGAAACAACTTCACCAGAAGCCTTCTTAACCTTGTGTAACTTTTGTAAGAAGTACCAGTAACGAGACTTAGCAACAACGGTGTTTGGAGCAAAGATTCTCATTCTGAACAACTTTGGTTCTGGAACAGATTCAGTTGGCAAACGACGGCCAATGACTTGGTATTCTTTTAAATGAGCCACTAGAAGAATGAACAATTAAATTAGACAATTTAATTAATATTTGTTAGTAAATTATGATAGTTTATCAGGAAGCCATTTTGAATCTAACATGTTCGAGATGAAATGTGAAAACAGAGAACAATAAATTGGTCAAAGAAAGGAATTTCCAACAATTCCTTTCAATACAATAGAGTGTTTATATTAATAATTAAGGAAACACAGTATTATCCTATCCATATCTGAGAAAGACAACATTTATCCTCTTTATACATAAATATGCATTAAAACTTATCTAGTATACTCAACACTAAGATTTCTTGATTATTATCTGTCACCTGGCACAAGCAAGTTGAACGTAAAATAAGTCTGTCATATTTTTTCTATTTTTGAATTCTCAAACTATTTTAGTATGCCAATCACTAGATTTA
This sequence comes from Tetrapisispora iriomotensis, assembly GCA_003705975.2. NCBI lineage: Eukaryota > Fungi > Ascomycota > Saccharomycetes > Saccharomycetales > Saccharomycetaceae > Tetrapisispora > Tetrapisispora iriomotensis. The sequence continues at coordinate 111,457 of PPKC02000019.1, read as the reverse complement.
CCACTTATTACAACTCACTGGCATACATAATCTACCTTTATTGTTTCAATTTATAGCTATTTCTTCATATTAACATAACTTCATCCTAACGCAGTTAAACTTTCAATGGGCATGTATAGGTGCTTTACTCACTTTTTGGGTACTTGGTTCTGTTATATAAATGAAAGACAAGATTTCAAATTCAAGACAGGCATTACTTTTAAATATATATTTCTATATACATTCAAGAATCATATTGTCAGTGATATTGAATATGTTTTTGACGATTAAACATCAAAACATTTCAATAATTACCATAGACTAGGTACTTTCTGTTACTACTCTGTGAATAGTGATGTTATAATTTTACCCATAGTGTAAAAATGAAAAATTTCAATAATTTCAGACCATATTTCTTGGTTAAAAAAATTTCAAAATTTTAATAAAAAACTAAGCTGAATGAATTATTTAGCAAGAAAACATTGTGCAAGAGATACATGAATAGTATAGAAACAGATTAAACAGTATTTTTGAGTAGGAAATCTATTCCCATAAGACGTAACGTTGTCCAATCGTTTCTGACCTCTTGATTAAATGTTGGTGTCCAAGAAATGTTCTAAAACAGACCACCTAGCAAAGATGAGAGATCTTATGTGTATGATAATTTATCCGAACTGACTGCAAAACTACTTCTATTAAACCGTCTGAGTAGGATTGGTATTGATCTATTACAAGCTAAATGGCTACTATTGAATCAGTGTGTCAAATGCTATCTAAATCTCTTCTAGGTGATTACTATCTTGTCTGAGCATGTCCTAGAGCGGTATCCGACGAGCATTGAAACTTTTCAAAAAATATGAAAAGTTTCACGAATAATTTCAGCGTCATCTCTGATTAAAATTTCAGAAAATTTCAAAAAAAAATGAAAATTCCGAAAATTTGAACGTAAAATAAATTTTTGGAAAAAAATATTTTTATGAAAACAATTAGTTTTAATGTATGGGTGTTGAAACAGTCACTAATTTGGATTTAGTCTGTGGACATATTTGTTTGAAGCATTAAGTCATTATTATTTAAAAGAGGAATATTAATAAAATAATTAAGAGACAATTAAATAAATTAGAGATCAACTATGTTCTTGAAAGTATTTTTTTTTTTCACTGTTGCTTATTTTGTTTACTGCATTATCCCTTAAACGGGTCATATATCTGTATAAACAGTCGAAGCTTGAATAAAAATTAATATCTGATTCTTTTTGCATCTCTTCCAAAAGAATATCATTTGACAATTTTGAATATCTCTTTATTTGTGTAAAGAGTTTTGTAATATTTATACCTAATGCTTTAATTATCCTCATTAGCAGGTTGAACAGTAATGCTGAGGTTCTACTTGCTTCACAACAATAGCCATCAGGGCGAACTTTATTACCGTTGGGGAAGTTTGAAATGGTAACGTTTTCTATGAGATTATTTATGTAATAAAGTATTGGATCAAAGTAACTCCGAAAGATTGGTTTATTATTAGCTTCTACGCCATTTAAATTATAGTAAGTTCTGAATTGTAATATTTTCTCGTGACCTTTGTCATATATATTAGCCTTAAATGATTTCTTGGTAGAATGCCCAAAATCACGAATAGAACTCTTGATAGTTTTTATTTTATGTTGTATTGTTGAGTATCGTGTATCTCTTAATGACGGAAAAAGCACATCAATTACAATTAGTAGCCCAATACCCAAATCATCTATAAATAAAATAGCAGATGAAAGTTCTTGCATCAAATCAAGCTTATCGAGTTTATTCAATGCAAGTTTTATATTATCCAGAGTCAATTTCAAGATCCCAATCGTATTAATAAAATCTTCTGTTTCATAAACCAAAGGATAAGCTTTTAAATGATCCACTGTTTTTTTGAATGTAATGACATCGATATTTTCAGGTTGCCTTGCTTCATCGATGCATTCTTTCTCTAACAACTCTGTCACTTTAATCTCATCAGTAATCATGATTGGTGAATTCACACAAACATCACTACCGCCACCCAACTGCCCCATTGTGTAGTTATTATATATATTTATATATTAGTGTTTTTCAAGTGTTTGATACTCCATATATACAAGTCAAGGTGTACTTGCACATATCTACTTTATTTTATCCATTAATGTTATTTCACTCCATAAAATCTATATACCTTCTCTATATGTGTCACTATACACAAAAAACATAAGAGTACAGGAACAAATAATAAGTACAAGTGACACAAATTGTCCAGACATCCACACATATGCATAAACCAAATTTATCTATATATTTAGATATATATGTATATATATGAAATAAACTCTAGGCAACTGCATTAGAATTGACAACAACAAAATTAACAAAAACTCCGATTCCGTATTGGATTCATAGAACATAATCTTATTACATAGACCAGAATGACTGTTTCCTAATTTGCATCGCGTTCACCATGAATCGAACAGACATCAACTATCACTTGGGAATGTATTACTAGTTAAAAATTCTAGTCCTGCACAATACAATTCTCATCTGGTGATTACACCTTGTCTGTTTGTGGTTGCTGTTTTAGTCAACCTTCATTATGACATTATGATCACACCACAAAAGTAATTCCTCAACTCGGTGCCCATTCAATTTTTGTCTTAGCCAAATATAGCTAAATCAACTAACAATTAATCCTGTACTTCCTAGTGTTGTTAATAAATTAGATGAAAGTATTTCAAATAAACCGTTGATGAAAAGAGCATTTCTCGTAAACTACAATAAAAAGTTCTACTTGAGAAACTCGCAAATTAGAAGACAAGATTGCCTTTAAGATCTCCGCAGAAGTTCTTTGTTGCCATCGTTGAAGGCGCCCAGATCTCAATTACAACGAGATTCAGATTGATTTATGGAAATGTACTAAAAAGGAAATTTGTAAATAATGGACTGGCGTATTTCAATTTGAACAAATATTCAATAGTAAAATATATGAAAGTTTTTTGGAAGAAAGTGGTAGGGAAATAAACAGGTTTCCATTAACTAAGAAGACTAGAAAGTTTTAGAGGTTCCTAGTTAGATGTTGAGTTAGTGACTGTTGATGTTTGATTGGTTAAGTTTACTGTGGAATTGATTTCAGTTTCATGGTAACTTAACGACAAGTGCATTTATTATTATCTGGAGGCTAGAAGGCAGAGAGTTTACATGATGCCTAAGCAGCAACCTCATTATATAGATAACAGTATTTGATTATTCTTTAATTACTATACGATTGAGTGAGTTGTTCTTGAATATGATTAGAATCTTAAATTCGATGTTGTATTTAAGTGTAGTTATTCATGAATATAAGTCGGTATCAAGAATTGGTGTGACAAAAATAGTAAGCTTTCTGTTTTAGTTGAAAAGTATCATAAAGTTGAACATTTGTCAAATAAATAAGCATAATGAAATATAATTTCGAACCCGTTGCTTTACTGAGATCAGCTACTCCAGATTCTAAAATTGCAAAGCCAAGTTATGTTCCTACAGCACCATTCAAAAACCGTAAGATTCAGCAGTTAGCACAGCTGAAAATAAAATCAAATTATGACTTAGGAGCAACTCCTACAAAAACCTCATATTCCAACAAAAACACTTCGATAAGAGCATTGGGGTGTGATGTTGTAGATCAGTCACTTACTGGGGCCTGTTATAATCACCGTACTTCATACATGTCTCAAAAAAATGCATTGTTGGACTCCAACGTAGATGCTTCTGATGATGATACCATTAGCGTCAGTAATGATGACCTAGACATTTTTGATGAAGAATGGTATAGCGTACCTAAAAACAGAATTGTGAGTCCAATTAGTGACATTGATGTAACATCGTATGATTGTGGCTTAAAAGATCCATCTTTATCAATAGATGATTGTGCTAATAGAACATACAACTCTGAACAAACATTAATAAATGGCTTACGTCTAGAAATACAACATATAATCAATTCTGAAATACAAGAAAAAAGTGGTGACAAATTTACCCAATCTAATGACCAATATTTAAATGCTAAGAAATATATTCCACAACATAGAAATTCCACTATTATCACGAAACCACTGCTTAAATATTCTAATGACCAGTTGAATCTTCTTGTTACATCATCAAGAGGATCCATAGATGATGCTACAATTTTTGCTACTGAAGTAAACTCATTTAGCAAATTTAATGAAAACAATAAAAATGACCAAGCCTTGCCAGTAATAACCAATGAGTGGCAAAAGATTACAATTCCTGTGATAACATCTTTAGAAGATAGAAAGAACATGATCAAGAGAAAATATCATATTGAAGATGAAGATGAAATGGAATACTTTAATAGCTATAACTTACAAGATGGTAATTTTAGGAAAATTGAATCTGAACTTGAAATAGAAACAGAAACAGAAACAGAAACTGCCATCATTAGGGGACATAGATTTGAAAATAAAACTTGTAACAATACTTTTACAAAATCACAAAAAAGCAAGCATGTAAGTTGGTCACATTAGACAATAGACACTACCAAACCATGATAAATACAAGCTAACACTCTTGTTATATTTAAATAATTTTTGTTGCTATCAACAATCCTTCACATATAATCTTTTTTTTAATAGTTGCTTTATGATAAGTTTAAAACAATATTAAACATCAGTACTTTTCATTTTCTATATTATAACTGGCATAAACAATATAAATATGAGTATAAATTGATCATAGCATTTTTGAATAAAAAATATTTAAAATTATTTATATAGTCAGATTACTTTGGCAAACAACTATCTGTATTACAGTTGGATAAGTTATCAACTAAACAGTTGGCTTGATCACTAATTGATCCGTAATTATTTTGTGATTGACCATTAAAGTCTCTGGAACTAGCCCCACTTTCAAATGCTGTGGACAAAGCATCTACAGAACCTGCAAGTTGTGAGAATTTTTTGTTCTGATCTGCTGTAATAGACGTATTTACAAATTCTGGCTGAACAGTAGCTGAATGAATATTATAGTTATGGAATACGTTTCTGATGTGTTTAGCTATCGAAGTATAATTTTCAGGTGTTGCATCCACTTTAACATGAACAGAGGCAATGAATAGAGCTTCAGTAAGATTCCAAATGTGGAAATCATGCACTGATAAGACACCTGGAATAGCTAGTATATCGTTTTGAACGCTTTGGGATGCAATGGTAGATGGAGTTGCTTGCAATAATATTTTAGAAGCTTTCCTTGATAATGGCAAAGCAGAAGAAAATATTATTACAGTAATTACTAGTGACACTATAGGATCAGCATAAAACCTCCATGAATAATCAGTCTTCCAAATAAATAATGCAGATACAATAACACCAATATTACCCAAGGCATCACCAAGGACATGCAAAAACACACCGTGCATATTCATTGAACCGTGAGAATGATCATGATGAGTATTTGCTTTCTGTGTTAAATGATTGCCATTAGAATCTACAGAATCATTTAACAAATGAGTGGATTCTCTTTCAACAACGGCTTCTGGAATTACATTGGTTATGGATCCAGAGGAAGATATAACGGTGTCTGATACTGGGGTTGGAGATGGTGAATGCGAATGGCCGTGACCATGCTCATGTTCAAACGCCCGTCTTTCTTCAGCATATTCTAAATCTTCTCCATCACCATGGGAATGTGAGTGACCACCGTGGCCAATATCATGAAATAAGAATAAACCAACAATATTAGAAATCAAACCTGCGGTACCAACGGCAAGAACCAAATACGGGTTCCCAATCTCAGGTGGCTCAACAAGCCTCTGGACAGCCTCAATAAAGATACTAAAACATAAAGCAATCAAAAAAACTGCATTGATTAAAGCACCCAAAATCTCAGCTCTTTTCCAACCATAAGTGTACTTCTCATCCGGTTTCCTTGTCTTCGCCACATTGACAGCCCACAAAGCAACAACCAAAGAAAAAATATCATTCAACATATGGAAAGAATCCGCAATTAAAGCCAAAGAATGGGTCATGTACCCAATAATAAGCTCCAACAGGAAAAAAACAGTATCTATCACCAGTAATGAAATAATTCGAAGTTCCTTACCTGACAACATTTTTCTCTCCCCTTATTATATCCTGCCTCAATACCTTATCAAATTATCAAACAAATCAAACCAAATACAACAGTTAGAATCCCAGATAGATAGATATATACAAATAATTGATTCAACCCGTATATATGTATGAAAGGTAGATTGAATCAAATCAAAAATTATAACTATACTCTGTTGTTATATGAAAAAAGAAGAAGAGGGAAGCAATCAAACGAAAATTACAATTCAAACTATCCTAGCAAACTTTTCTCTATTAGATTGGATTTACTAATTCCTAAATACAAACATGACATGTCTACATATAATATAAACTTTATATAGACATGTATTTAACGGCCCAGGTAATATCCAACTCATCGCTTTCATCTTATATAAGTTCCACTAGTTCTACTACTATATTAAAATTATCGAAAAATATTAGTATAATGATATTTCACAAGAACGGAAAAGCCTCACCAGCTACATACAATATCAGATCTTTTAGGCCCGTTTTATAACAAAAAACATCGCTTCAGCGATGTTTTCTCAGACACACTCGAACTATTTTGTTACCTTTTGAATCATTCCCACCCAATTTTATTATTACAAAATTACAAAAACAATCTCGAAGGCAAGAAAATTATGGCCGTGGTTACCCTGTTATCACCCTTTTTATTACAAGTCACGTGCTAAACATTCCTTGACACATGATCTAATTTTAATAAATTTCCCATTTAGGTTCTATACAGTTTTCTGTCACTGTATTTCCATCTCTGGAGATATTGTCGTCATTAGGTGTCATGGTTCTTCCCATGGGCCAGATTGTCGTATTGTCATATTGTTTCCCCGTATTACATAACTCTCCTCAGATACATTGTTATATTTTTAGATTGTATATGTGTCAGGTGATCTGATCTGCTTGGAGATTGCTAACTAATCCTTGAGGCTCTATAATCTAAAGATCGTTTACCCTCTCGTGATCATATCTTATTGATATGGAGGTGGCATTGTTGATAAAAACTCCATCAGTCCATCTTATTGTTTTCAGTTGTGAGAAATTTTCCCCTAGTTTGAAAGTCTTATGATTATGTTGAGGATTTACCCCAATTTTTTGTGCATTGGCGGTGAAAACATATACTATAACATAATAATTGTAATTCATTTTTAGTTTTTGTGGCAGGAAAGATATTTTTTACTCCAATTTTCAAATCAATTATCCAGGAGTATATAAAGCTAAACCAAGTCAATTGATGAAGAATTTTTTAATTCCTAAGCTTTGTTTGTCATTATTATTTATTTATTTAGTTTTTTGCTTTTTGTAGATTAATATACTATAGAATATCGTATATAATACACAATTACACATTTTAATCCTTTTATTCCTATTTTATTATTTTAATTATTTGAAAATTTTTGATACAATTTGAAAAAAATTTAGCCGCCAACGATTTTTTTTTTTTGATTTTCTATTTTTTGTTTTTGACGTTTTAAAGCATATCCCATATAATTTCAACAAACATATTTCTATTTCAGATTAACAATTTGATATTGTATTCCTGAATTGTCGGTAACTAAGAAGTATCATTGTTTTACCGCGCACATTCATTTTTCTAGAATATTTAATTCTTCGTCCCCTGTTGCCGAGCAAAGCATACTGCACTTTTTTTTAGTTTTCCTCAGTGTAACGATATTTGTCAGAAAATCATAAATTCTCCCTATTAGGAAGCAGTTACGATTGAAAAATAATTATTTGCAATTCTGTCAGGAGGAATAGTACTAATTTTTCTATTGACATTTTTACCATTTATAATTTTGTTTTTTTGGCCTCTTCAATTACCCAATTTGTAAATTTCACAATTATTGGTTTTTCCATTTTTATTACTTGGTTAATTATTAGTAGTGGCAATACCCCAGTGGTCTCTTTAGGTTCAAATTAATTAATTACTGTCAATTCTGTTTATTTTTTTGTTAACAAAAAAATAAACATCATTTGATCAACACTGTCAAACATTGTGTTTTGTCTTCCAAATATACTTATCTTATTTTATTCACTGTTGCTTCAATTTTGATTGCTTTACAAATGTTGAAACCTTTTTTAATTATAAAGAAGAATAATAGTTCGAATACAAAAAAAAGTAATAAAAATAATAATACTAATATTAATAAAAAAGTTACCAATCCTAATTCACGTTCATCAAATAATAATCAAGTGAACTCAAAAAAACTTAACAATAACAATACAAACATTAATAATTCTAATTCAAAAATGTATTCTGTTGCTATTGGTAAACCAGCAAATGAACATGAAACTGCTATCAGAAGAAACATCGATGCTAAAAATGGTTTGGTTACAATTCCTCGTGGTATGAAATGTACTACTGTGCATGAATTTGTCGTTGAAAGATTTAATCAAATTCCAAAGAAAAGAGCAATGGGTTGGAGAGATATTGTTGAAGTTCATGAAGAAGAAAAAAAAATAATCAAAAAAGTAGATGGTGAAGATAAAGAAATTACTAAAACATGGAATTATTTTGAATTATCAGGTTACAAATATAACACTTATGAGGAGTTATTGGATATTGTTACGACTTTAGGTAAAGGTTTATTGAAAGTAGGTTTAAGATCCACTGAGGATCCTAATGAAAACCCAGACAAGATTCATATTTATGCTTCAACTTCTCATAAATGGATGAAAGTCTTCTTAGCTGCACAATCACAGAATTTACCTGTCGTGACAGCTTACGATACCTTAGGTGAAAGTGGTTTAATCCATTCAATGGTTCAAACTGGTTCAACAGCAATGTTCACTGATAACGCTCTATTGAAAACTTTAATTAATCCATTAAAGCAAGCAAAAGATTTAAAATACTTAATTTACTCTGAAAACATTGATCCAGAAGATAAGAGATTTGGTGGTAAATTATACAAAGAAGCACATGATGCTTTGCAAGAATTGAAAAAAATTAGACCAGATGTTCAATTCTTTTCATTTAATGAAGTCTTAAAATTTGGTTCTCAAATAAAAGATGATACAACAGAATATACCTTTATTAGACCAAAACCAGAAGATCTATCATGTATTATGTACACTTCTGGTTCTACCGGTGATCCAAAGGGTGTTGTTTTGAAACATAAAACTGTTATCGCTTCTTTAGGTGGTATCGGTATAAATACTTCGTTTGTTAATGAAACTGATAAAATTATTGCATTCTTACCACTTGCTCATATTTTTGAATTAACTTTTGAATTGTTGGTCTTTTTATGGGGTGCTCAAATTGGTTACGCTAATGTCAAAACTTTAACAAATGCTTCCGTTCGTAATTGTCAAGGTGATTTAGCTGAATTCAAACCAACAGTAATGGTTGCTGTTGCTGCTGTTTGGGAAACTGTTAAAAAAGGTATCTTACAACAAGTCTCTAACTTACCATATCTAACTCAAAAAATCTTTTGGGGTGCTTACAGAGCTAAATTAACCATGAATAACTATCATATACCTGGTGGAAACGCTTTAGGTAATTTAGTATTCAAGAAAGTTAAACAAGCTACTGGTGGTAATTTGAGATTTTTATTGAATGGTGGTTCTCCAGTTTCTTTAGAAACTCAAACTTTTATTACCAACTTAATATGTCCTATGCTAATTGGTTATGGTTTAACTGAAACAAATGCGTCCGGTACTGTTTTAAGACCAAAGAACTTTACCCTAGGTGTTACTGGTGATATTGTTTGTGGTGTTGAAATGAAACTAGTGGATGTTGAAGAATTAGGTTATTTTGCTAAGAATAATCAAGGTGAATTATGGATCAGAGGTGATGCTGTTACACCTGAATACTACAAAAACCCAGAAGAAACAAAGAGTGCGTTTACCGAAGATGGTTGGTTCAAAACAGGTGATATTGCCGAATTCACTCCAACTGGTCATTTGAATATCATTGATAGAAAGAAGAACTTGGTTAAAACCTTAAATGGTGAATACATTGCATTAGAAAAACTTGAATCGGTTTATAGATCAAATAAATACGTTGCAAACATTTGTGTTTATGCCGATATTACCAAAGTAAAACCAGTTGCTATCATTGTTCCAAATTTACCAACTCTTACTTCACTAGCAAAGAGTTTAGGTATTTTGAAAGATGGAGAGGATGTTGAAATCTATCTAGATAATAAGAAATTAGTTCAAGCTGCCTTCCAAGATATCATCAAAACTGGTAGAGCTGCAGGTCTAGTAGGAATTGAAATGCTACAAGGTATTGTATTTACTGATGATGAATGGACACCTCAAAATGGATTTGTTACCTCTGCTCAAAAACTAAAAAGAAAGTTGATTCTAGAGAGTGTACAGAAACAAGTTGATCAAGTTTACGCATCATCTTCCTGATTACCTATTTTAATATAAACTAATCTGCGCATTCAATAAGGATTGTATATTCATGATCATTTGTCATTAAGAAAAATCACCATTAGATACAATTGTTATCTGCTTTCTAACATGTGTTTGTAGTCATATATGATAGTATAATAATTGCAACTTTTTGTAAAAAAAAATTAATTTAATAATATTTATCTTTTAACCTAATTATTTAAGCTTTATCATAAGCGCTAAACTTTCGCACATATATTTCTTTCAAGCATGTATGATTCATAAATTGAATTCCAGGTGTTACATATAGCAGTATCTTCTTTTATATTCTTTGATTTTTTACTAACAAAACACTTGATATGATCCATATTTTTATACTGCCATGGTTTACCCAGTGGTGCATCTGAGAAATGAATATATTTAGCCAGTTCAACACTTTTTTCCAGTTCAAAAGGTAATGCATTACCATCCAAACCCAATTTATGATATCCCAAAACATCATTCTCAATCATAGAATGTTGAGCTTTATTTTTAGTTGAGCCACTCAATAATCCATATCTTGCGAAAGGTAAAACCATTACTTCAGGAATAAAGGCTGTCTTTAATCTACGGAATAGCATAAATTGGTCTGTAATAATATGCTTCAAATTGTATAAATACTCATTAATCAAATCCATATCGTACTTCTCCTTCATATCAACTACCTGTGGAACTAATTCTAACATGATTTTATCAAAAGTTTCAGTAGAAGGTTTAATTACCATTAGGTTGCTAGCAAATTTCAATTTACTTGTCTTTTGTATTTTACTAAAGTCGAATAGCGGAGATCCACCCGAAGTAGCCCTAATAATGTCATTGGCAACATTATCAGAATTTAAAAAAAGAGAAGGTGGTAATGAAGGTAAGTGGTTATAAATCATTTGGCCCTTGTCAATTCTGTTATCAATAATTTTTAAATGATGGCTTAAATTGATTGCCTCTTTATCATCTTCAATGATTTTTTCTTCAGATTTCTTTATTTCCTTTTCTGACAATAACCAGTAAGTTAATGGAGCTGCAAATTTGATATAGTCTGGGATGAAAAATAATTCGTCAAGGTTGTCACGTAAATATGCATCATTATCCATGTAAATTATTCTATCATATTCTGTTTGATTAAATACCAATAACTTGGTTAAACTATTTTTCCATTGAGAGGAATCATTTGGTTTCAAAATACTGTTTACAGGTTTAATTATAATTTGAGGATCTTTCTCATCAGGACTCATTTTTTCTAAATAGTTTATTAATTCTACAGTCTTGAACTCTTTATTTTTATCTGAAGAAGGATCTAAGAGTTCTTGAGATATTAATAACACCAATTTTGCATGTGTACCTTGCTTGATCAACGTGTTGAACATAATTAAAGTATTGCATAAATATGAGGCATCAGTAACATAATTAACATAAGCCAATTTTGACCATTGTATTTTATTCTGACTAGATTTTGCACGGGCAAGTCTGGTATCATATAGATGGTCAATTGTTTCAGAAGGAAGTTGTTTAATAGCTAGTGGATTATATGAACCTTGAATACCATCTTTCCTTTGCCTGAAATACTTATTATAGTATTTGATTTCCTTGTTCAATTGGAAATGAACAATACTTTTACAGGTATAAATAACAGCAAAAATTATTGCCACAATTATTGGTAGCAGCCTCAGTTTTCTCTTCAGAATCATAATAGGATAAATAACCAATTAATTTCAAGCTGAACTCTATGAGATTGAATCTCAAAATAATAATATGAATTCTTGTTGTAGGCAAACTTTTATAATACATTTAAAATCAAGGTTCTTTTAACGTTGTATTCTTTATCTCGCGATATTTTTTTCAAATTAATATTTACTGTATAGCTTTAACATACTAGAATATTTTTGTTCCAGGAGCCCAGTACATTACCATGATGTATAAAAGAACCATCTAAATTACACTTAAAAGTAGTACTAAAGGTAATAGATGATTACAAAATATATATATTCAAATACATATGTATATAAAGAGAAAGGTATCACTTCTTGAATAAAAAAAAATCATGCGAAAAACGGTACCTGTATGATAATTAGTGACATTATCTTCTTAATGCGATTTCCGAACGACACAATGGACAGGTATTGTTATTGGATGATCTGAACCACTTGTATAAACAAGACCCATGAAATTTATTATTACACGTTGGGCAAACTTTGGTAGGTAGCTTTCTGTCAACTGCATGCAGAATAGAATAACAAATTGCACATTCTTCGAAACCAGAAAATTGTAAATTGACATTTCTAGTAAATAATTCTAGAGCACCAACCATAGAACCGTTCATATTTGTAATTGCTCTTTGAGCAGAAACAATCCATTGTTTCCATTTTTGTTCACTAATACCAACACATGAAATACCTACGACCAGTATATTTGTTAATGGGTAATTAGCAGGTAATTTGAAGGCAATCTCCAGTTTTTGTTCATCAATCAAATAACTAGCCTTGACTTCATTTGTAAGTTTATTCAACTTGATAGTCAAGGCATCATCCTTGTCGGTCAGGTGTGAGATACTGTTAGAAACATTATTTAGTTCTTTAGTAATTAAAAGTGGTGAAATATGTTTGGATACAAATTTCTCAATATCATTTTGCTTGGTTCTATCTTTAATATTAATAAACCATGTATTTGAATATGATCCGACGTTGACAAAAAATTCAAATAATAATTGAACTAATAATAATTTACATTCGTTAGTTAAATTATCTTCGTAAGGACTGAATTCATCTTTTGTAATATCATAACGCATAATATCACTAGTCTCAATAGAATCTAGATATTTCACGTCATGGAAATCAATTTGTTCCGAGATGAAAGAAAACATTTTAGCAATTAAATCTCTTTTCTTCAATTGATTCAAGAATAATTGACATAAATTATATGAACTTTCTTTGAAATATGTCATCAATAAAACCCAATCCCATAAATATTTTATGTACTTATACTTGTTCTCGAATTCCAAATAATCTTCAGGCATAGAATTTTCTAATATATCTAATAAGACCAGAGGCAACCCAAATTTCCTTTCAATAGTGTTTTCTTTGCTCTGTTGTTCGACTGAATATGCATCATCATCTTCCTCAGCATCTTGAATTTGTTGTTTTTCAAATTCAAACTCGATAGTGGCATCTTGTTGCTTGTTTAAGATTGATTTTGTTAACAAAACAACCAAAATCCTAAATTGGTTCATATTCTCGATGCTTTGGTTTTTTATGTAAGCTTCAAAAAATCTGTTGTCACACTCTAACAAAATCTTTTTATCGAAGTTGGACAATACTTTATTTAGCATAAAATAAAAACTTTTTGAAAGTTGATTATTGGCCTCAAATGGGAAATTGACGAACAACAATTCAATTATTCCATCCGAAATCTCGAGAGAGTATTCGTTATTGTTAAAATCATTATTGAAATTTTTTAGTTTTTGATACAATAACAAACAAAGAGATCGCAATTCAAATAGAAAGGGTGTGTCATCTAATTGACACATAGCTAGAGAATCTGCCAATAATTTGTAAGCAACTGAAAAGTCACTGGAATCGAAAGCTTGGATTTGAACCAAATGCTCGAACAAACTCAATAATGTTAATCTAACTGGAGCAAATGATAATTCATAGATTACTTCTGAATCAATTATCTTATTGATGGATGCCAATGCCATGTTTAATCTCTGAGATGTTATAGGAACAGTTGAAACATCAGCATTCGGAATACTCAGTATATTTATCAGTAAAATAACAAACTTAAACGATTTATTTACCAAATCGCTTTCTTTTACTCCAATCATTTCACTAATCAAAATGGCTCTTAGCTTATTAAAAGCTTCATTGGAGTGAAACTTTTCTAGTGATTGTAAAACAATAGAACAATTCATTATTAATGTATCAAATTTATCTTCGGTATTACCTCTAATTAATGTTGTTACTGAGGATTCAATGAGAGGCACTAAATATATAAAAGAAGTAACTGAAATAGAATCAGCCATGTTTGACAGAACTCTATACAATACTCTAGATTTATAATATAATAATGTCTCATCATCATTAAACGTACTGTGCATTAAAGTTTCGATAGGGCTTTCGTTGTCACATTTTAGATCTTCGGTCAATAGCTTGGTTACGTAGGATTGAAAATCGATTGATGATAGGTCACTAGTATAGAGTGTGTTAGAAAAGGAATAAAAAACTTCCTTATGGCTAGTGGTTAAACAGTTAAAATCATTACCAATTTCACCTATTAACGTAATAAAAATCAGCAGATTATCATCTATTATATCAGGTAATTTAGTTAATAAACTGTCAATGAATGAAGTATAGTTCAAGAGTCTCTCTATGTTAGCGAGATTCAGGTCACTATCTTCAATATGAAGTAAATATGAACTCATTCCAATATTACTAACAGGAATAAATCTGGAATAAATGCACGGAAGATACTCGTGAATAATATCAATAATGGAGTTTGGAAAAAAGATTTTATTGACAGTTGTATTGGATTTAATTAATTCCAGGGATTGTGATAAAATATTACCGTTATTTGAACATTTTTCTTTTATTATTGTATTAATAATTGAATTTGCCATGGTACAAGCAATTGAATCATTTGTTGGAACTCTCTTAATCGCATAATTGAAAATATCATTTGAAGAAGTCTCAGGGAGATTCAAATAGTTTTCAGATAAGAAATTTGTTGATAAAAATAAAAAATCAATAGTTTCTTCACTAATTGTATCAAATAAAGTTACAAATTGAGACGTCATATTTTTAGCTAATGCGTTTTTGTATAATAACTCAATATTGTTTTCATTTATAATATTGTTCATTAATCTAGAGATATCGGAAAAGTCAAATGTTTCAATGTAATCGTTAATTAGTCCGTGAACAATACTGTCTGTTGAGCTTTGAAGTTTTGACAACACCGATATATTTAGTGAGTTAAGAGTGTGGCAAAGGTTATTAGGATCAATATTCATTGAACTGGCTGCAAGAAAAAAGTCTTCAATAGCTGCTATAGGATCAATTTCTTCTTGGTCATCGTTTAC
The DNA here is from genome assembly GCA_003705975.2 of Tetrapisispora iriomotensis. Taxonomy (NCBI): domain Eukaryota; kingdom Fungi; phylum Ascomycota; class Saccharomycetes; order Saccharomycetales; family Saccharomycetaceae; genus Tetrapisispora; species Tetrapisispora iriomotensis. The sequence goes on along the minus strand of PPKC02000019.1, from coordinate 95,927 downwards.
ATATGAGCTATATGAAAAGGCAACAATTAATTGGGAAAAATATTCAAAAGTGACTTCATCTATCCAAACAGGTATACCATAGATTATTTCGCAGATAGCTTTTGATAGGGATGGTAAATTTGTTTGCAGTAAAATAAGAATGATTTTCAAAAGTTGCTTTTCATTTGAGTATATGTCAGAATTATTATTGGTTAGTCTATCATTCAAGTACTCCAATAAGTGATTCAAGGAAGGTGCATTGTTATCTGTTGAAATTAACAAGCTCAAAATATTTTGCCCAAATTGTTGATCTTCTTTTGTAACACTAACATTGCCTTCAAGCAATGTCTTTAAATGTTGCAATAATATCTCGGCAGGAATTGCATTCACCAATGTTTGTTTCATTTTTGATAAATTGTTCAAAGACTTCCCATTAGCTAAAGTTTTGAATATATCAGATTCTCTGTGGGTTTCAGATTCTATTATATTGGCAGTGTTTAAGAATTTCAAATAATTAATCCAAAATTCATTAAATAATTGCGCTCCAAACTTTCCTAAGAAAGGAGTATTATTTAATTTATTTAATGAATCTTGCCAAACTACTAGCCAAATTGTTTCATCATTTAAGAAGTTATGTGTCGATGTTTGCCTGTAAAAGTCGAATAAACTATTGAACAGGCCAGATGTTGGATGTTTTGCTATAATTGATAAAAATTGAGTTATCTTTTCCTCTGTATTTGATGACTTTTCATAAGTCCAAATTTTCCCATTTTTATAAGTATCTAAAATAGCCATAGTATTCAATAATGTTTCCATAACAGTCGAAAAATTTCTTACATTTTTGGAATTAATCTGTAAAATAGCTTTTAATAACCTCCTAACTATTAATTTGAAAATTGATGAACTGTTAGATAAAACTCCCATGGAGTACAGTTTTTGAATTAATGATAACAAAAGTTCACATAATTTTATATTCTTCATTGATTTAAAATTGATTTGTTTCCACAAATCTTCATCTGATAGAATCGATTTAAATAACTCCTGCTCAGTACTATGCTTCTCATAGTTGATATCATTCGTTTCAATGAATGACATTAATAAACAAACGGCGCTGGTTAACAGACGATTATATCTTAATTCTGATAAATCTTTGTCAACGTACGATTCATCTGACAAAGTGGATTCATTTTCAATAACAACAATATATTTAATCAATGTTAAAACTTGTTCTTGAAAAACATTCCATAATGCTACAATTTTTTTTGGATCATTATCAAAACACTCATTTAATTCTTTCTTACAGGTTTGACTAATAGTTGTATCATTATCAGAACAACCTAACAGAATAAAAGGAACTAGATCTTTCAAAAACTTGGAGATTTTCTTGCTTAAAATCTTAATTAATTTTATCGATATTAAATGAGATGTAAGTCTGATATTTTTAGATTCACTTACCACCAATTTTGCATAAATTTGAGACCAACACAAGATAAATATGTCATTTTCAACATAACATCTCAATTCATTTTGGTTGTTAAGTTGTACATCAGTAACCAAATCTGACAAGTCATGTAATGCCTTCTCTTTAGTAGTTTCATCCCTCTTTAACAAAGACTTAAATATCAATATTAATTCATTTGATTGTAAAGATGTTATTAATGATTGATCTGGAATACCATCGAAATAATTCAAAGACACTACCAAACCATTGTGTCCTAAACCAAAATCATTAGAATACTTTTGGAATGTATTTTGTCCACCAAATGACATTGTAATGGAAGATCAGTATACTGTACAAATCACTGAATCTTAGAGTTAAATGATATTCTATAAGTGATGTAGCTCAAAGAAAAGATGACTCTGTAAACCAATTTTGCTTTGAATTGATTAAACTATTTATAAAACTGAAAGTAATGTCAAATTATAAAAAAAGATACAAAATTTTAAAAGTTAGAAGTATCTTCCATTCATTGAGCATATGAATTATTAATGTAGAATTTTTTATAAGAGATAAATTTTCAAGTCTCTTTCTATTTAGAAGACTTAGAGATGTTGGATATAAGGTAATGGTAGATAAGAAGGTGAGTATGATGGGATGTTTAATAGTCAAAGTTAGTTTACACTTACGAAGAATGTTTTCATAATCTGTATGTACCAGTATGAGAAATAAGTAGAAACATTGAAAGAAATTGAATGCAAATAAATTAAAAGGTAAAATCCAAAAAGAAATGGACAAGTTCGGAGTCGAACCGAAGACCTCTCCCATGCTAAGGGAGCGCGCTACCAACTACGCCACATGCCCGATATTTCTTATGACTAGATTGTTTTAGTTTGTATCTCGTTCTAGATAGTAACTATCGCTATGATCTTTTATGAATAGAAGTAATGTTACTATTGTTCATTAAAAGCCCAATTTATTAAAGACACAAATCTAAAAGCATGATCATAAAGAAATTTAATATTTACGAAGTAGGAAACTATTTTTGTTTCCAACTGTATTCATTAATTATATTTTAAGTTACAAATAATTAAAAAATAATATTGAATTAAGCTTTGACAAAATATCTACATAGGACACATAAGTAGTTAACTAATATTTTTAGTTATCTATCCTTTTCATATAACACATATCTAACCAATTTATCATTCTCTTTTCTCAATAGATCAATACGATGTAACTTGACATCGACATGATAATTCCCCTTATAAACAATTAATGTATCTTTGTTTAAATGTAGTTCACCTAAGAACCATATAGTGACAGCATGATCATCTCCTTGGATTGGATATTCGTATTTTAAAGAACCATACATTTTATCCGGCGAGACATACTCATATAGCTTTGAGTAACCGATTCCAATTTCTTGCAAAAAATCGTTAATGCTTCTAGAGATGTAAATAGGCCTATGAGAAAGCCTCCATTGAAAAAAAAATGGAATATAATGCCAAATGTGCGTGGTAGCCCTCTCTGGCCTATATTTTCTTAGGACAACCCCAGTAAGGCACGGATCCCTGTCCTCACACCATAAATCAAATTGTTTAACTTGTGGTGGATTAATATTATCCTCATCATGCAAAGGAACCCCGTATTCATCTTTTATCATTTCATGTTGTGACAGCTTCTCTAACACTCTTATTCTGGATAACATTTTTATATAGTCCAGATCAATTTTCTTCAAGTCAGTTTGACTAGGTTTCCTGATATTTGGAGCCGGATACAGTGGAATAAAAACATCTTCATCCAAATATAGAACCCTGTACCCGACAAAATAACCTAGTAAAGTTCCAAATACACCAATTGCAATTGCAGTGAGAACTTGTCTGTTTTTCTTTCTCCTATGCTGAGCAATGGCTTGGCCTATCAAATCTGCCTCTTTTGTATCATGTGAAATATTGGCATCAGCACCTCCATTAGTCTCAAACAGATGTGGTTTACTGAAAAAATGCTTTGTATCAGATTGTTTTCCTCTAGGAACAAAGGGAGGTTTACTGAACACATACTTGGAATCCTTGACCCCATCATCACTCGCATAGTATCTCTTCGACACACACATACTCAACTGCAAAGCACAATAACTGCTCCGACTGGAGAGAACACGCAAATTAACACACGTTGTAGTTGCTAGAATATTCATCACTATGTAACACTTCCTTGTCTGTCTCTAATAATTTTAATCGAAAACTTTCAATTTGTTTGTTTTTTCACCTGTTTAACCCAGACTAAAGAGAAAGTACACTAATCCAACACCACCGATACACTATACACACATACTGCTTGCTATTTAGCAACTATTTATACCATATTTTGTACAAGTACCATTACCATCTGTAAATATTAAATGGTTACCTTTATTCTGAACTATATTTTGAGCCTAACTTCTAGTCCCGTGATCAAGGTCCACCCACAAACTTCAAGCACGCCCCAAATCTTACAACTATAAATGTTAACATTTTATTAATAGAAGATAAAAAGTACAGAGAGATCACAAATATATATACTTAAATAAATACTAAACCTCTTGGAACACCGAGTTAGAAAGAATATAGAAGTTCATTAATTTTTATTATTATTTCATGTGGAAATTATGACAATATTTTGTTTGAATTGGACTATTTGTGCCTAAGCAGAAGCCTTCTTGGCCTTGATACCTAAAATAGCATTAGGAACATACAATAGAGGAGCAACAACGGCAACTGTAAATAGACCCCAGAATGGGTATAAATAAAATGCTGATCTAGGATGTCTCATCCATACAGGTTTAGTAGATTTTTGAAAAAATCTTTGTAATTCAATAATTTTTTGGGAACTGGAAGCCATCTTGAATATTAACACAATCAATTCTTGGTTAACCTCCAACTAAAAACCTTTTAAATAATGAAAATGTTCATCAAAAAGATTCATAATAGTTTGAAATCTTAATACTTATTTTATAGATATTACATTTTCTTATATATGAAAAATCTGTTAAGAGTTGTTTTCACCAATTTTATTATGGAAGGAAAGCAATTCTGCTGCTTCATGAGGATGAGAAAGATGATTTCTACGGTAATTTGTTAGTGTTTCGGTTCTACCGCTTTTAGGGATTGTGTCCGTTTAGTGCGCAGCCAATAAAAAAATTGGTTTTGAAAATTGAGATGTGTTACCCGGTTAGGGTTTTGCGTTAGGGTTCGTACTTAGATTAGGGTTAGGGTTAGTCTTCATCGTCACTGTCTAGGACGACTTGGTACCTTTTGCGACGAGTGGGTTCGTTTTTGTCGTTGTCGTCTAGACTGTCTCCACTGACGAATCCATCGTCGTTGTGTTCGAAGAAGTCGCTGTCCTTGCCCTCGTCGTCTTCGTCTTCGTCCCTGTCGCCTTGGAACACAATATTATCTCTTTCGTTGCTGCTGTCCAGGACATCTCCTTCCTCGTCCTCGTCAATGTCGTCGTCATCGTTTGCTATGAAAGATGCCAAATCAGAGTCCATTTCTTCGTCATAGTCTTCTGCATCTCTATCAGTTACATCATGTCTGCTTCGTTTTTTAGACTTGTACACGATTTTATCTTCATCCTCGTCTTCGTCGCTGTCCCCATTCTCGTCACTGTCTTCGTCGCTGTCTTCTTCAGCTTCGTCATCGTGGAACAAGTCACGTCCACGCTTAGGTATTGGGAAACGACTCTCAAAATGCGACGTCAAACTATTCTTATTGTCTGAGTCTTCTTCATCTTCCAGTTCGATTGTGTTTCTCTCATTATCTTCTTGGAACCGTTGTAGATCACTCTCTAATTCTGCAAGTTCTCCTTCACTGTATTCATCGCTGTCAAACCCTTCTCGACTTCTGCGAGTTCCATCCTCTCTTGTGCTCCTACTGTTTTCACCAGTTACACGATTTCTTATTCTAGCATTACAATGTGGGCATGTATTGCCATCTTCCTCTTCAAAGTCAAAATCTAGTTCCCAATGACAATTACTACAACGGGCAATGCCGTCGTCATCCTCATCTACTACTGCTAATGCACTATTAGCAAACACACTACCAAATAGGTTGTTATCATCTTTATCAGTCTTATACTCCACTTCTACAGCTACTATGGAATCATAAAAGCTGGCATAGCTCTCCTCAGTTGCCTCTTTACCAGTAGCGTCTTTCTCTCCCTTCATAGTTTCTATTAACAGATTTATTGTTTGCTGCAGAGTAGCATTTAAGTTTGGTTCAACGCTGATGCTCGACCGACATTGAGGGCATGATAACTCTGCAGTTTCATTACTATTGAACCAACTTTTCAAACATCCATAGCAGTAATTATGTCCACATGTTGTCATCATCGGTATAAACATATAATCTTGACATATTGAACATATCAAAGCATCAATAAACTTCATCAACAAATGGTTCTTACATTTCTCATCACGGCGATTGATCGCAACATGTAGAGTGCTCATTTTTTTTTAATGATATCTATAACCTACCAATCATTTATAATCAGTTCTAGATAATTCAACCCTATATGACTATATGAATTACAGAATAAAGTATACCCCATTTATATATAAGTATCTACAACTTCCTTCTTCTTGATAATCGATGCCCTTTGAATATTTTTTTTCAAAAATTCACCCACCGCTTTATTATCTATTTGCATGATTTTATGATTTTAAGTGAGGTTACATGCACCACTAACTCTTTTTTTGAAGTATATATGCTGCTAATATGCTAGCAAAGTTGATTCATAAACCAATTTTACTCAGGAGTCTTATAGTATCCTTACATTAATTTCATTTACAAGGTATATATATCTATTTACAGTTCGTTTTTTCCACTTGTTTTGGTTTTATTATGCTTGTTACTCTTTATGTTTTCAGCATTGAATTTACGATTATTGAATGCCTTTATTGAAGTAAATATTTGTGATTTCAATTCGATGTCTTGTGTTATCCATTTCTTCAAAAAATCTGTCATTAGTTTTATGTCAGTTAAGCCTGAAAATTTGATTTGAATGTATCTATTTTTCAAACGTTCAATTTCTTTCGCAATCTCTAATATGGATTCTTCTTTATAGTTGTCTATTAGTTCTTTTCTCTTTCCAAAAATCTTCACAAATGCCTTTAATTGGCGTAAACAACCATTTGTTATATAGCCAGCGTGTTCATTATCATTCCAATGTTTTATGGTTATTAGGAATTTGTCTAGATCATGTTCTCGGGTGGCAAGTTTGATTGACCTCATATAAAATAAATTCCAAAAGTATTTATTTTCTTTATCAATTAATGAGTTCGCATTCTCTAACATTTGGGATGCATTGAAAAAATCTCCACTGTTAATTAAGATATTTGCCAATTTGATATAATCGACAAATTTCAAATGCTTTTTATGTGCTAACTCAAATTCTTTAACTTTATTTTCGCGAATCAACTTTCCTAGAATGTTTTGGTTATCCTGTAATGATACGTTCCTGATATTTTCTTGAATGTTTTTCTTTAGCCAAAGTAGGTCAATTTTAATTGGAATTTTCTTAAATGATTCTTTCATATAATTATCAAGTATGTTAGCAAACTTTAATTGTCTGTACCTCAACGAGTCTTTTAATAGAAGATAACATAATTCAATAGAAGGTTTGATTCCACCTCGAGTAATGTTAAGCAGTGTTTCCTCAGCCGCATTAAAATTGTTGGCAGTTAGTTGACTAGAAAATCTGTCATATCTACGATAATCTAAACTATTCAGTGATGATAATCGATATTCTATTCCACCCTTTGATTTAATTTTAACAACTCTATCTAGTTCCTGATCAACGGTTTTTAACCAATAAATTTCATCAATAATTTTTTTATCTTTTGTAATTAGTCTGAATTCGTTTGTGATTTCTCTTATTAAGAATGGATATTTTTCTGTTAAACAATCCCTGAATAACAAAAACGTCTTTTTATTTAGTGCTATTTTAACATGCTTTCCTGTCTCTTCACTGATTGCGAAAACCAATTTATTATAATAATCTAGAAGATTGGATGTTGAACCTGCCTTGCAAAAATATTTTGCAACTATTGAAAGGAAGGCAGCATCAAAAGTAATTGTTTTGTCATTATTTATTCTTGAAACTATATGTTTCATGGTAACAAAGTTTCTTTTAGCAACCAAGATATGCATCATTGATAAATAAAAACTTCTTCTTTTAACATCATTATCGCCAAGATAAAGAATTATAGTATCAATATCTTCATGCAAAAGTCTTAAATCCTGCGAAATATCCATTTTAATATTATACATTTTATTGTAAAGTTCAGTTAGCCTGCAATCGATTGAAGTCAAGTAGTGATTTTTTCTAGTATATTCATCATCTAAAAACACCTCTAAATCTTTCTTCCTCTTACTATATAAATATGACATATGCATCAATGAAAGTACTTTATAATTTGGATCATCTTTGGATTCAATATCTTTATCACATTTTTTCTGTAACCATAATTTATAGGCAAAGTCCATAGAGTCAAAATCTCTATATTGATACAGTTCTAACAAATACAAATAGAGTTCTTTAATAGACACGGGAAATGTTTCTGGATTATTCAATGCTTGGATATAAAATTCTTTCGCTAAATCAAGATTATCATTTTCAATAAAAGCTTTCAACCCTATTTGGATCATTTTACTGTCGATAGACGGCAGCTTTATATAGATTGAAAATAATTCTTCACATAAAGCATAATCCTCTAGCTTGCTAGCAGTTCTTAAAAATTTTACTAAAAGATTATTATAATCTTTTCCGTCGTCTTGTTTTTGCAAATAGCATCTCAAATATTGTTTGCATAAAGAACTTATTTCATTTTCTCTTTTATAACTTTCCAAGCATCTCACAAGTATCAATAGCTGTGGTGTTGTAAACTTTACTTTATCTTTCAATAGCATATTTTCTACCAATTTTACGGTGCTTGGACTGGCTTCAATAAACTTTTCTTTCCATGACTGTTCGAATTCGTCATTTGAAACTAAGTCATAAATTTGCTTGTCCTTAAAAGTCTTTTCATTAGTATAAGCTGTGTGTTGCATATCATGGGGCATGTGGAACATAGAATGAGGAAGTTCAGAATAGCTCGTTTTAGCATTGTTACTTGTTAATTTCGGAGAAGATACCTGGCTATAGTTCAGTCGTATATTGACTAACGTGCAAATATCTATTCTTGAAAGATATTTATGAGAGCTGTACCTTCGTTGAAGACAGAACATATATGTGTTTCGTTTTAACATTTATATTCAATAGTGTTCATTAGTGGTTGAATCAAATTGGAATCTAAACGAGAAAGTATAAATACCAAAATAAGCAAATTAATATCAATGGTTATTATATTAACAGGAAATATGCAAAATGTTCTTTTATTTGGTTGATAAGTTTAATCTTTCAAATATATTTGGCCTAAGTATAAGGTTTATCACCACTCAGTCGTTCAATATCAAAATATATCAACCGCAGTTGGTAAGGAGATCTTCCAATAGCTAGTGCTTTAAATCAATGGTCAATTATCTTTGATATAAAAATATTTAGAACTCAATCAATCCTTTATTAGCTTCTTGGAATCAATTTCTAATTGTACATTTTAAAAGTACTTAATATTTTGGTACTTTATATATTGTACTTGTTTAAGAATTGAAAAATATAAAAACAAATTCTATGAAAAAATGACAGAAACTCTAAATAAATTAGATCTTGGGTAATGGAAAGGTATATAAACAAGGTATTCTTATTATTCCATTATATGTTCAAAATAATTTGATAGAACTAATATTACGTTTGTTTAGTTATAAATACCTAAATAATCACGAGTATGTGGCACAATTTGGTAGTAGATTCCACTGAAATTTGCAACCCTTAAGCTTGGCAATATTTCTACCAGATAGTCCATATAACCATTAAAAAAATGCTCTACTGCTAAAGGAACAATTGGGAAAGTGGTTTCATTGTATTTACAGTCATATTCATCAAAATGGCGTATATTGTTGAATCCATGGAAGTCCCATACTGTCATCATTGGTGGGGAACTAAATATTTCTAAATCTGATTCAATTTGATCAGAGAATCTTGAATTCAATATTATATTGATGTATGCAAAGAATTCCGTAACAGATATATCCGAATACGCTGCCTTTTGTTCAGAATAATGCAAATGCTGCATAACATAATTATCCAGGATTGGAAGTATTTTTAGACAGTACTCACAGGTACATCCATTCCATAACAAATCACCTATGAGTATATCATAACAACTTAGGTTTAGCAGTAAGGATGGAGATGATAGTTTTTCTAACGAACTTAAACTTGGTAATATTTCTTTATAAAGATCTCTTCTTCTAAAGTAGTTTCCATCGACACTATTTTTCTGGTCACCATTTGACGGTGGATTGTGTCTAATGCTCAATTCCTTCAAGTTCTCAGAAACATTTGGTATTCGATTCAGAAACTTCCCTATTAATATATCCCAATTTTCTTCCACATCATGATCTCCCTGTGTTACAGATGTGTTTTCTCTTAACGCCAGTTTCTGAAGATGCTTTAGATGAATAGCTAAATTGGTAAAGAAATCACTTAAGCAATCACAGTCATCAAATTCACAACCCACTGAGATATCTAATGTCTTTATATTTGATAAATTTACTACTTGTTTTAGATTGTAGATGCTTAATGGCTCTATTACTGGACAATAGCCTAATTTTGCATGTCTGTGATTAAATTTTAAATACTTAATCTCCAACTCCAGCCCAGCTTCCTCTAACAGATCAAAAAATCTTAAGCCTACATTCTCATCATCGATTATATTCAATTCTACCAGTTGTGAACTTTCATTACACAAATATTTCTTTGTAAATTCAATACTCTCTTGACGGATTGCTTTACCACTAACGTTAACTGTCAATGATTTAATCGAATGGATTGATTGTAATTGAATGATATCATTCAAATCCAGAAGATGAAAGTTTGTTAAAAGTGTTAAACTTAAACATTTTGTATATACTGCCTGGTACAAAATAGGATCTAAAATTTTTAGCTCTCTTACCGTTCCTATCTCAATAATTTTCTCAATCAAAGTAATCAACAAAGAAGTTCCACTCTCTTTATCATTGAATACATTGTTTGCTATCTTTAGAGATTTCACACCTTTCAAATTCTCATCTATCAATAGCCTCTGTATTTTATCGTAAAGATACATATCATTTTGATCATCTGTCTTCGAAATAGCATGATACCCAGACAGGTAGGTTTTATTAGTTTCGATGTACCATTCGGTGGTCCTTATTATTGGATCTTTCAAAATTATAATATTCTTGTAAAGTTGCTTTCTCACTATCTTTGAATTAATTTCTTTACACACAACAGAGAGGGATCTCAAGTCATTTTGATTTAAATACGATGCAACAAGCTTTAATGATTCAATAAACTTATCACTTACCATTTTTTCACCCAATGCATTACACTTTTATATACAATTCATTTATATACAACTGTGAACATATTCCAAGAAATCAGAAAGCTAGACACAATCCTAATTACATTGTCTAAAATCGACATACATACATACAAACATATATATATATATATATATATATATGTTTGTATGTTAAACAAGTAGTGACAATGACTTTGATCTCGAACCAAAACGACTCAACAATTAGAGCTTTCCACCAAATTTTCTAATGAAGTCCCTTAAGCATCGATAAAATTCAACAATAATAATCACCATCTCTACATAGTTACAAATAGTCTTCAACTGAATCAGAGGTTCCAGCTCTACAATTGAACTTGTTCATGATCCTATCCACTTGAAACTTTTGATGAGAAACAGTCAAAATGTCAAAGTAGATGAGCTAAATTTTGAAATTTTTCACTATATAAAAAATATAACGACCCCAGTGAGGATTGAACTCACGATCTTGCGATTAACAGTCGCACGCCTTAACCAGCTTGGCCATGGAGTCATATTACTTTTAAAATAACCGATAAACTTTATGAGCCAGACGGTTAATTTGGTGCCATATTTTCTGTGAACGACGCAAAAGAAGTGGTAAAGTTTTAATGACAGTAAATAGTTCATGTCTGTGCACTGGTAAATTTGTTTCTTATTTGTTGATTTAAGTTATAACTAGTATTTATATATGCTTCAAAATGGTTATTAATATTTGTTTTAACGATGTCTTGAACAAAATATTACAACAATCTATTTATACTTGCTTTTAACAATGAATACTAAAATTAAAAATAAAAGAAATTTGGATGAGAAGGGTACGGAAAAAGACAATGTGAACAAGATGACTGGGGATTATGGGGAATTTGTGAATTCATTTGATGCTTTACCTACAGAATGTGAAGAAGATATTTATTGGAAAACACTGTACAATAATAATGAAAATTATGATTCCAAAGACTCTATTTTTGATGACTTTTTTGAGTTGGAAAATGGTGTTGACTACAAAGAGCCTGTTGTGACGCCTAATGTGGACTCAGAAACCCAAGAAAATGTATGCACCATAAACATTCTTGAGAATCGAAATGCATTGAAACAATCTCATTTCACTGATGCCCAAGAATTATTAGATTTACTGTCTCAGCAAGAAACCTTAATAAACGAGATGACTAATATTCTGGTAAGAGGATATATTGTCCCTTCTGTTGAGGCTTGTTTTGAAGTTGAAGATGATAGGGAATTATTGTCTCCAGCAAAAATTATAGGAAATATGATAAATTTATTCAGAAAGTATTTATCTCTCACTGTCGTGACAGATTTATTAAAGTCATTATCCGAGATATTGGTGCAGGATACTAGGTTGTTGGTTGAGCATTATATCATCGACTATAGTTTTTTCTGGTTAAATAATGTCCATGACCTTTATTCATTTGTAGTGAATATTGCCAAAGAATATCGGAGGATGACAGATAATAGTAACGAATATCTTGAAAGTGTCCCAGTGATAGAAAATTGGGAGATGATTTTAAAAAATTTGTACTCTAGGATATATTCAATTGCCATGGATAGAATTCACTCAATAATTATCCGGTTAGCTCGTCCTGGAGAGATATTAGCTAAAGCCACACCTGACCTAAAGGATGATAACTATGCCAACAATTTAGACACTCTTGTTAGTGCTAATTATCCAGACTCAATTGATATTGCTATTAGTTTGTTGAATAATTCATATTGGAGGATGAAGTCATTAAGGTATGATGATGATGTAATTAATAAGATAATGATAGAACTAGTAAAATATGTGGATTGTATTTACTTTAATAGCATAATGTTAAGTGCTCCCGCACTAGAGAGTTCGGATGATCTGTTTTTATTCATGAACTTAGTAAAACTCAATACTTCCATTGAATATTACCGGCTACCATGTTTTGATCCACTACCATTATTGAATGAAGTTGGAAGACTGAGATCACTTTCACAATACGATTTGGAAAGGGTGGAAAATATCGAGCAATTGAGCGATAAATTGACTGTTAGACAGTTACAAATTGCATTAATCAAATGGAAATATCAAGAAAATGTTAATCCAAAATTATATGAATTTTTGAATAAGTCTCCAGATCTTTCAACTGAAAATATTAGTGCAGGACAAGATATTTTATTGCCAATACCAAAAGTTTATCCAGTGAAAATATTTGATGAGGTAATAAGTGCCAGTAACTTTAGCAAAGTATTCATCCCATTTACTATTGCAATTGATTTAACTGAAACTTTGCTGAAAGGATTGGCTACCGAATGCCAGGTTTTGACATCTTTTATTGGTATGAGTAATTTTTTTAACTACCCAATTGATCAAGAAGAAGAGTGCAAAATAAGTTTTCATGAAGAGTCCCCTATGAATTTCTTGAATATTTAAATGTTATCATATAGATCTAGGAAACTGAAGTCAAAACAATCCTCAATATAAATAGAAGATCGAAAGAAGACATTTTATAAGAGAGATAACTAAATTATTAATGAGATTTCAAATTTTTAATATTTTTTATTTTTTAATTTTCCATTTTAAAAAACCAATTTATAAAATAAATACAATGTAAACTAGTTAATGAATTGATTTGAATCCAGATAAATTAAATATCATCAATATCGAATTCAGAATCATCTTCTTCATCACTTTCTTCATCAGCGTTACCGAATTCGAAGTTAACATCTTCATCAGATTCGAAACCAAAGTTATCAGTTTCGTTAATTTTGGCATTTTCTGGTAATTCACCTTGAGTCTTTAAGGCTCTTGCTTCATCTAAGTTATACTTGTGAACAACATCACATTGATCATCTTGGAAATCTCTCAAAGAAACTAAAATAATATCACCTTGACCCATCCACACTCTCTTTCTTAATTTACCTCTAATGTGGGCCATTCTCTTTGTACCATCGAAACATGAAGCTTCAACTCTACCATTACCTAACATCTTGGTAATTTGGGCATATTCTTGGCCTTCATCTCTGTAGATAAGCTCACGCTTTGGGCCATCAGTTTCGTTCTTACCTCTTCTACCTTTCTTACCACCTTTGGTGTTTTTCTTACCCATTTTCGTTCTATATGGTGTCTTTCAGACTCTTGAAACTAATCAACATAGAATATCCTTTAAATAATAAACTCTTAATACATAATGTAATTATATAGTTTAAAAGATTTATATACTAGTTCATCTTATGAAGAATGATGTCGACTACAGAAATTTTTTTTCTTGCATCGGTGAATTGAATATTTTCGTCTCTGGTGATTAGGCCGATACAAGCATCAATTCCATCCAAGACAACCATAATGAACCAACTTGTTAAGTGTAATAGGTATATTATATTACATAAATAGTAAATATCGATATATATATATATTTAAAGTCTCATTAAATTTTTCATTCCTGTAAGATTTATTGGGATTACTCAGTGCATCACTCTTTTAGTTATCTTTTCCAAAAGTGTGAATAATTCACTGCGACCATCAATATGTTCTTTGGCAAAAGTAGATGCTGCAGTACCGTATACTATACTATGGCCGTAGTTTAATGCACCGTTTTTAGATTCTTGCTTAACCAATTGGAATAATGGTTCAATGACTGGGGAGGAAGAACCTGTGACGCATAAGAATTCCACATGATGTTGAGAAGTTCCGGTGCTGAAGTAATCACTACGTAGACTTGTTGCACTCTTTGTTCTGTATGGCCCTGGTGTAGTTGGGGTAGACTTATTGTCAGTAGAATTGGTTGCAGAATTGTAATATTTCAAAATAAATTGTGTTGCTGATAGAGCCAATCCATATTGTTGCACAAACATAATATCCCTGTGGATGTAAGCATGAATTCCTCTTTCAGCAAATAGTGTATTAATGTGGGTGATAGCCTCACCAACAACACCTGCAATTCTTTCCTTATCTTCAGCATTCTCTGTGTGGAATCTTATCATTGAATCAGCGATCTTGTAGTAAGAACCAGGTAATCTCTCCACTTTGTCATCTAAAATCTTAACTACTTCAACCTTCCAATCAACTTCTTCAACAATATTATACCACTGATTATTTAATCGGACATATGCACCATTTTCGGCAATTAAACCAATATTGGCAACTCGACTGTATAAACTTTCCAATGTAGTCTTGGAGAAGTTTGCCAAAATGTAAACAATGTTATGTGTAGCTAAATCGTTTAAAATACTGATCATTCTTGCAGAAGGAGGTTCAGATATTTTTAAAATAAACATATGTTTTCTTGATGCCAAATAATCATTAAAAACTTCATCAGCTGAAACATAGAAAACCCTAGAAATTTCTTGACTAAATTCATAAGAATTACTGATATGTTGTGAAAGTGTAGTAATCCAATTATCTGAGTCATTCTTAATAATACTTTTCATCACTTTTTTCCAACGACGTCTTTTTTCTTCAAAAGACATCTCTAAAGCTTTCTTTATACTAATTGCAACATTTTTGATATCCCAAGGATTGATTAATATCGCACCATCTTTTAAAACATCAGCACTACCAGTAAATTCTGATAGCAACAATGGTGAGTTCTTTTCTTCTGAACACGCAATAAATTCATGACAAGTCAAGTTCATACCTTCTCTAAGAGCATCAACAAAAAATGCATCAGCTTCACAGTTAATAGCCAAATATTGTTCAAAGGCTAAGTCTTGGTGTAAAAATACTACAGGTTGTGATATACTAATATTTTTTGATAAAGCATTAATTCTATCAACAGTCATCATAATTTGACGTTCAAGCTCTGTATCGTCTGCTGTACCTAAGCAAATTTGAATTAGAACAACCTTTTCAATATATGACGGATTATCTCTTAAAAATCTTTCATATGCAAGTAACTTTTTATCTAAACCACGAATTCTATCAAATTGATCTCTACTGATAATTAATTTCTTACCAGCCCATCTTTCTCTTATTAAGCCTCTCCATTCAACAATTTTGTTATTTTTGATTTGCTGACCTATCTTAAAGACATCAATACCAATTGGAACATGGTGTAACGAAATAACGTTACCTTTATATTTCAATCCATTCTCTGTACCATCTGCCATTAATAATCTTGTACACGTTTGAACAAAATGTCTTTCATACTCCTTAGTTTGGAATCCAACAAAATTAGAACCAATGATACCCTTTAGTATCTTTTCTCTTTGAGCAAAACATCTAAAAACTTCACTACTAGGGAAAGATACGTGTAAGAAAAACCCAATGTTAGCGTTTGGAATTTTTGCCCTAACCATTTCTGGAACTAACATTAAATGGTAATCGTTAATCCAAATAGTGTCTCCCATTTTATAAATTTCAACAATTCTATCAGCAAATTGTTGATTTAATTTTTGATAATAACCCCAGGAATGGTCCTCAAATGCTTTCGAATTAGGGTTATCAGGAATCTGGTAATGTAAAGTTGGCCATAAAATCTGCTTACAAAAGTTTTTATAAGCACCTTTGAAGGTGATATCATCGGTGATAACGGCAGTTGATGCATACTTCTCTTTTAATGCATTTGAAATGTCAGTAACAATATTACCTGGAATCTCATCGGTTGGAATACCAACAGTACCGACCCATTGAACGGATTCAGTAATTGTTTTCTCTAATACTGCAGTTTCAATGGCATTTTTTAACGCACCATTACCTTTTGAGCCAGGAACAATATCCCAAGGTAATTGACTGAAAATATCTTTTGAACGTTTCAACAAAGATGATTTAATTTTTTCATTGTTTGAATAACCACCAAATCTAGGAACATTATAAATTGTGTCGGCATCGC
The DNA here is from genome assembly GCA_003705975.2 of Tetrapisispora iriomotensis. Lineage (NCBI taxonomy): Eukaryota > Fungi > Ascomycota > Saccharomycetes > Saccharomycetales > Saccharomycetaceae > Tetrapisispora > Tetrapisispora iriomotensis. The sequence goes on along the minus strand of PPKC02000019.1, from coordinate 79,204 downwards.
TTTCCAAATCTGAATCATCGTTTTTAATTTCATCTTCATCTGATTCAGAAATAACAGAATCAATCTCATACTTCAAATGAGATGATACATTTTTTATAGTAGAGGATGGAGCACCAATATTACCACTTCCTGGAGTACCAACACTAGCAGATGAGCCATCGGATCTCATTAATGGAACTCTTTTCATTGATGGTAGTGAAGTTTGTTGATTTTGTTGCCTCACTTTTGCAAAATTAACGACTGCAGAAGAGTGCAAATCTGGAACAACTTTAGATTTTGGGGTAATGACAGTGTTACGCTTTGAATCGGAGCTCATCATAGTATGACCTTCTAAAGAAGTCTGAGATGAACCTTTAAAAACGTTGTGGTATAATAGTGATTTATTTACATTTTTTAATAAAGTTGAAGTAGACATATCATTTTGGTTAGCTGATGATTCTGAACCAGGAGAAGATAATATAGACAATGGAGGTGAAGTTGCCCTAATATTATCGTTACCGTTACTGGTAGTAGCAGGAGGTCTATTGCCTTGGTTCAAAGCAGTGTCTATTTTATTGGTATTAGATGAACCTGCAAATTGAGTTGCGGAGTTAGCAAAAAACTCATCAATAGAAGCATTTACCCCGCTGCCAATTTGTGGAATGGCTCCAGAATATGGTGTTCCTACTACAGAAGCATTTGCAGTCAAGTTTTCCATAAACAAATCTCCTGAAATCATATCCCCATCTGAAACAATAGGGGAACCCAAACCATTCATTTCAGTTTGGTTTCCAGAAGTCTGAGCTTGGAAGTCAGTAGTGTTCACTTCCAGAGGTTTTACAAACGGCGAAGCCGAATGAACAGAACTACTCCTCCTGGGTCTTGGATTCTCATGAGAATTATTCACTTTAACCAGAGATGGATTAACCAAATTCGGATCCATAGTATTGCTCAAAGCAACAAACTGCGGCTGATAAGGTAAAAACAAAGAAGCAACTATCAATGACATAGCTCTATAGTATTGATAATATCAAAATAAAAAATTAATTCGTCTAAAAACTCGACCTTTAACAACAATCTCTATATTCCTAGTTTGCGTTTGTTAGACTCGATTTAAAAACAAACACCCTAAATATTAGTCCTTTATATACTAATTGATTCAACTATCAATTGATTCTTTTTATAAACAAAAGTATTCAAAAATATTCACTAATAATCCATCATAAGAAGTGTTAATTAAAAGTGTAAAATAGAGAAAATCCTTTTTTTAGGATGGTTCTTATATACATTTTTTATTTCATCCCAAAAAATCGGAACCTTCACCCTCCCTTTTGTTCGGTACAGAGCATTCCTCTCCTTAGCCACCAGGTTGAATGCCTGTCAAAGAGGTGAATTGGAACATTGAAGATTATATAAAAGGTGTGTTGATGTGATTGTATGAATCTTTTCGAGTTTCTGGCAAAGTTTGAGTGTGTTAGGCTAAGAATTGAGTAAGAAATGAGTATTCCGTTTGTTGATGCCCATTGCCATTTCAGTACTGATCCAGTAGGGTATAGTGATCATGAATATGGAGGCTATGTGGGTGATGGGGATGTAATACAATGTATTATGAGTAATAATGTGTACGATTTGAAGAAATTGAATTCGAGTTCAGGTGACAAGGTAGTGAAATCGTTTGGTGTGCATCCCTGGTACTCGCATCTGTTCAGTGACAAAGCTATGGTTGATAAAGTGTCGCATTATAGAGAAGTTTTGGATTTGAAAGAGGTGAGTGAGAATGAGTTTATAGCGTTGTGTGAAATGTTGCCTGCTCCTTTAAATATATACTCTTACATTGAAGAAAATTTCGATGTTTCTCGGTATGATGTTATTGGTGAGATAGGATTGGACAGGCTATTCAGGTTACCTGACACTGGTTACTACACAAGTACTGAAACAGGACGGCTGACGAGGGTGAAGGTGAAGGTAGCTCATCAAATGCTGGTTTTCAAAGAACTGTTAAGGTTGAGCAGAGAAAACAATCTCCCAATCTCAGTGCATGATGTCAAATGTCACCAGTTGCTTTTCAATGCTATTTATGAGGAATTGAAAGACACTACGGTGAATATATGTTTGCACTCGTACACTGGCTCAATGGAAATGCTGCAACATTTTTGGTTCAAAAAATTCGATCCCTCGAGAGTCTTTTTAAGTATCTCATTTTTTATCAATTTAAAGAAGGGAGATGACATCAAAAATGTGTTGAACTTCGTTCCCCCTCATAGCATACTCACCGAAACAGATTACCCAGTTGACTTATACACAAATGAGGAACTGAAAAGAGAATTGTCAACCGTGTACAAGAGCATATCGGATATCTTGAATTTTACTTCATTCGATAATTCCAAAGAATTAGTTTATCAAAACTTCCAGCGGTTTTTAGGTAAAAAACTATAGCATCAAATAAACCAATATATCTTATAGCATTATAGTAATTTAATGATTTTATAAGGTTTACTCAAAGTAACACGCATCTTATTCATAGTACTGATATTAACTAACTAGTGAGTATCACAGCCTGTTGTCACGTGATAATAAATTTGTCTGAATGTTAGTTTTTACGTGAGTATAAATGCAAAAATTAATGAATAATTAACTGATCAACCACTAGATAAGACCATTATTAATAAGTTTTGAAATCAATTATTATTTGGTCTTGATATTTTAGATTGGCTCTGATCTGTTAAGGATACACAGAATATACCTATTACATTAGACAGTTTTTTATTTATTTTCAAGTTTGTTTTACTCATGGATTCTTCAACTTTGACTTTCTTAGCCACTTTAGTAGTAGGTTTTGTTTTAATAAAATGGATGTTCCAAAGTGAACAACACCCTTCCACATTGAATTTGGGTTCCAGTGGGTCAACTAATGCTTCTCCTTCTAGTAGGGGTTCCGGGAATAGATCGAGCACCCAGAGACGTTGTAAAAGAAGAGTTACAAATGATATGATTGAAGTAGTGACAAGTTTAGCACCATCTTTACATGTTGAACAGATTAGATATAGTTTAGAAGAAACTGGTTCTGTGGAGGAGACGGTTGAACATTTTTTGAGAGGTGACGAGTTTCCATTCCCACCAAATTATACACCAAGTGCTACTACCGTTGGAAATTCTGGAAGCAATAATGATTCCAACGAGAACTCTTCTGATCCAAGAAAGAGAAGTAATATTAAACCTGACAATTTGTTGCAAAAATTTGATGTCAACTTAGATTATGATTTCGAAAATACAGATTTTAATGAGTTGGATATCAAAGATAGAAAGAAATATTTAGTTTGGAAAGCAAGAAAAGCTATGGAAAAAAAACTAGAGACTGATGATGAATTAACTTCTTTGTTAAATTAAAAGAACTCTTCAAAAAATGAATTTTTGAAACTACAAATTTAGCGGTTTAGATAGATTAATGAATTATTATGACTTGAAATTTAAATAAAATTAAATGATAGAAAATCAAATTATCTATCTGGTTCTCTATAAACATGCATATGTAATTGTCATATATATTAAATATTACATGTAAAAGATTAGTACATGCTATTTTTTTTATTGGTTAATCTTCTTCGTTATCAATCTCTATCACTATATCCTCGAGTTCTTTTGGTTCTATTTGTTCTAAGGATCGAGGTTCTTGTTCATTTTTAATCACTTTTTCTTGTTTATGTAGTGTATTGGTCTCAATTGAATCTTTATGATCAGGAATCTGAGAAGTTTCAATCGATTCATTAGGTTCTGATTTGGGAGTTTGAGCTGGATCAGATTTGGATTCAGATTGATCCTCGAGTGGTTTCGATAATGTTGAAAACTGCAATCGATTGCTTGTTTTTGAAGAAGATTCCACTTGTGATATTTTAGTTTTTGAATCCAATTGTAGTAACGTTGGTTGGATCCTCTTTTTTTCTTTAGAAGGTGTATTTAGCTTTGAGCCATTGGCTGAGTTATATATTGGTATTGACAGAGTTTGCTGTGGTGATGCTGATTGATTAAATGGAGATGGTTGATTTTTAAATTTTTTAGTACTATTTTCACTGTTTGTTTCTGATTTCTTCCTTTTGATAGTTAAGATATTAATTACTGGATTTGGTTTTTCTTTGGCTTCAGTGGTTTCCCCATTATTTGAAGGTGCCTCTTTATCTGGAATCACTTTATTGAGCTTCAATATCTTGCCCTTTTCTTCTAAAGATAATTTTTCACCAAATAAATTGTCTTTGATGGAGATATATGAAATAAACCCATCACTAGAAGAGATCATTAATAAGTTGCCATCGGCAGACCAAGCTAAATCTGTCAAAGGAGTGTAATGTAAATTACCTATAACTGAAATCGGTTTTGTTGACTCGGTGTCATATATTAGTACTTCTGTAGTTGTCGCAATTGCAAAAATCACTTTATATGGTAATTTTATGTATGCTTTTTCGTGACCATTTAGTTTGAATAAATTAGGATTGAATGACACAACAATTGCAGGTTTCTTTAAAAATGGTATACGCAGTATCGGCTTGTTGCTATTTTTACTTAGATAGCCTCTTGAATATATATAGACAGCATTCGAAAGTTCGGGGTTACTATTTGAAGAAATTGGCGTATGCACTTCTGAGGTTGCAGGTCTGAATACCCCTGCAGGTACACCAATCAAATTACCACAGGGAGATATATCTAACCTTCTAAAAAAGGAAGGTAATGTTTCATTTTGAAATAAATAAGAAGACCTAGTTAAAGTATAATCCAATCTCGACTTATTTGTAACCTCATCTATCACATGTCTTGGCAAATCACATTTCCAAATTTTATTCTTCAACTTTAAATCATTCAATTTGTTTGTTTCTCTGTCAAATAATAATTCATACACGGAGAGAGACCTATCTGCAGATTGGACAAAAATAAATTTATTCTGTGGATCCCATGAGACACCTTGAACATAGTGAGTATTATCATTCACCATTATAAGTTGCTTGTTCAAGTTAACATCGAAAATCCTTAATGAATTGTCCATGGAACCTGTCAGAATATAGTTCCCATCCGGAGACCAAGCAATATCATAAATTTCAGAAGACATGGTCTTCTGATAGTTCATTCTCTTGAAAACAAACCAGGACTCATTCTCATTGCCATCATCATTCTTTGCTTCCAGATCCTGTATATTAGTATTCAACTTACCATCATTCTGCTTCTGGGACACATCATTTTGCTTCCACAGTAACAACTGCCCATCATCTCCGGCAGATGCCAATATATCACCCGCAGGATTAAACCTCACAGCATTAATAGCTTGCTCATGTTGATTCAGAGAAGTTAAAAAATCAATTGTATCAATCTTCGACGTCTCCTTGTTCAAATTCAAATTCCAAAATCTAATCTTATTATCACCACCTGCAGTTATCAATTTATTACTCTGCGCAGATTTTTGGAAACATAAACTATAAATCGGCTGAGACTCATGCCAATATATCTGTAAATTACCTGCTTCCATCGTTATACCTCGCTGTTAACCTACAAATAACCCATCATTAAATAAAGACCATTGAACCCCATTCGATCAAGAGTTACCATTACTTAAATATAAATCAATTTACTATAGAATCTACTTATATTACACTATTTCAGTATACTACAGACGCGTAAACTCATCATTTTTTACTAAATCTTTACGCGTCAATATTTACCCGGTTCACATTTTTTTCAGAAAAATCTTGAAACTTTTCCAACACTCAAGAAAAAACAAAAACTATATAAACAGCACAAAATTCTCTTGTGAGAAGTTTTTCTCTCTTGTTTTCCTTTCTTTTCTAGATTGGATAACTTGAAACTAACCAAACCACCGACATAGAACTACAGAATTAGCACATCTATGACATAATAAGCGTTAAATTAGTTAATTAAACCCTGTTACTCTATCATTGGATCTGTTAGTTTTGTTTTGTTTTCTGTTAAACTCTATTTGCACATAAGTCAAATTCCCACTAGTATTATTTATTTGTTAAGTGACTATTGGAGCCGTAATTGTGCAGAAATTGACCTAAGATATGTATAAACCCATTAAAGCTTATTTAATGTTACAGAGAAAATTTTACCGATGCGTTTTTTTTTTCTTATTATACACGTCTTACAAACACCCTCTTTCTTTCTGTAAACTTTTTACTTCTCACCCTCTCAATCATGAACGTAATCGAACTCTTACCATATCGAATTATACTCTACTAGTCCCTCTTGTTGTATTACTTACTACATTCTTCCGACCAACTACATATTTTGGACAATTGCGTTCAAGAAATTTGTATATGCTACGTAGGAATGTGTTTTCAATTGACCTCTAAGAAATGTGGTCGTAAGATTCTTGGATATCAAAACTTTAAATTGGTTCTTACAAGAGATTAACTCAAGTTGTGTTGCGATGAGTTCACGTTATGACAAATTGTCATAAGTCATTTTGTTGTTCCAAGACTCTTTTGTTATAGTAATTAGACCAGGCTGAACACAAAAATTTTTCATTAGTTCGAGATATCTCATGATGTACATGAAGAATTTCCTTCTTAGCATATATTGGGAGACTTAGAGTTTAATCAATTGTAAACATATGTTGGGTGATTGTTAGGGTCTGTACAAGTGTTAAATATCGGAGTAATTGTTGTTGAAGAGGATTGATTAATTGAGATGGTGTTACTTCTATTTTGTAGTTCCAATCTTGTTATATAAAAGTGTCAATTGATTATTATATGAATTAGTTTTCAAATCTCAGTTTTAAGAGTTGTAATTGTAATTGTATTTGTAATTGATTTTGGATTCAGATTCGAAGAGAGATTGTATACAAAATACTATATAATTGCAAATGGCTAACAGTACTGAGGTTACCGGTACTTCTACGCAGCAAGTGCTGACTGCATTGGCGTCGAATGGTGTAATATTCGGTGTCTTTATCTTTGGTTTCCTGTTATTAAGAATCAAATTGAAGAGAATTTATGAACCCAAGTCTTCTTTTGATCTGATTAATGAAGAGAAAAAACCAGAACCTCTGCCTAGTGGGTTGTGGCAATGGATTCTACCTTTATTGAAAAAGTCTGATAATTTTATCATTCAACAAGCTGGATTAGATGGTTATTTTTTTTTACGTTACTTATTCATCATTGCATCTTATTGTGGTGTCTCAATCCTATATGTTTTCCCTATTTTATTACCTGTTAATGCAGCTAATGGGGGGTCATCAGATGGTTTGGATATATTAGCTTATCAAAACGTTACCGACCCTCATAGATATTATGCTCACGTTTTCGTTGGTTGGATCTTTATTTGGGGGTTCATGTTTATCATGTACAGAGAACTATATTACTTTAATTCAATCAGACTTAATGTGATATCCTCCACAAGATATGCTAAAAAACTTTCTTCAAGGACTGTTTTATTTCAAACAGTGCCAAAACAATATCTTTCTGAAACTGAGTTTGCAAAATTATTCGATGGTGTTAAAAGAGTTTGGATTGCCAGAGCTCAGAATGGTGTTGAAAAATTGGTTGAGCAAAGAGAAAATATGTCAATGAATTTAGAAAATTTATTAAATAGCATCTTAAAAGCAAAAATCAAGAAGATTCAAAAAGATATCAAAAAAAATAAAGAAACTGAAGATATTGTTCTAATAAATAAAATTCGTTATGGAAATTCCTCTGAAAAAACTGTAACTGTTTCAGATTTCTTAACTAAAAAGGAAAGACCAAGATTAAGAGCCTCTAAATGGAAATTTTGGACCAAGAAAGTCGATGCTTTAAATTATTACAAAGAGCAAATTCCAATTTTAAATCAAAAAATTCAACAATTACAAGATTCTCACGAAGACTCTTCTCCTTTTAATTCAGTTTTCGTTGAATTTGAATCTCAGTATCAAGCTCAAATAGCCTCCCAAGTTGTTGCTTATCATGGTCCTTTATATCTATCACCTGCTTATATCGGTATTGAACCAAGTGATATTGTTTGGTTCAACATGAGAATGTTGCCATATGAAAGGTTGATTAGACGAGTAGGTGCTTTTGTTTTCTTAACTGCTCTAGTCATATTGTGGGCGTTCCCTGTTGCCTTTGTTGGTTTGATCTCCAACATTACTTATTTGACAAATAAGTTACCATGGTTAAATTTTATTTATAAGTTACCTGATGTTTTGTTAGGTTTATTGACATCATTAGCCCCAACTATTGCATTGGCAGTTTTAATGATGTTTCTTCCTATCATTATTAGGGCCTGTGCTAAATTTGCTGGTGCCCCTGCCTATCAAAATGTGGAGTATTATACACAACAAGCATATTTTGCTTTCCAAGTCATTCAAGTCTTTTTAGTTACAACCATTACTTCAGCAGCAACATCCGTGGTTACCCAAATTGTAGAAGAACCAACACAGGCAATGACTTTACTAGCTGAGAATCTACCTAAAGCTTCTAATTTCTATATTGCCTATATTATATTACAAGGTATGGCAGTGACTGGTAGTGCACTACTTCAAATTGTTCCTCTAGCTATTTTCTACACCTTTGGTGCAATTCTAGATCCAACCCCAAGAAAGAAATTTAAACGTTTTACAAATTTAGCTTCCATGTCCTGGGGAACTACTTTTCCAGTATACACTAACTTGGCTGTTATCATTTTTTCTTACGCCATCATTTCACCAATCATACTATTATTTGCTACATTCGGTTTCTTCTTGTTATGGATTGCTTATCTGTATAACCTAACCTATGTCTATGCTGAAGCTCCAGATTCTAGAGGTGTTCATTATCCAAGAGCATTATTTGAAACGATGGTAGGAATATATATTGGTCAAATTTGTTTGTTAGGTTTATTTGTTGTTGGTAAAGGTTGGGGTCCTATTGTTTTGCAGGTTGTTTCATTGGTTGTGACTCTTTTACTACATTTATTCATGAATCATTCTTTTGATCATCTGTTAAGACATGCTCCAGTCGACACAATGAAACCATTGGACGGTAAATCCAATACAGTTTCTTTTACAAATATCTATGGTGGAAATGACGATTCTATATATGGTGACGTTAAAGTATTACCATCTTTCCCAGTAAGGAAATATCATTCCCGTTCTGCAAGTAATGCTACTAATGTTGATAAAAACATCAATGGAAGTTCTGAGGATAGATTTAATATCCAATACGAAGTTTCTAATACCACTAATCCAATCATATTGGAAAATGTAAATGGTGATACCTCGATGATTCCTTTATTAGCAGATGGTGATGAGACTGCAGTACCGTCAGCTCCGTTTTGGAAAAGATTCTTCTTCCCACATACCTACTGTTCTTATAAAGCTGTAAAGTCAAGATTACCAGATATTTACCATGTCACTTCCCCAGATGAAAAGATTAAGGAAGAAGATATCAGACACGCTTATGATTATCCAGCCATTAGTGAAAAATGTCCTTATCTATGGATTCCAAAGGATCCATATGGTTTTTCAAAGAGTTTCATCACAGATTTTGCTGAGATCATAAGAATTTCAGATAATGGTGCAGCATTAAGTGAAAAAGGTAAAGTTACTTGGGATGGTAAACCACCAACGTATTCCGATGAAGAAGAAATTATCCAGGACGATGTTTCTATGGATAAAGGGTTTGAAGTAAATTATGAAAATGATCCAAATCCATTCAACACCAAGGAAAGTTCTAGTAAGGAGTTCTAGATTATGTTAAGGGACATTATATTACTTTAAAATTGCATTCAAATCTCAAAATGAACATGAAATGAAATTAAATCTCCTTTCATATCGTGACACAATTTTGTTTAATAAATTGGTGCTAAAATTGTAGGAATAGGGCAAACATGTTCAGGTTTGAGACCTGAATATATTTTATATAACAATAATAATAATAATAATAATAATAATAATAATACTATCAAATATTGTTCTTTATATATATATATATATAGATGGATAGATATTTATTTTTTGATAGTTACCTAGTATAAAAATGATTGAAAAATTAGGTTAAAATAAGTAACATATAAAGGAGAAGAAATAAAGATTATAAAGGGTTAGCTTGTTCAAAGGTGGATAATATCTGATTATTCAGAATATTTGTATTTACAGAAGTGATCTATACTGTAGGGTTTTGAGTTATTAACTGGATTTTAAAATTTTGTCCCATTATGATAAGAAATGCTGCTTTCAAAAGACTTGTCCATTGTAGAGATATTTTGCAAGCTAAAAAAAACTTTAGTTCTGTGAACCTAGGAACAATGTATACCTCTGATTTTAGGAATTACTTAAAACTTCCCAACGGTGAAGTTGGTTCATATTTCCATGATATTCCTTTGGAACTGAATGAGAAAGAGAACACAGTGCAGATGGTAACAGAAGTTGCACGATGGTCAAACGGTAAATTTGAAATATCAAAAGAATTAGATTTCAATCCCATTGTTCAAGATACTAAAAAAGGGAAGGTTAGATTTGTCCATAACGTCTTCCCATATAAGGGATATATACATAATTATGGTGCAATCCCTCAAACATGGGAAAATTCAACTGCATACAGCACCGTTCCTGGCACTGAGAAATTCAAAGGTGATAATGACCCTCTGGATTGTTGTGAAATAGGATCTGAAGTTTCTAAAATTGGCGAAATTAGCACTGTTAAAGTATTGGGGTCTTTAGCCTTAATTGATGATGGTGAACTGGATTGGAAAGTTATTGTGATTAACGTAAAAGATCCCATAGCTTCGAAGGTAAATAATCTCCAAGATGTTCAATCCAACTTCCCAGGATTACTAGATGCTACTCGTGAATGGTTTGGGGTTTATAAGATACCAGATGGAAAGTGTAGAAACACATTTGCATTTGAGGGTGAGTACAAGAATGTTAAGGATACTATTAATGTGATTAAAGAATGTCACGAGGCATGGAATCTACTAACTACTGGTAAACTACATACTGAATATCCAAATTTGCCATCAATAAAAAAAGCTGGGTTTGGTATTGTTCTTGAGGACGAACATAAGGCCCCTCAGGAAATCCCAAAACATGTCCATGTATGGCATTATGTTAAGTAGACATTGTATACTTGGATGTTATTCTCTTGTATATATATAACAAAAATTGCTTAAGTAAATAATACAATCTATAAACCAAACATTTTTCTAAAATCATCATTATTTAATTTCCCATTCTTGTGGTCATCAACTGCGTTATCATTTAGTTTAGGCACCTCAACTTTTTCTTTCAAAGTTTTTTTGATGTGTGGTTGGAGTTCATGGTACCTATCAGTACCTTTCTCTGAACATTGGTTATTATGTTTCTTTAATTTATCAACAGTATCGCACATAATAGTCTTTTTGTTAAATTTCGTATTGTTCAAGGCCAGCATACATTTCGCTGTAGCACTTGAATTATTAAATACTATAATGCACCCTTCATAATCTGTAGCTAAGAATATTTTCTTTATGGAGTCTGCTGGAACATGAGCTTTTTCGAGAATCAAATTTTCAATTTGGGCCTTCGTAAGTTTATCAGATATTGGATATATTGATGCTAGCATGTTATCGTTCATTCTATGCTTCGAATTTATTATTCTTTTCATTTCTTGCCTCTCTAGATATGCTTTTTTATCAGATAATGACACATATATAAGATTGTCATTCAGTGTAGTTCTATGTAACTCAAGTGCTTTCATTGCATCTTCGCTTCTCTTGAAGATAATAAATGCAAACCCTGTTGTATCAGAAGCATTTTTTTTGGTCAAAAGCTTCATTGATTCAATCTCTCCATATTTTTCAAATGCATTTCGAAGCATCTCTTCATCGATATTTGATGAATCTATATTCTTTATAAAAATTTCTCTCCTTTCTAATACAGCAATATCAGTACGTTTTTGTTTTTCAACTGGATTTGACTTTTTAACTACTAATTGGTAATTACTAATTACAGTCCCATTATACAGTTCTACTACCTTTTTAACGTCATCCAAAGTTGTAACATCTACATATGCAAACCTTCTATTATTGTTAAACCTCAGAGATGGAAATCTAATGCTGATAGTCAAAATGTTATTTCTCAGAAACAGATTCTTTAGATCTTGTCCCGTATATGATGGTGGGAAATTTGTTATCCAGAGGGTTAAATTCTCAAGTAATGTTACTTCTATCTCTTTATCACCATATGTCTTGTTCGTTTTTGTCAATGCCATTAAAGCATTTTCGTAAGTTTCAAATTCCAGTCGTGCTAATCTTGACAATTTATCCAAAGATTCAACCGTCTCAATACGTATTACAGCACCACAATCCTTGAATATTTTCTTAATTTTGCCTTGGTTATAACTTCTCGGTAGATTCTTCACCAATATTGTACTTATTTCCCTATTATGCATACCATCTTTTCTTAAAAGTTTATTCTTAGAGAAATCCGTATCAAGTAAAACATTAACTTCATCAATAGGTCTCTTTAAAGGTGCAATGTTGCTCATTTGCCAATATTCAATAACAACTTCCTAGACCCTTAAAATTGTTTATTCTTTAAATATATCAAAAATGATTCCCTAATATATTAAAAAAAGGATTGGTTCATATAATTCAATATTAGTCTCCACTGTATTAATGCTGTGACTAATGAATAACAGATGGATCTTTTGACATATCATATCCATATATATATGTGCATTCTAACATGTCCATTGACATTTTTTAATCATGTTTAGCCCATAGTGAAAAGTGAAAAATTTCCACTATGAAAATTTTTGCGATGAGATGAGATGAGTTAACTATGAAGATGATTTAATAATTAGATCTTATGATGGTTAAGATACTTCTTTTTAGTTGAGAGGACATTTGAGAGCACTATTACATTATATTAGAGGCATAATTATTGTGAGTTTTATATATTAGTTTGATTTCAATTGCTTTTGAACACTGCGAAGACGTTGATTATTAGAAATTGCAAATGGATAGTAGAGAATATTTGAAGTCGTATGGTTGGAGAGAAGGTGAAGGTTTGAGAGCTGATAGTTTGAAGAAACCCATTTTAGTGAAGCATAAGAGAGATAAGAAAGGGTTGGGTAATGCACCAGGTGGCGATGATGGAGAAGCTTGGTGGGAGAGATTATTTGATGGGCATTTGAAGAATTTAGATTTTAGTAGTGATACCAAAGGTAAAGGTATTACTTTCAAACTAAATGAAGTTGTTGCATCTGGGGTGTCGAAACAGGATTCTCCTCTGTATAAGTGGTTTGTTAGAGGTGAGCCTTTGAAAGGTACAATTGATGATGAGATTCTAGCAAGAAGTGGGCTGTTATCTTCTGAGGTAAGTGTGTCAAAGAAAAGAAAACTATCTGATAAAGAGTCTAGTGAAGACAAGAAACATAAGAAACATAAGAAGAAGAAGGAGAAGAAGGAGAAGAAGAAAGAAAAGAAGAAAGAAAAGAAGAGAGACAAGAAAGACAAGAAAGACAAGAAAGACAAGAAAGACAAGAAGAAGAAGGACAAGAAGAATAACAAATGAGAGCTCATTGTTTCAATCGAGACATCATGTCACATTCATCACTAACGGCATGGTTCCTTTTGCATCGCCGTTAAATCTATCTCAATTGCATATATCTCTTAACTTCGAATGGAGATTATCTGTCTGCATCATATTTTTAATTCTATATACCTGTCGTTATAAATGTATTCATTAAAAAGAACTAAACTATTAACTATTAACTATTTAATTGAGACATAGTTAGTTATCTAGGCTGCTAACCTAAATATTTCACAGTCGCTTAAAGATCTGTATATAAAAATAAAACAATTAATATTTGAAACAAACTACAATTCGATATCTAATAACCACAGTAATTGATAAAAGAAAAAAATTTAGAATTAAGTAAAACTGGAATGCATGATAGCTGAGATCATTTATAATTGATGCTGTATGTTGGTTTTAAAATATGGAAGTTCTGTAGATTTTTGCATATTTTGTGTACTACTTAGTGGAACTCTGTTATCGATTTCTTATTTGTCACCATTAAAGTTACAAATACTGTTCTTCTTTATCTTCTCAATTGGTTCTTATGGTTTTTTGTTTGTTAGACCTTCTAAGAGAAAGGTGGCACCTCCACTACGGTTAAATCTCAATTCATATGAGGAATTGACAACGAGGAACAAATTTGGGATAGACGTTGGTGAATTTGATTCTAGAAGTAAGTTTATGAAACAAGGGTGTTCATCTGATATTTCAAATGAGTTAGATAGTATACTTCAGATGATTATTGAATCTTTTGTTATGTCTTGGTTTGAAAGGATTGATTCTGATAAAAAATCGAAATTTGTTCTATCGGTACAAAATCTGTTAACTGATACCATCATTCAAATACAGAAAAGATTGGTGAGTGCAGATGTGACAAAAATGATATTATTGAAATTTATCCCATTAATAACTGAACATTTGAATGTCTACAGTGACTCGAAGCAATATGTATTGCGCTCTTCAGAACCTTCGGATATAGACCTTCAAGTTGCTGTTGAGTTCAACAAAAGACGCAAAGTACATAGTTCTCTTTCCTTAAGAGCGACTAGACATGAACAAGAAATAGAAAGTTACGTCAAGAAAAGGATAGCAGCTGTTTTGTTGCTTTTAGTAGATAGAAAAGAGATGGATTCACCATTGGTTTCCATATTGCTAAGAGATATTGTGACTTCATCTGTGTTTATGCCTTTAATATCGAAATTTTCTAGCCCAGATGAATGGAATATGAGGATTATAGATATATCACAAAATGTACTAGAAGAAAGACATCGAATCCATGAAGTCAGAAAAATTTTAGTCAAAGAAATTGCAGAGCAAGACAATCAAAAATGGGCTTTTGATTTAAATTCAGATAATATCGATACCCCAAATTTTCAATTTCAGGATGAGACATCTTCCCAAAAATTTGAAGAATATCTTAAATCACTTAGTGTTCTGAATAATATTACACTTTTAAAATATCAACTTTTTTTGTTGCTTACATTGGTATCTAAATTTGAAAGGGATTCAGATTTAAAAAAAATTAATAACATAGAGTACTCCAGGATTATATTATCTTTGAATTTGGTCGAAACAAAATTGAATTACCTTCAACAAAATGACACTAGCGAAGGCAGTTACAAAATCCTAATCAGATTTATTTCTAGGGATTTAGCAGAAGCTGTTTCCCTTTTCAATAATTATGTTAATGCGATTAAATTAGAGGATATAAGTAATGATAAAGCCAATTTTGAGAATTTCAATCGATTTTTGATCAACTCAGATGATAAATCTGGAAAAATTCTAATGGATTATTGTAAAGTTATTGAAGGGATGAAAAATCCCCTGGAAGATGTCACTGAAAATGATCTTTCTGTTACGTATAGTAATCTAGATATATTAGACCTAAAAGATGTGATAGATTCATTTTTCGTTGGTGAAAAATTAAATATCATTAAAGCTTTGGATGCTGATTTGGTAGAAAATATATTACTATTTTCAACCTGTTCAGAACTTTCAAATGATACCTATATATTGTGCCGGAAAAGCATGTTAATTCTACAAGGTGAAGCAAAGCGATTGTTAGCTAACGTATATTTTCAGCAATTTAAAACTACTAATGAATTTTTGAAGATGATAGCCCTCTCTAATTTCACGTACACAAGTGTTTATAATAAATATTTTGAGCATAACCTAGCAATCGGACAAAATTTGAATACAAGAAAAGTTACAAGATCAAAATCTAACTCAAAATTAAACAAAGAATTAGAGAGGTTATTTGAATCTGGTGCTTATAATGAATCTTCGATGGCTACTACAAGCACACCTATTCATCTTAAAATTTCACAGGAAGAGAGTAATCAAGAGTTATATAGAGATTTTCTGAAAAAGGATGAACCATTAAATATGAGTAAAAGACTAATATCTGAACGAATTCCTTCAATAAACCATAATCTCACTGAGGTTAATATTGATAATAAGCGAGGTGATTCATACAACACAATTAAGGATGAGCTGGCTGATTTAACCATGTCAATTGATCGAATAGAGAAGGAAATGGACTTGTTGAATCATTTAATATTAAAAGCTAATTTAACTGATAATCAAAATCAATTAAAGTTGTTAAAAAAATCCTGGTCATCACTCTCAAAAGAATTGAATGAAAAAGAATTATCAAAACAGCGGTACTTGATTAAAGAAAAGTCGAATAGGATATACCTAAGGACTAAAGTTACCATTAAATCATACTATACAGATAGTAGTAACGATGGAGGAACTGTTACCTATTATCTGATCAATGTTAATTATCTTTCAAATGGCACTGTTAGAACTTGGGAAATTCCCAGGCGATTTAGTGAATTTGTAATGTTAAACTCGCATTTGAAACAGAAGCATAAAGAATCGATGAAAGAGATTAATAAGAGGGCATTTTTTCCCTCAAAAGTAAGTTTGGCTTTAAAATATCAAGTTTCAAAATCTTCGTTGTATGAGGACAGGAAAAAACAGTTGGAAGTTTACTTGTTGCAGTTATTAAATATCCCAGAAATTTGTGATGATGATACTTTCAGAGGTTTTTTAACTTCAAATTCCTCTCTTTCAATTGAAAGTCCTAAGAGTGTTTTAGCCGGTAGCTCAGTAGATGGTAAGAATGAAATTGTAAACCAAGGGAATTCAGGAAATAATGGTATATTAGAAAATAGCAGTAACTTGGATGTAATAAAGAGTGCTGAAACACAAAATAAGTCATTTGATGAGACAGACGACGGTACAGATGTTGATAGTATTGGAGCAATGCATGAAGCTGGAAATACTAGTAATGAGGCATTGTTTGAGAATATGTCCAATAAAAATTTGTATAGGATTGATTCCAAGAAACCTTTTATTAAACCTATATGTGATTTATTCATTGCTATTTTTAGGTCAGACAAAAAAGATACAACGTGGATAAGAGGTAGAGCAATCCTTACAATCTTAAAACAATTATTGGGGAGCACTATTGATAAATATGTAAAGGAACATATAAAAAAACTAGAATCTGAAAAAACTATTTATTTCATCTTAACTTCCTTTAAGAACAAGATGTGGGGAAAGGATGGGATATTGGAAAGAAAGCATTTGCCTGGATACAACACTCCTCGTAATGATATAGAGATCTTGAAAACACGAAACGACTCTCTGATACTCTTGCAAAAATTATTTATTGAACTCAGTGGTAAAGTAGTTGGACTTACCAACGCAAAAGTTGCAGCAATCCGAATTCATGGAATGTTGCAGAATCCTTACTTGAATGCAAGTTTGTTACTGGAAATATTAGATATAATACTTGATGAGATAATTTTCAAAAAACACTAAAAATATTGGAAGTAAACTATGCATAATGAGATAATACCATCAATGTAGTTGTTCATATGCTATACCTAGCATTCTTTGAGGAGAACATTCAATGTGTCTCTATTCCTTTCCAAAGATACAATTTATAGTCATTCGAGTTGAAAATTTTCTATACAAATTAATAGATATTAAATATGTAGATTACTAGAATTTGTAATTACTGTAGTTTTCGTATTATTGTATAATTTTTAAAGTGTTAATTATTCCCTATTATAATAATATATCAAGAAATTAAAATGAAATTTTGTTGTGACGGGTGTGAATGATCTTACTTAATTCTTTAGACACCATATTTTTGACGGTATTCTTGAACTTTATCTTTCTGTTCTGGAGAAATTCTGCCTTCTAAATATTGGATAATATCAGCTAATGTGACAATGCTTAAAACTGGAATATTGTATCTCTTTGATACGGATTGAGTAGCACTCAATCCATCTCTAGATTCCAAGTCTACGATTTCTTGTCTATCTAAAGCTATTATTGAACCTACAACATTACCATTCTCATTTTTAATAATTTCAAAAGCTTCATTAATTGCAGTGCCTGCAGTCATCACATCATCAATAATTAAAATTCTTTTATCGGTCAAGGAAGCACCAACAATGCTACCCCCTTCACCATGGTCTTTCTTTTCTTTTCTGTTAAATGCATACTGGATATTTTGGTATTTTGTACCACCAATTTCAGCTAACTTAACACAAACAATAGAAGCTAATGGAATACCTTTATAAGCAGGGCCAAAAATAACATCAAACTTTAAATCAGAATCAATAATGGCAATAGCATAAGCAGTAGCCAAGTTGGATAACAGTTTCCCAGTATTAAATAAACCTAGATTGAAAAAATATGGCGATTCTCTACCAGATTTTAATTTAAACGAACCAAATCTCAAAGCTTGTGATTCAATTGCTAATTCCAAAAAGTTCTTTTGAAAATCTTCTAAAACCTTAGGCATCTTAGATTATATTCTTGATTCGATTGTTCACTATTATCAATATATATCTGCTTTTAAGATAACCAATAACTCTCAATTAACCTAAATTAATTGTACGTTGTTTATATAAAGTTTCTTATTTTATATTTTTCTTCCTTGACTAAAAAAGATATATTCGAAAAATTATCATTCACGACTATATAAAGAGACATAAAAGTCAAGATTATAATGTTTTTTGACCACTGAGAGACTCAATTGACGTTAAATAAGACAACTTAAAGACTCTCTAGATATAATTCTGACCTATTCCAAGACTTTTGCAAGCATGAATATGTCATGATCACACAGAATAGCTAGCACTTTGAAAAAAAAACTGGAAAATACATAAGAATCTTACTTACTAACCGTAAAATCATTGGCAATTGAACGCTTCCTTCACAATACTTAACTCCTGCTATTGACAGAGAGCCAGTAATCATGAACTGATGAGCCAACTGGATGTTTTCCTACAGTAGCAGAGCTGAGATGAGATGAAATTTTATCGAGAAAATTTTTCACTCGTTGACGTTGTTCACCAGAGAGGTGGTGAGCTGTTTCATCTTAACGAATGGTCTGTGTGATAAGGTATTTTATCTTGCAGTGGTGTAGTGTGCAGTGCATTGTTATCCGAGGAATTGAGTAATATATATAGATGCCTTTGTTGATTGAAGTGCCATTCATTCTTTATCAAGATCAAACACGATACGGTGGTTTGGTAGGGCTTGGTATGAGGTTGAGATCGTGTCCGAGTCACTTGGAAGGTACAGTAGTTGGCAAGCATGCCAGATTTGTCTGTGTGAGTTTGTATCCATTAGAGTGGTCTTTAGTATCTGTAGGATCTTGTTTGTTCTTTGTTGGGTTGATGGGACAGGTAAATGTTGGAAGTAAAAAAATGTTTAATTTTAAGGTCCCACCCGGATTCGAACTGGGGTTAGTCGGATCAGAACCGACGGTGATAACCACTACACTATGAGACCGTCTTAAAATTTACATACTTGATAGATATTTCAGGCTTTATTAGGTTGATTAAGTTTGGCAATATTCTAACATAACCACTGTATAGACATAAATACCTCTTATTATAACACATATTTGTGTGTGATAGCTAAGTTAGTTATAGTGAATTGTATCAGGCTGACCGATTCCTTGTCTAGGGTCGTTAATGTTTAGTTATGGAAGTATATACATTTGTTCGTTCTTGAAGTTACAAAATATGTTATTATTGAAACGTATATACTTTAATATATATTATCTGTTTCTTTGCTATGCCAAATTGAGATGGGTTGTAGTGGTGGTGTTGTTCTTGAGATTGGAAAATACTGTCTTTAAGATCGTTAATCTGTTTCTTGATGTTCAGAAACGAATTCTTTAACTTTCGCAACCATGTGATCGATTTCTTTATCTAATATCAGCACAATTAAACCATCACTGGTTATTTCATACTTGATGTGACCTTCGTTGGGTATACAGATCTCTTCGTCGAATTTGTCGAACCATACATTTAACAAATCCAATTCATCGATGTTGAAAGGTAATAATAATTCATCAATATACTCGTGTGACTTACTAGGCATGGAATCCTCCTCTTTTTTCTCATCAACAGTGTCTTCCTTGGCCAAGTTTTCGATATTTTCTTCAAGTGGTTCTTCTAGTAAAACCAACATACGGTATTGAGCACTTTCGCCTGCCATTTTTCAATAAATAATGCCTTCCCTTGTCTAGGTTATTATAACTACAACTTATAGCTAACTGAGGATTTATCAAAGAGAAGCTATACCATATATTTTTTACACAATTCATATTTAAATGACAGTTCATCTGCTCTTCTAATATCGAGATGAGCTTAAATCAAAGATTAAAACTATGCAAAAATTTTATCACCTCGTTTGGTGTGATAGCAGATGTTAACTATCACTAACTGCGATGAAAAGGTTACTTACTAGTATAAAGTCTCTAACATATATTGTTTACTGGTAGAAGATAGATGTCATAGGTTATGTATATTTAAAAATTGTTCATTATGTGATTAAAGTACTACTACTGATTACTTATTCGTTGCTCTGAGTATACATTCAGAAAAACAATGTTTGGTGAGTGTGTAATGTTAATGTTGGTTTGGATAAAATGTAAATGTTAATGTAAATATAAATGTAAATGTTAATGTAAATAAATATGTATAGTTTATACATATTCGATGCTATGATGGGGTCTACAACAAAAAAATCTTTGATTAAAACAGATTAGTAGTCATTTCTTTCTATATTATTATCGTAATAATTGTCAGGATCATTAATTTAAATCTGGAATGCAAATTGAACCATCGGCATTGTTAGTTTCTGTATGATAATTACGAGATGTTTCATTATTTAAATAATCTTCATAATTTAGGTCCGTCTGGTTTTGCTGTAAATAATTGGATTCGTCCATATAAGCGGCCTCGACTTGGCTATCATCGAGTTCAGAAGAATTCATCAATGATTCTCCATTTTGTTGTTCGCTTTGCTCGATGTATAATGAGTGATTGACTAAGTGTAAGTAGGCATACATGAAATTACTCAATAAAATTTGCTCTCTTAGTTCACGCTTTGTATCACTTAATTTTAAGTGACTTAATCTATAAATTGCTCTTTCAATATTTACTGGTAATCTATGATCAAACATGATAACAGTCGATGCAGTTAATTTAGGTAGTGGAAATCCAAAGGCACTATCTGTGAACTCCATAGGGCCGTTTGGTCTTTCAGACTTGGTCACATCATCAAATGTCAACTTTCTTGGAGGTAAAGCAGATAAAGGTAATACGTTATTTTCTTGTTCACCAATTCTAGTAGAGTTGTAACTTGTATTGTAACTGCTATTAAAACTATTCACTTGGATGGACTCTGTATAAAGAGCAGCTCCGCTGATATCCTGTGAAAGATCTTCACCGCTCAATTCATTGACAGTTTCAATTATTGATCCACTATCTGTTCTAGAACTTGTAATGCTAACTGCGGGTTGTAATGAATTCTGTGTTTGGTTAGTATCATAGAAGGAGGAAAATGAATCGTCCTCAACCTCATCATAAGATGAATTCATTTTATCTTCAAAATCAGAATCCCAAATTTCTGATGGTTTAGAATCCAAATTCCTCGGTTGAACTTCAACCGAAATGCTTAATTCACTTGGGTTGATATCTTCGGACAATAATTCATGTTCTATCGTTTCATCATTGTAAATGTTTCCATCGCAAGATGCAGGTTCAATATTGTTGTAACTATTATCTATATGTTTTGGTTCATTGATTGTAGGAGGGTATTCAATAGTTTCACCAACCAATGGCAAATCATGAATTGTGTCTGTATTAGCCTCACTTGAACTTTTACTACTTGACTTCCGTTTGAAAATACTAACTAGTTTTTTGTCGAATCTCTGTTTTTTGTTGTTTGTTTGTTCTTTATCATTATTGATTACTGTTTTCTCACTCACTACAGGCGTATCATTCTTTTTAAACGTTTCCGATTTAGAAGACAGTTTAATGTGTTTATCGCTTTTTGGAATTAGAGTATTAGATTCTTGTATGCTATTCTTAGTAGAGGCAGTAGTTGAAACTGCAATTATTGGTAAATGGCGATTTTTAGTATGGTTACTTTTTTCTGCTCTAACTTTTTGAGATTTAGTTCTCTCAGGAATTGCTAAATTCAAGAAATCACCATTGCCTTCAAGTTTGACCGAATTAGAAAGTGACCGTTCAGTTAAAGTATGACTAATTGTATTATGAGTATCTTCATCGTAAGACACATCTAGCTTCTCTTGTAATATAGACTGGGAATGTCTTGGACGAACCAAAACACTGTCATTAGAAGAATCACTTGAGTTTGTGAAACTGTCATTTGAAAATGAGTTGTGTGATAAATCAGGATCTTGAAAAGAAGTGTCTAATGATGCGTCAAAATATTCAAGTTCATGAAGCTTGCTATCCTTAGTGTTGATTTGATCTGTGTTAATGTTTTGTTGATAAGTATTTTCCTTATTCTTATTAAGTAAAGAGGTAATTCTATTGCTAGAAGAAGTGACATTTCTTGATGATGGTACACTCTTCGAATAATTTTTTTGATCTAAAATTACTCCACTTGGGTTTCTTATTCTGTAAGTGTTAAATTTACTTCTCCTCAGAGAACGGGTAGGAATTGTAATTCCGTTTCTCACTAATATATTAGAAGCAAACTCAGTCTCCTTGGTGTCATTATTATCATGGTTTTCATTGTTTTGGTCTGAAGTGTCCTCTTCGGTTGATAGTGAGCCTGCAATGCTCAATGACCTTGCTAAACTGATTGCATCAGAACTTGATAAGCCAACCTTATTCGATATTTTGGTCAATTCTTCCGTTATATCCTTTAAAGAAGCTAAACTTCTATTTCTTTGATAAGCTGAATGATCTAATGGTGAACTGGATTTAACAATAAATTTATCATTTTGTAAGTTTGCAGGCTTATTTTCATCATTGTCATCAGTGTATTCAAGCTCCTTATTTGTGTCACCCCCTTCATTAAAATCTTCTTCAAATTCGGTATATATTATTCTCAATCCTGTTGGTCTCCTGACTAATGAAGAGTGGTTTCTATTCAGCTCTTGCGATATTCTTCTCTTTCTGATAACTTCTGGATCCATAATCATTTTATCATTAAGTTGTAATGGAACTGTACCAGTCTGTTCCTGCTCTTGTGTATCCTCTGAATTCAAGTCAATTGTCTGCAATGTATCCTGCAGTAATTCTACGTAGTTTTCTGGTTTAACATTAGGATGTTTATTTGCTGGGACCCAAAACAAGTTCTGAGTTATTTGCTCTTCCTTATCTATACTTTTCGCAGACTGCTTCAAATCGGAATGTTTGAAAGAACAATTTTTGAATGTCCCTACACCTGATAAACCTCTTCGAAGTTGAGAATGGTTCTCAACTTTGGGGGATGCAAAGTCAGTACTAGGTTCGAAACCATTTTTCACTGTAAAATCTTCTTCATCATGTAAATATTCAATGCCTGTTTTATCAAAACTGTTCTCATTACTAATATCCGATATATTTGAAAGAGTTAGTGTCCTATCTTCTATCGTAGAATTAGGCTCACTCAAAGATACTGATTCGTCAAAGAGCCCACTATTTCGTACATTTCTTCTACTTGGAGTAGTGGCTCCATTGATATTAGTCATTTTATATTCTAACTCGGGATCAATCAAAAGATCCATCGACCCTACAGAAAGCCTCTTAAGGTTTTTAACATTTTGCACTTCTAGATCCAGCGACTGAGCTGCAATCAAAACAGCAGATTTCCTCTTCTCCTGTACCATCTTCCTCATCATATCTCCCTTCTTGTCACTCATATTTTAGCGATGTTCCTATCCAATATTTTCTTTTTATAGCAAAAACGTCTGTGCTTGAAGTCGCATGAAATTGAAAGGAAAAAGTCTTTATTTAGCAAATTGAACCTCCATTCAATATTAAATATTTACCCAAGCTCAAGGTTGAGCTTCTAATAAACACAAAAGGACAAGAAACATCCCTTTGAACTCTTGTTTATTTATGTCAAGTCACTTTTATATTAATTTCTTCTGATCATTTTTGGATCTTTAACGTTTTTCCGTATGAAATTCGGGTAATTAAGATCTGGCGACACAAATCTTTGGCGTCACACTAGCTATTAGCCTGATACTTTAGATGTTTCTATGTTCTATATTGCAGTTACTGTGTATATAACTATCTATTTCATTCTATATCTATGGATGTTATGGATACCAGCTTTTTGGTAGAGTTCTATAAGTTGATTCTATGCGTTTTGTTGTTAGTAAGGACAGTGACATAATCTTTGAAAAATAGTAAACCCATCACTAAAAGTACGATATACATCTTGTACCATGCTCTTATCAAGCGTGCTTTGGTTGAGAAGTCATCGTCTTTCAATGGCTTTGAATACTGGTAGTACTGTTTGACTTTGGATGATTGTGGGAACCCCATGAAATTACAAAATGAGTGTAGTACGATACAAGCCCATAAATTTCCACCGGTCATTAGAAAGACGTAGTTCGTTAGACATCCAAACAGAGTGGTGTAACAGAGCTGGAAAGCTGTTGACAGAATGATCGTTGGGACTGTATGTTGGCCCATTTGGTAGTCCTCGTGGGCGTGATGGATATGTGCCAGGCCAAAATAGAGAGGTAATTCCAACAAACATTTCTTGTAAGACAAAGAATCTTTGGAATTTAAGGACAAATACGTTGTTATTAGCATGGCTGTGTAAAAAATCTCCTCTGTGATAGGAGCAAAGACAAAGTTCCTGAACCCCCACAGAGAATTCACCTCGTATACAAAATCGTCCACAAAACTACTGCTAGAATCAATCAAATAGTAAAAAAACGAATCTATTATAACCCCAACATATAAAAGACAAATCAACAGAAAAGCCTTCAAAATATCAAGCACATATGGGTACAAATCAAAACTACCATCATAATAAAACCCAGGAATTAAACCCAACTTGACAAAATATGACCAAACACCGCCATTTCCTGCCAAATTCTCCAGCAAATACGGAATTATAACCAAATTCAAACAGCACACCTTAATCACTTGTCTGATCCTCAAACGAATCACCCTTGGGTCATCTCTCTTAGTCTTATAATCATCCAGATTTCGAGATGTAGAATAAATAGCAGCCACATACGACCCGGAAACAAACAGAGAAACAGCAACACTACTAATTGAAACCATCATTGACCTCTCACCAATGCATAGACCTCTTATATCCACTTCTAAACCTACTCAATTGCAACAATAAATACTATCAATCAACTGTTTTAACTGAAACTTATAGTACAATTCTAAGCTTCTACTAATGTTTCACCGGGTAAACCTGCTATTTTGGAAATTATAAGCGTTTGAACAAGCCAAAAATTAAGAAAGCTGTTGATATAAAAGGAATTGCCACTTGGAATAGTGAAAGAAGTTGGTTTAAAAGGTGTCTTTAGATGTATTTAAAGGGTATCAAACGTAGTTATTTTACTAGGATCACTATTGTTGATTGGTAGTGCGATTTTAAAATAAGTTAATCGGTAGGAAAAACAAAAAATAAGCAGCAAGGATACGAGATGGCGATTACAGTTCATATCAAGTCAGGGCAGAATAAATGGGATGTTGAGATCGAGTCTAGTAATAGTATTTTGGAGTTGAAGGAGGCTATTGCTAAGGTTTCTGATATTCCAGCTGGTAATCAGAGATTGATCTATTCAGGTAAGATATTGAAGGACGGTGAGACTGTTGAGTCGTATAAAATTCAGGACGACCATTCTATTCATTTAGTTAAATCTGGTGGTGTTTCAAGTGCTGAGAAGAATGCTTCGACTGGAGCAAGTAATGCAGAAGGTACTACTGCAGGTAACGCTGCTGCAGGTGCTGTTCCTAGCAATATCACCTCTGGACAATCCAGTGGTTTCAATCCTTTAGCTGATTTGACTAGTGCCCGTTATGCAGGCTATAACTTGCCAATGCCTTCTGCTGACATGTTTGGTCCAGACGGTGGGATGACCAATATGCCAAATCAAGATGACATGTTGAATATGTTGGATAACCCAGTTTTCCAGTCTCAGATGAATGAGATGTTATCTAATCCTCAAATGGTTGATTTCATGATCAATTCTAATCCACAATTACAAGCAATGGGTCCACAAGCTAGAGAAATGTTTCAAAGTCCTTTTTTTAGACAAATGTTGACCAACCCAGATATGATAAGACAAAGTATGCAAATGGCACGTATGATGGGGAGTGACAATAACGGTTTAGGGTCTGGCTTAGGTGCCGAATCCTCATTCCCTGCACCAGGTGAAACTTCTACAACCGAGCCATCTAATCAAGGTAATGGAACTGCCTCGAGTACAGGTACTGCTGCTGGTTCTACTCCTGGTGCTGGTGCTAATATTGCTGCTGCAAATCCTTTTGCAGCCTTGTTCAACCCTGCAACGAATCCATTTGGCTCCATGATGCAAAATCCAAATCATGCTAACGCTAACACTAATTCTGGTGCATCCCAACAATTCCCTGCATTCGATCCTTCTATGTTATCTTCAATGTTCCAACAAAGACAACCAATCCAACCAATTCAAGAAGACACTAGACCACCAGAGGTTCGTTACGAATCACAATTAAGACAATTGAACGATATGGGATTCTTCGAATTCGACAGAAATGTCGCCGCTTTAAGACGTAGTGGTGGCTCAGTTCAAGGTGCATTGGATGCATTATTAAATAATGATGTGTAAGAATCGTCAAAATTGAATAAACCTCAAAGGAATGTGAACCAATCAACCAATGAACATACTATTTTTCACCCATTTGCCAAACTCACTATCATAATAAACATACAGAATTACATAATATTATTTAGAAACTACATACTACTTGTAAAATTCATTAAAATAAAGTATAGAATTGATTATATATCTTTTTAATATCTTACCTCGATAATATTATGAATATATCCCATACCGAAACAAAAAAAATAATTGAAATTTTGAAAGTTTCACTGTTAAAAAGTGTTTTATAAGAGTTATAAATGGTTCTATAAAGGTTGTTTTACTACTATTACAGTCCATATTTGCTCTTGCTTGTTAGAGGTAGATGATACTTCAACTTTATTTTGAATTTGACACTAAACTTCAAACTATATTATTGGACAAAGAGTGATATCGCTATATTTTGTTGAACTGAAAAACGCAATGGCTGATGTTGTTATGAAAGATGCATTGCCTTTGGTTGGTGATAAGCAGTCAGAGGTTGAATCAGCTGGATCAGTTGAAGTGACTGGTGATGCTAGAGTGAGTCAAAAATACCTGCAATTGACAAAACTTCCTACTCTGCAGGAAATAAAATATGAAGATAGTGAAACTTCGATGGATAAATTATTAGCAAAGTCAGTAGCATTGCAATTGAAGTTGATGAATAAAGATACAGTGATTACGAAGTTTGCATTTACACGTCTTATGTCTTTGGTTGAGGAGCAGTTGTCAGACATGGTCAATCAGATGAACAAGCTGAGTACGTTACAAAGACGCAAAGCTGTAGCAAAGAATGATGTGGAACTATTTTTAAGAGGTTTCAATTTGAATCCAAGTGACTTAGATCTGATAATTCAACAGAGTGATTACATTAAGGATACATTTAAAAAAGAATACACTACATTAAATTCATTAGCTGGGAACACTAAGGAAATTTTAAATTCTCGTAAAAAATCCGATAAGACATTAAGAGACGATTCCACAATCGAAACTCTTAAACTAGTACCTATTACAAATCCTTTGAAAAATATTATACCCGAATGGTTACCTAAATTTCCACCAGATTATACTTATAAGTTCACTCCACAGTATAATAGTTTTACAACAGATGAAACAGTAATCAGGAAGAAGGTTGCAGAAGAAGGGAAGAAATCGGAGAAGGCACTGTTACATTTGCTGGAGAGTGAGAAAATTTTAACTAGCAAACTGTTGAAACTAGATCAATTGACAGAAGAAGATATGATAGTTACAGCATTAGAAGGTGAAGCATTATATGGTGGTCAAGATATTAGCAATCGAAAAAATAGAACGCCTTTTTTCAATAATGAAGCTGATGAAGGCTACAATAATAGTTTGAATGGCCATTTCGATATTTTGACCTACGTTCATGAGAGAATTGGTGTGGCAAGGAATAAAGTTAAGCAATATGAGGATAGACAAATAAGATTACAAAATGATCCATTTTTAAAAATGACATCTTTTATAAGTGAACAAACAGAAAATAAAGTAACGAAATCTGTTATTAATAATGGAGTAGAAAAAATGTTAAAAAGATCATTTTTACAATTAATAAATAATATACCTTCATTAAATGAGAAAAGAAAGAAGACCAGAGAGGAGGCATTGGTTGAAAAGGAGAAGAAGCACTCCGAATGGTTGAAGAGAAGAGAAGAAAAGCTAAAACAACTGGAAGAAGAGAAAAGAAAAAAGGCACAATCTTTTGGTTTGGTGGATCTAGCAAGCTTTTCAAATAGTGGTGAAGATGGATTTTTAGATGGCCTGGACAGTAGTGATAACGAACAGGAACTTGAAATTAGAACTAAATCTTCCCCTATTAAAGTCGTACATGCTTCTTCGACTACAACCCAATCTATAGTTGCATCTACTATTAAAATCACGAATAATGATGATGTGATAACTACATCTACGACACAAACAAGTGAAGATATAAAGACCATTGACTCAAATATTACTGCTGAAGTACAGGAATCATATCAGGCCAATACTAATTTAGTTGAGGAAACTCGTATAGATAAGGTAAATGCGGAAACTGACATAACAAGCAAAGGAGAATTAACCAATGAAACAATCAATGAATCAAAATCTTCATTCGTTGCTAGCTCAGATACTCCCACTACTATAAAAATTACCACAACTACGCAAGAGTCAATTGAATTGACAGAAGAAGCACATGCGAATGGAAAGCAACTAGAAATGCAATAGGACACAACAGAAGCAGACACTCAACCAGTGACATCAACCCTACCAAACCCTGACCAAATAAATGGCACTTCCATGAACAGTTCCAACCTTTAACTATACTAAAACTTTAGATAATTTATAGCAATCATAATGGAACATAATCTGCATCAAATAATCCATCACTAGCTCATATATATAGTACTCAGAGAACTATATAGTTGAAAGTACCTGGCGTATATGCCAAGTGTCAATGGTTACTGTCAAATAAGCTTTTCGGGTAACTTTGTCTCTTAATTTTCGCTATCCGGTAATCATCGAAGTTTAATTCTTTTAGTTCAACATACATAGACACCAAATATATAAACTTATATTGATATTTAACAGTAAAGATATTCAACGAAACAGGTTCAACAACGAATTATAAACTGCAAACTACAACAAATAAAAAACGAAACTAGAATTATTTTTTTTTGGTGAATTTTAAGCTAATAACAGGCTAAACGATAATTAAGAACATTTGGGGAGAGGAACAAGGTAAATATAAGATTTTTATACAAAAGAATGGCTACATCTGTTAAATTTCCTGTGGGAATGCCATATCCTATTACAATTACGAAATTAATTGCTCCTGTTGGTGGGTATGTTAATAAAGGAGACAGGCTTTTTGCTTACAAATTTTGGTATATTGTTGAGATAGCTAAATCTCCAGATGAGTTGGATGTTGATGGTAATGTTGAAGATGGAAATCAGGCCAAGAAGAGTATCCGTGAGTCTATTGAGTTTTTTGACGCACCTTTCGAAGGTAATTTAATGAGTTGGAATATTGATGTTGGCGATGAAATAGCTGATTCCACACAGATTGCGTGTGAAATTAAGAGACCTTGTGATCATGACATTGTTTATGCAGGAATATGCACAATGTGTGGTAAAGAAGTAGATGAAGGTGATCAAATTAGTGCAAATTTGACTATATCTCATACAGATACAAATCTGAAGGTTAGTAGACAAGAAGCTGATAATATCGGCCAAACGAATAAGTCAAGATTAATAGAAAGTAAAAAATTGATTTTAGTTGTCGATTTAGACCAAACTGTGATTCATTGTGGTGTCGACCCCACAATTGCTGATTGGAAAAATGATCCTTCCAACCCAAATTATAAAACATTAAGGAATGTTAAATCGTTTGCCCTGGAAGAGGAGCCAATTTTACCTCCAATGTACATGGGACCAAAACCACCAGCACACAAATGTTGGTATTATGTTAAAGTGAGACCAGGATTAAAAGAATTTTTCGAAAAAGTCTCGCCAATATATGAAATGCATATCTATACAATGGCAACAAGAGCATATGCTGAAGAAATTGCAAAGATTATTGATCCAGATGGTAGTTTATTTGGTAACCGAATTTTATCTCGTGATGAAAATGGTTCTTTGACCCATAAATCGTTGGAAAGATTATTTCCAACTGATCAATCTATGGTAGTGATTATTGATGATAGGGGTGACGTTTGGAACTGGTCCCCAAATTTGATCAAAGTTACTCCATATAATTTTTTTGTTGGAATTGGTGATATAAACTCTAACTTTTTACCAAGGCAACAAACAACCATGTTACAAATGGGTAGAAGAAGTCACAATAAAGATAAAGAGTCAGACGAATTATTAACTGATATTATTGATAGTGAGAAAAAATTAAAAGAGAAGATTGATGAAGAAGTGAAGCGTCAAGAGGCAGATTTAAGTCATAAATCAGCAGCATTAGGTGAAGAGGCAGTAGCACAAGTAAGAACTGATAGCATGACAAAAAAAATTGAATATTCAGCATCATTGGAGGTCCAGCAACAAAATAGACCTCTTGCCGAACTACAAAAACATTTACACAATCAGCAATTATTGACAGATGATGATGATGAGTTATCATATTTAAAAGATATTTTAGGTAAAGTTCAAAGTGAATTCTATACGGAACTAGAATCCAAAAATGGCAATGCTGATGAAGTCAGTATACAAGATTTAATTCCTCGACTTAAAAATAAAGTTTTTGACAACTGTAATTTTGTATTTTCTGGATTAATTCCCTTAGGTACTAATATACAGAAGGCAGATATAGTTTTATGGACAAAAATGTTTGGCGCAAAGTCTAGTGCTGACATTGATGCAAACACTACTCATGTAATTACAAAGACTCCAGGTACTTATAAAGCAAGAATTGCCAAAGCATTCAATCCAGACATTAAAGTTGTTCACCCTGACTGGGTATTTGAATGTCTATTAACCTGGAATCATGTAAATGAATCTTCTTACGAACTTAAAATTGATCAACCAGCTACAGCAAAAGAATTGGAAGATTTTAAAGAAAATTTAAAGAGAAGAGCTACTAAGATGTTGAGCAGCCCAACAAACTACTCTGACACTCCAAACAGTGAATCTGCTGTCCTCTCGAATAATGAACCAACGGTTGATCTATTTGCTGGGGGTGCTTCTTGGTTAGTTGATGATGAAATTGAAGATGTCCCGGATTCTGAAGACGATGACGAATCGGATGATGATGCTGAAAACGATGAAGAGGAATACGATGAATTTGCTGATGTCATTAGCAAACGAGAAGAAAAGAAAAGATCATTAGATGAAAGTTTAGATGAGAATACCAAAAAGCAACATGTAGGGGATGTAGCAGTAAGCGTAGCGGAGAGTGATTCTGATCTAGAACTAGAATTAATGAATGCATTGGATGGCAGTGATTCTGAATAGTTTACCTCGGAATTTTTGCAGTCTCCATATAAATAACCCGAATCATAGCCAAACAAATTTTTGCATGAATCTATTACTATCTATTTCAAATATATATAGCAATTGTATATCATTTACTTTGTATTATTAGTACTTTCAATGGATTCGCCTATCTAAGTTTTATCACAGGCGCTAACATAGTAAGTAGATCTTAAATTTAAGGATCGAATTGAAATTTGAACCTATATAAATACATATCCATGAATATTCATGA
The DNA here is from genome assembly GCA_003705975.2 of Tetrapisispora iriomotensis. Classification (NCBI taxonomy): domain Eukaryota; kingdom Fungi; phylum Ascomycota; class Saccharomycetes; order Saccharomycetales; family Saccharomycetaceae; genus Tetrapisispora; species Tetrapisispora iriomotensis. The sequence goes on along the minus strand of PPKC02000019.1, from coordinate 47,356 downwards.
GGTTTTAAACATTGATACACTTGATTAGATATATTAGTTGAGGAGGTAACTATTCAGAAGTGTAAGAATTTAATTGCTTACCTGGGAAAAAAAGTATTAAGTGAACATTATTGATAAGATGGCGCTAACTATTGAAGAAATTAATACCTTAATTGATCTAGTTCCTGAAGAGTTGAAGGAGAAAGTAAAATTGTGGTTTAAGTATGATAAGAATGAAGAAACCATTAACGAGGTTAAAGGTTTATGTGAGAACCAAGATATTGAGGAATTACATAGAAGGTTTGATCAACGGATCTTGTTTGGTACAGCTGGCTTAAGGTCACGCATGGAGGCAGGTTTTAGCAGAATGAATGCATTGACAGTTTTACAATCAACTCAAGGTTTAGCCACGTATATTAAATCTCAATTTGAAGATAATCTTACAGCTGTTATTGGGCATGATCATAGATATCACTCGAAAGAATTTGCAGAGATTACTGCTTCGGTTTTCTTAAATGCTGGGTTCAAAGTTTACTATTTGAACCCTGGTGAAGAGTTTGTTCACACCCCTTTGGTTCCTTATGGTATTAATTTGTATAAGGCTTCTGTTGGTGTTATGATTACTGCTAGCCACAATCCAAAAATGGATAATGGTTATAAAGTTTACTATAACAATGGTTGTCAAATAATTCCACCACTTGATAGTAATATTGCAAAGTGTATTGCTGAAAACTTGGAACCTATTAGTGAAAACTGGGATACCAGTGATGTTATTTCAAACGCTTTTAAAGAACAAAGATTGGTGTATTCTAAGGAAGAAGTTTTACAGAGTTATATGCTAAGTTTATCAAACAACATTATTCCAAAGAATCTTGATCTAGGTACTAACGGTAGTGATAGAAATCCATGGTTTGTTTATACACCAATGCATGGTGTTGGGTATAGCATCTTTAGTAGAATCGCTTCTGGTTGTTTAAACTTGGTGGAAAATATGGATTTTGTTTCTGTAAAGGAACAGGTTGTTCCAGATCCATCTTTCCCTACAGTGAGTTTCCCAAATCCTGAAGAAAAAGGAGCTCTAGATATTGGTATCCAGTATGCAAAAAAGAATAATATTGACTTGGTTGTTGCCAATGATCCAGATGCCGATAGATTTTCAGTAGCAATTAGAAATCCTACATCTGATAAGTACCAACAACTTACTGGTAATGAGATCGGATTTTTATTTGCGTACTTCCTTTGGCAAAGATATGAAAAGTTACCAACTCACTATAAGGGAAAGACACCTCTTGCTATGATTAATTCTACAGTATCATCTCAAATGATCAAAAAAATGGCTGAGGTGGAAAACTTCCATTATGAGGATACTTTAACAGGATTTAAATGGATTGGTAATAAAGCTCGTGATTTGGAAAAAAGTGGTTATTTAGTATCATTTGGTTATGAGGAGGCCATTGGCTACATGTTCCCAACAATAGTTTGTGATAAGGACGGAATTGCAGCTACAGTAATGTTTTTACAAGCATTTTACCAGTGGACCAGAAACGAACAATTAAACCCTTTCGATATTTTAAAACTAGGTTTCCAAAAGTACGGTGTTTTTAAAGAATATAACGGATACTACATCGTCAATGATCTTTCCTTAACTAAGAAAACCTTTGATTTTATAAGGGAACAAAAGAAAGATAATGAAAGATATATTACTCATATCGGAAAAGAATTTGTGGTTACTGGATACAGAGATTTAACAGTTGGGTTTCAATCAGATACACAGGATAACATTCCAAATCTACCAGTCGATCCAAGTTCTCAAATGATTACAATTGTTGCCAAGCCAACTTCCACCTCAGACGACAGTTTTGTCAGATTCACAATGCGTGGTTCAGGTACAGAACCTAAACTAAAGGTATACATAGAAGCACATTCGAACACGGAGACTGAAGCCACTAATTTAGCAAAATTGACCTGGAATGTACTAAAAAGAGAATGGTTCAGACCAGAGGAGACCGGTTTAAAAACCAACTTTTGATTCCATCTACTGTAATGAATAACTTCATACCAATACCTCAATTTTATTGTTTAAATCTATAAGTGTATATATATGTTATATACTCTTTATACAACTCTTTAAAAATCACTATGGTCCCAAGAGCATATGATATTATGCCAAGAAAAATATTAAGCACACAGCTGCAACATTAAATGAGAACGATGGGCATCGATTAGTTAAAGAAATATACTTTTGGACCAAGAAGTTGTTGGACTTATATATTAAATATCTATTCTTGAGATCAATTGTATCTAATAATGAAATCAGGTAGTTGAATATATAATAGTCAATTTTTAGTATCAAATTATGTGTTTCGGTAGTCATGAAATTGTGGCTTTCTTGTAAGAGTCATTAAGGTGTTGTAATGATTCATCAACTTATATAAATAGAATAAATACAATGAAGATCTTGAATATGTATTTTAAAATTATTACTATATTGTCTTTAGATATATTGATGATTCGAATTGGTTGGACAATTGAAACCTGTGAACTAATGAGAGTACCATTTAAAAAATACATAGATGAGAACCCCGATTCGATCCTAGTGCTCGATGGTGGGCAAGGGACAGAGTTGGAGAATAGAGGTATTGACATATCCTCACCATTATGGTCCACTGTTTCTTTTATAAGTGACAGTTTCTGGGATACTCAGGTTGAGAATAAAGAAAGAACTTGCATTAGGGAAATGTTCGCTGATTTTGAAGCTGCAGGTGCCAATATACTATCAACTATCACCTATCAAACGAGCTATTTATCAGTTAGTGAAAATACCCAGATTAAAACAGTTGAAGAGTATAAAATATTGTTAACTAAGATCATTGCATTTTGTAGGAGCTGTATTGAGAATAATGACACTTACTTATTAGGAGCAGTAGGACCATATGCTGCTCGGATCGGTGCTGAATATACTGGTGACTATGGTCAGTCAGCAGATAAGATTGATTTCTTAGAATATTTTGGTCCTCAACTTGAGGTGTTCAATAATGATGACAACATCGATATAATTGGTTTTGAGACTATTCCAAATAGGCAAGAATTAGAAGCTATTTTGTCTTTTAATGAATCAATCATTACTAAACCATTTTTTATTTCACTGTCTTTAAATGATGAGGGTGGATTAAGAGATGGGACCTCATTTACTGAGATTGGTGATATATTTCTGAAGTACAAGGGTAGGAATGGAAACTTGATCTATACTGGTGCTAATTGTATCAGTTATTCCCATTCGACTAATAATATTTCTAGTTTGAGTAGTGCCGTACCTCATTTGAATTTAATAATTTACCCAAATAGTGGTGAAATATATAATCAGCAGACCAAAACTTGGTCTACTGGAACTTGTAGCACAGTAAATTGGGATCAAACTGTTAATGATTATATTAATAATGGAGTGAAGATTGTTGGAGGTTGTTGTAGAACTACACCAAAAGATATTAGACAAATTAAAATGGCTGTTGATTCTCTGAAGGCAGCGTAAACAAATATGATTGTCAATCTTGAGTTCATAATAATAGTAAATGATTTTATATTCTTACATCTAATTGTACATATGGCATAATATTAAATTTTACTAATTTCAATACAAGTCAAAATTCATAATATATAAACAATAGTGTTTTATGGATTGGCAACTTCGAGATCATTCTCATCAAAAAATTCAGGTTCTTCCATAGATGCATTCAAAACATTTGCTGCATACATAAATGATGAATGTTGCACTTGCGCTAAATATTGAGACATTACATCAGAACCTGGAATAATCTTTTTATTAAGCTGTCTTTTATTGAGCTCTAAACGGTTAGAATTGGATTGCGTATTATTTGATTTGTAAAAATCACGGGATAGAGTAGAAGGAGCAATTGGTCCATTTGCCTCTAATGTTATTTTGTTTACTTCTGGAAGTTTGCCAAAGTTCAAGTTTTTAACAATATTTTTCTTTTTTGATCTTGTTGTAATATTTGGAGAATTAACAATTAACTCAACGTCAGTCGATGAATTCGAATCAGAATCATATATGTCACTGTTATTATTTGAATACTCATCTTTTTCCTCGGAAGCAAGTTTTAAATTTTCAAATGAAAAGGTGCTTTGGTCAGTAGGAGTTGGTTCTGCAACCGTGCTAATACCCAATGAATTCAAATTTATGCTTTTATTATCAAATTGCTTCTGTTTATCCGTTCTCTGTCTTTCTTTTTCTAATTGTTGTAATCTTATATTAAATGTAGGCTTTTTAATCTTTCTATAATATCTGGAGTTCTTATTGGAGATCATACTCTTGTTAACATTCCCACAACGATCTTTACCATACCCAATAACTAAACCCTTGTATCTGTTATTAAATTGTTCATGGAAGTAAGAATTATTTTCTTTCTTTACGGATTCTACCAATTTAATTGCGGATCTAATATTAGTGAAATTTATCCAGCAGCAGTGGCCATCTTTTAAAAAGTTAATTTGTTCCATTTCCCCAAATCTATTGAAATCTTCTCTCAATTTCTCTTCTGAAGGTAACGAGTACTTGTTGTGATATTCTTGATAAGCTGGATCATTAATAAATTTATCCTTAAATGCAAATTCTGGTAAACTGACATACACGTTTCTACTTGCTCCTACAGTTACTGCTAATTCAATTGCCTTAGGAAGTGGCCCTGGATGATCACCCCATCCGATCTTAAGAGTATTGTTATGTAAAATAATCGGATCAATAAAAGAGTTTGCATAAAATTGAGTTGCAGCTTGTGAATCGATAAATATAACAAAACAAATACCTTTGTCTTTGAAATATTTAACTTGTTGTAATATACCCCCTCTCGTCACGTTACAGATATCTTCAACTCTTGACCTGGGATTTATGTTACCAATATATATAGTTCTGTTACCTACACCACCACCCATTTTTGATGCAACTTCAGCTGAAGTTGCAAATTGATTTTGTAATGTTTGAGTGATTGGTGCATGGAATGTTCTATTTTTCTGAGGTTTTATATTAAAATCATTCATATCACTAGAATAGTCATCGTTCATCATGTGTGGTGACATATATGGGGCAGTGACCATCATGTTATTTATGAAGTCAGCTTGAGGACTTTGATAAATTGGATTCGCATAAAATATTGAATCTTTAGAAACAGATACATTAGGTAAGCAATCATCACGAAATTCAATAATTGGATTAGGGTAGTCAACTTTATCTAATTCAATTATTGTCGTTTCGATGTCTAACTTTTCCAATTTGTTGCTTATCTCTAGTTCTGTCTCATCATATAACAATGGATAGTCATTAACTTCTAATTCAGTACTATGGTTGGTTGGTGAGGTCAGGTTGGAAGCACTTACTGCTTCATTCAAAATATTATGCATAGATTGTCTCTTAGTATTTGAAACAGCGTGTTGGGTTCTGTCAAATACTACAAAAAATGAGTTCGCAATGGATAAAGACTCACTATTTGACCTTATGTAATTCAAAACCTCTGCTGCCATTGAAATATTAAGAAATGATAATATAGCATAATTTTTGGGAAATTCATTTTGCTTTTCATTATTTTGGACTACAAATACAGATTCAACGATATAACGTTTATTCTGTTCTGGTCTCAAAAATGGTAAATACTCTTCAAAAAAATCTAACTCCTTGTTGATATTTTTCTGGAACTGAATACATACAGAACGAGTGGCTCCCAAATTAGAGATGTCATATTGAAGGGAAGACATGATTTCCAAATCATTTATTTCCTGTGAATTATCATCACCTGTCTTAACGTAGTGTAAAGACACAAAACTCAGTTTTAAATCCTCTGAATCTAATTGAGTCTTGTATTCAGATAATTTCTGTAAGACACTATTGTAAAAATCTAGACAAGTCGAGCGGGATGCGAAACTTAATAAAATCGATTTGTAATTAACATTTTGAGTTTGTTTTGTCGGTACCAAATAAACACTCTCTATTAAACCGTAATTAATAAATTTCTCTACAAAAGTGTTCAAAGCTATTGCATTGTTGATATTCTCGAATAGCAAAGATCTGGTTTGAAAGATATCATCTCCTTTTGGTAAAACTTTATAACTTATCTTGAATGAAGTATTTAAATTCTCTGTGAATTCTTCCCTATTGTTCTGTTGATTAGCATAATCACTATCTCTTTTTGGGTGTTTATTGTTTTTTTTGTTTGCTGAAGATGACAGAGGAGGAGAATTGAGTATCGGTGGAGGAGGATATAATGAATTGTTGTTATTTCCTCTATGATATGAAGTTACTCTTGTAGGACTTGTTTGATATGAAAAAAAAGATTTATTAGGCGTTGAAATATAAGGCGAACTCATCAGTAAATGAGAAGGTAGTAGTGTAGCTCCATATGCATAATCGAATGGAGTTGGAGGAGCATTAGGCAAAGATTGCTGTTGTGGCAATTGCTTCTGGTTGACATATTGCGGATAATTGGGCACAGCAGGAGGATCTAATTTCGGAGACCCTTGGTACGAATATCTATGATTAAACTCCGAATTTGAATAATTATAACCTCGATTCTGAACATTATGCTGTTGACTTAACGATCTGTGAGGAAACATTACAGGCTGTATAACCTGTGGAAACGGTTTTTGCATTTGTTGGTTGTAAGGATAAGAATCATTATTTTCATTACCATTGTAATTCTGATGGTTATTTCCATTACTATTACCACTCCAATTCTTCTTATACGGAGATTTCATCACTAAATATGATCAAAATTAAAAAATAAAGCAAACAGTGATAATCTTTAGCTAAAAAAATACAACTTTAATAAAATTTCCCTATTTTTAGATTCAAATTACAACCTTTATTGTAGAAAAAAAAATCTCAAAATTTATGGCTTCTCTATACCAATTTCCTAACCAAAAAAGACGATTATCTCTTCAATTATAGTCCTAATACCTAAATATACCGGTGATTTGTCACTTGGTATATATTGGACGATTCTAAAAGTACTTAAACCATAAATCGAACTCCTAAACTCTCTTTTTATATATATATATTTTCGGAAATGTGTTAACTTTATGTATTTGCAAACTCAAAAATTAAAATGTTTAAACGTGAAACATAAAAAAAATCACATTTTAAGCAGCAAAGTTAAAAATAGATCTCACAAAATGGTAATTATTATATAAGAAGATGGCCTTTGATATGAATTATATATAGTTGAACAAGACCTTTTGAGTTAAGTAGAGTTGTGGTATTGAATGGAGGTGTCGATAAGACCTTTAGTATCTGAAGCGGTTTAGTCATTGATTGAGAATTGAGAATTGAATTTTTATTTTTGTGTAAATAGGTATGAGGCCAATGGTGATACTGTTTAAACTGGTAAAATTGTACCTTATATTGTGGGTATTGTACCTTTTTCTGAGCTCAAGAGTTGATGAGTTCAATGTTACGTCGTTTGAATCGAAGTTGCTTTTGAATAAATCTAGAAATTCGATCAAATCTGTGAATTTGATAATAGCCCATCCTGACGATGAGGTGATGTTCTTCGCTCCTACTTTGCTTCAATTGGATTCAATGGTGCCTAAAGATGTTCCCTTCAATGTCATTTGTTTATCTAAGGGTATAGACGTTGATGGGTCTTTTATTGGTGACGTGAGAAGCAACGAATTAGGGGACTCGCTGGCAATGTTGCTGCAGCATAAGAGGAAAGGGCAAAACAGAGATGTTAAATTGCATCAGTTTGATTATCTAGATGGAATGAATCAAGAATGGGATCTTTTTGATATTGTGAACGATATTGAAGATGTACTGCTTTTGAAAAAAGACTCCACAGAGAATGAATCTAACAAAAATGAGAAAAATTTGATTTTAACTTTTGATTCAAAAGGTGTTTCAAATCATCCAAATCACATTTCGTGCCATGATGCTGTTATTCTTCTGAGAGACAAGCACATAGGTTCAGACAAATTCTCATTTTTGATTTTAAATAGTTATGGCTCCAATATCTTTATTAAATACAGTTCCTTTATCGCAAGTGAAATAAAGCTTCTACTTAATATGGTAAATACCAAATTCAATATTATTGATACTAGAAAGCTTTTATTTAATGATGACAGTCAAAGGCATATTCAATTTATCAATTCTTTCGAACAATATGTTCTGGCATTTGCATCAATGGTAAATAGCCATAAATCTCAAATGGTATGGTTTCGATATGGATGGTGGAGTTTTGCTAGATTCGTTTTTGTTAATGATTTAGATATTATTGACTTATAATATTGGTATATATATTGAATTTATGGTTATACAGTATTTACATTGATTTAAGGTTGAATATTCATAATTATCTAGAATAATAAAATTCTATTCTAAAATGCAGGGATATGAAAGTTTCCGTCATTATACATGTAGCTTACAATTTAGCTATATGGATTTTACCATAGTTTTCCAAGAAGCATATCATCTTCCTCTATATCATCAATTGTTTTTCCTTCAAGTTTTTTCTTAAAAAGTTTTTTATTCATTTTGGCTAGATGTTTTTGCTTAAAAGCTTCGTGATATGCAAGTAATTCTTTCTTGTTTGGATGATCAATTGACCATTGCTCTATAAATTTTTTTGATGAACGGTATTCATTTTTCTTAATTAACCACTGAATTGATTTCTTCTGGAAGAATAACAATAAATTTTTTTCCCCTGGAGTTACGCTATCTGGTGTTTTAACAAACAATGGTAGCATAATATCTTTTATAATATTAATTGATTCTTTTCCATTGTGTGTTATTCTTATTAATGATTGTAGTTGATTTAAAATACCTTCATCGTAAGGAATTTGAAGCCCTTTGGTAGAGTAATATCTTTTTAAGATACTTAGACAGTTGTATATCAGTTCTCCGTTTTTATCAGCCTTCGTGTCCCAACATTTCATTGACCATTGTATTAATCTTCTCCAGAATGTTTGATTCAACTCCATATCAGGATATTTTTTAGAAATTTTATCTAAGACTTGCATTGCTCTGTTGATAGAGTTATCGTTGTAAGCAAAAGCTGTTAAAAGTGCCTCCATAACTTCTGATGTAGGTGGTTTTCTTGATATTTCTGAAGTGGTGCGACTGCTAATATCACCTGATAGATCTAGGTCACTTCCCCATTTCGAGCTTATATAATTTGAAACATTAGATAACTGTCCAGAATAGGATAAGGAATAAATAATAGCAGAATCAAGTTTACTATTGTTGATGTTGATCCACTTTTCGTCATTCATTATTTTATTTGCAATTTTAAGTACAGATTTTGGCTCAATTAAACGATATCTATTAGTCAGTTTAATATCATGGCGATTTAAACCTAGTCTTGTATTATATTTCGAACCTACTTTACCATTCTTATTTAAAAATGAGCTTGAAGAAGTATAGTTGGGAAACATCCAATTCCTGGGTAAAGCACCGCATCGCAACTGAAGATAATGAATGACTGTTTCTGCATCATGTATATTTAAAATTGAACCCTTTCTATCCAAAATTGATTTTAAGACTATTTGTGCTCTACCTAACTCACCTTCCTGAATGAAAAATGAAATAAATAGATTTAAATCACATAACTGAAGATATGTTAATGAATCATTTGGAATTGCATTGATATAAACTTTGAAAAGACCAAAAAATATCGTTGAATAATCTTTGTTGGAAAAGTCTGCTAGAGCATCAAGGTTGGTTATTGATCCGTTAGCTTTAATTAATTTGTTCAATAAAATTGAGAACTCATTAAATGTCAAGATTTTCATCTCTATTAAACGTTTGAATAAAGTAAATTCTTCATCAGATTCCAGTAAAAGTTTATTTACTATCTTATCTAGTTGATTACCACTAAACATTTCTTGCCACGATTTTTCACTTGGCAGTGATGAAATAGAATTAGAATTAACAGAGTTGCTTCTATTCTTATCAATAAAATTAGTTAGCATTAAATTAGCATGGTGTTTTGAATTCCCACTCAACTGAGAGTAGTTAGCTTTATTTGAAACATAAGCAGCATTTTGGAACGCTTGAAATGTCGTCGATGACCTTTTGCACAGACTATTCAAATAAGATACCCTAATACCCTGTACTCCTTGGCTTACCCTAATCATAATAACATATACGAGCCACCTCTAAGAACCTTAAAAGTTACTTCTTATGTGGATGTGGTTCTTTAAGTAGTATACAATGAACATCAAACTTAATTATACTCTTATATATATAGTTAGCGATTTTATAGAATTAAATTTCAGTTTCGCTCTCATAGTAAAATTTCATCTAAAACATCTTATGTTATATGCTAATGCTAAATATGTTAATATATAAACCATGTTGTTGGTTATTTATATATGATCATAGATTTGAAGAATTGCAATTGCAATGCAAAAAATCACATTAAAAAATCGTTCACACTGTTCAAAGTTGCTCTTGAGGGGTTTACATTACGACCTTGTAAGTGAGAGATCAGTTTAGTGAGATGTTTTCTAATTGTAATTTTATTTATTTCTTGAGTTTCATTGGATCGAAGCCATTCGAGTGTGTAGAATCTGGAAAGGGCTATTAGTAGTACTGCAATTGACATATCTGATCCATTATTACAGCATATTAGAATTGGTTTGTCATATCTTGGATTCAATAAATTTGATTCAATGATTTGGTAAATTTCAGGTAGTTTATTTCTTAACAATTTAGAACTTTTTTTGGAGCCACTTTGCAATGGGAATAGATGAACATGATCATTTTGAATTGTTTCTTGTTCATGTTCAGTTTCTTTTTCCCTTATAAGTAGTTCAATACTTTCACTCAAAATGATTACGGTAGAATAGTTGTCAGCTAACATTTCGAGTAAACTATCCTTAATAACGAGTCCATCAACAATGTTTCCCAAATATAAATTATCAGTAATTTTATCCATTTTTTTAAACACTCCATCGATATTCAATTCTGTTATTTTCATTATCTCAGATTCTAATATATCTTCCACATATGATTGTAAAGTTTCCTCAGAAATTTCTATATCTTGAAATAAATCTATATTAGACCAAAACAAATGAGGGTCTAATCCGTGGGACCATAATTCATGATCATCAGCTGCACCTTGCAAATAAGTAAACCCATCTTTGACATCAACACCATCCTGAACTTGATAACTAACTGTACACAATATTATTGGAATTATTTTTTGATCTTCTGTTGGTTCTTCCCATAGCTGGTTATCAAGAGGTTCTCCAGTGAATGGATCTAGAGATGATTGCAATATACTTGATCCTGGGTGAACCCAGATGGGCCTTAATAATCTTCCTTGAAACTGTTCATATAAGCTTTTACCATCTAAAACGTTCAACTTGTTAAGTTTATCAACTAGGCTAGGAATTTTGGCAATTATTCTATCATATTCTGATTTAGGAACTGTAGCAGGCGGAATAAATAACACTTCTCTTTCTCTCTCGCTCTTGTCTTCTGCATATTGCAACATAATGGTATTAATTACAGCACACCATATTGGTACTGTTTTGCTCAATGCATCAGGTATCTTTTTACCACGACGGGTGCTATCGACAATAATAATACCGTGATGTTCTTCTAAAAGTGGGAATAAATGGAAGTTCAACCTTCTAGTACTGAAATCCCATTGGTTTATATGGCCATCTGTGCTTTTAAAATAACTCGTTGTACTGAAGTCATCAGGGCTACAATACCACAATCCACATCTCTCATTTGGAACTAAAGGATAATTTGGGAAAAAGGGAATAACCTCCTCAGTTAGAAATTTATTATCTAATAAAATACTATGGATTCTGTTCTTCAATGACTTATTCTCCCTCCGGATATCTTTAGCTATTTGGTGAAAGGAACCTTCTTGTAGCATTGTGAAATTCTCAAATATGCGATGGCCATGCAACTTCCAGAGAACTCTAATTGACTATCAATTGCTCAAGTATGCAGCTTATGATCCTAAACTATGCCACTGTGTCTGAATATCAGATATTTATAAGTTATTAGCCATTAGAAGAGCAAGTTTCTGGCAATATAAGTTTTTATAATAACTAGTTACTAAATAAAATTTTTCATGTTTTGTTTTTAAGATGTTATATTTGATATTAGATCTTGTCAAACTATTAAACATACAGAACAATTCTAGATCCAATACAAAATATTAAAAGAATATTGTAAGATCTTGATATTACAAGCACTGTATACCGATTTGGTTTCAAGTGGTTATGTATTTCAAGATCTAGATGAATCAGCACGCTACAGAGAAGTTTCACTGAGAAATGTTCATTTTCTACAGTTTTAAAAACCTCTTTTTGGCATTCTGTTAAGGAGATTACATAGAATGAAGCAGCTTCAGTCCTGAATAACTCATATTTAAACCAGAGCTTCTCCTTATACTCCTTTAGAAGTTGAAGTTGAATTTGAGTCACTAGAGTCATACATGTTAGGCGAGGGATTCAACGCAGATGAGTTTCTTTGGTTTCCCATCTAAGCATATTGGAACATGGCTGTGGATGATCTATGAACTCATTAGCTGGCACTATTCAAGCAAATTGTTACCTTATCTAACCTTACATAGCATTGACATTGGTCATAGTAACAGTATGGTAGGTTGATGGTTATGCGGGTAATAGCAACATCGCTAATAAAATAGGACATGGAAGATGGATAAATGAACATAGTTACTAGTTGTAACTTGTTGTAACTTGTTATAAAAATTGAACTGTTATGTTGATTAGATTGATAAGAGTTGTTTAAGTCTGAGGACTGATTGAAGTAGATATCACAGAGAAATTTAAGGGAACGAGACTATTTCATGAATTATGAATTTTTTATCCAAATTTTACTATAATAATGATGAAGTTTATGAGGAGGAAGAAGAGTTTAGTTATGGGAATTATGGAGCATCAAAAGGTTCCTATAAGAAATATGATTCTCATGAAGGTTTTCTGTTTTGCATTGAGTTATCTGAACAAATGTTTAGAGAGGTCCCTAAACTTAAATATAAGGTCCAGTTGATGGAAATTCTTGAATCTCTTCTTGAGTTGCTATCGCAATTAGTCATTACAAGGCCTAGTACTGGTGTTGGTTGTTATTTCTATAATTGTGATAATAAGGATTCTAAGAAAAGAATTTATGAATTTTTACCTTTGGTGGACATTAATGTACGTGACATGAAGAAACTTCATGATTTACTAGATGACATTAGAACTGAAAGGATATCACTTCGAGAAGCATTCAAGTATGATGAGACTAATAATAATGATGAGAATTTAATGGAGAATCTTTTTTTAATGATCCAAGATCAATTTCTAAGAGATATTCCAGGTCAAAAATTGTACACCAACAAAAAAGTGTTTTTATTCACAGATAATGATAAACCAAAGGAATCTTATGATAAGGAAAAAATAATTAGGTTAAGGAAACTTTTCGATGATATTAGTGACAATTATATACAGTTTATTACATTTTTCATTAATAAAGAGGATGACGAGGTTTTTGACAATACTTTCTATTCCGATATTCTAAAACTTAGAAATAATGATTCAATTGAATTTGATGGACCAAGTACAAAACCAATATCAGCTGCATTCATAAAAACCAAAATTTTAAGGAAAAAAGAAATCAAGAGAATAATGTTCCAATGTCCATTAATACTGGATGAAACTTCTGACTTTCAAGTAAGTGTCAAGGGCTATACAATTGTCAGCCATGAAAAAGCAGGAACAAAATATAAACTTGTCTATGAACATGAAAATATTAGAAAAGAAGCATTTTCTAAGAAGAAACTTTTAAATGGTAAAAATGGAGAGACTGTTACAAAAACACAAACTGAAAAAATATTTCAATTTGGTGATCTAAATCTGCCAATAACTGAAGAAAAGTTTATAAATATAAAAGAAAAATATGTTTCTGTGGAGCCATTTCTTAAATTAATAGGATTCAGACAACCTGGGCAATCGTTACACCTTTACAATAACATTTCAAAGACTTTATTTGTGGTTCCTGATGAGTCTACATGCGAAGGTTCCATAAGAACCATGACTTCATTGTATAAGACTATGAGGAATAAGGATAGGAATGCAATATTATGGGGAAAACTAAAGGTAAATTCTAATCCAACTATTTGGGTATTAGCGCCTTCAGATCCTGAGAAAGATCCTAATGAGGGGTTTTATTTATATAGAATACCATTTTTGGATGAAATTAGAAATATCCCAACTCATGTAACATATTATAAGTCTGAAGAAGTCATTGATAATCAAGATTATGAGAATCTTAAAAGGGTTACTCAAAATATTTTAGGATATTTTAATTTAACTCACGGATATAAGCCATCAGAATTTAGAAACCCACTATTACAAGGTTATTACAAATTATTGCATGATTATTTATTACAAGTTGAAATTGTCCCAGAGAATGAAATGACATCAGAGGAGTTAAAACAAAAATTTTTAACAGAAGACGATACCATTAGAAAACTTGCAGGCATTAGAGATAAAATAGTAGAATCTGCTAATTCCAACGAAAACCATAAGCAACGTTTGAGCGCAAGTTTTAATATTTGGAACGATATATATTCAAAACTTAACATAGATGACATTGCTACCAAAGATCTAAAAAAACCAAGAAATTGAAAATAAAATGCATCGTTCTTAGAGACTTTCCAATACACATCATACATATACATATATATATAACTATACCTTATGAAATAAAAACTTTAGATTAGCTTTCAATTTCAATTCTGCACATCATTGATAAATGGTCACTTGGATACTCACCTTGATGAGGCTGGCCGTGTGGTGTCATTTCTGTGCATGGAGGCATTCTCAAAAAGCCTCTCAGTTTCAAGTGGTTCTCTTTTTCAAACATTTCTAAAGTGTCAACATCCTTATGATCGGAAAAATCCCAATGATCAATATAAAATATATAATCTAATAGACCTCTCCAAGTATGTGCCCAATTAGAAATCTCTGGTTCCCCTCTTTCATTATCTAACCCAGCATTTTCTGGGTGAACTTTCCTATATCCAATAGAATATAAAGAATTAGCTCTCATATCAAGGGAATTATGTAGTGCTTCCATTTGTAAAACTAGTTCTGATTGTTCAGTTGTTGGAGTGAAAGATTCAGGAACTGGAGTTTGCGGCTGGTCTTTCCCAAATTTTTCAATATTACCACCTTCCTCATCTTCTGCTTCATCATCCTCACCGTTTCTTAATTTTGAATATGTGTATGAGGTGCTACATTCAATAACAGTTTTAGCTCTATTTTTATACTTTATTGGTTTTGAAGTCATAGATAAGTATGGTGTATCAAATGGCTGGGAATTGAAATCACCACAAAAGAATGAAGTCCAGTGAGCTAGGTCACCATCATTATCATTTTGTAAAATGTTTACTCTTTTTTTAAACTCTTTCATTTTATTCAATAATACGTAACATTGTCTTGTTCTTTCATATGTACCAAATGGATGCCAAAATAAATGAGTTGTACCAATTATGATACCACTTTTAGTTTTACCCAAATCCGGGAATTTTGCTAAAACCTTGTCAGAATATTTCAACGATAAAATTAACCCTGCATTATTTGTTTTTGTCCTTGGAGCAATATCTCCAGATAATTCCTTATCAAAATCGATTAACATCCTGTCTGTTAATCTAAACAGTTCATTTCTCCAAACAATTGCAACACCATGGTTTTTGGAGTGTTTTCTATGAAATTGTGATTCATATCCCATTTTCTTGAACTCTTCCTGCCAATAACTCTGAAACTGAATGTGATCGATTTCTTGCAAACAAATTAAATCTGGGTTGTAATATTTAAACTCATTCAGAAGAACTCTAGATCTTCTGTACCATTTAACAGCTTCTCCACTATCAGGAAAAAGTTTTCTTCTAATCAAGGCCTGAGCAAGACAATTATAAGTCATCAAAGAAAAATTAAACGATTTTTCAGGCTCATCCTCATGCAATGTCAGAAAAGGTCTTTGAATAAATTGCAATTCTGGGGGACAGTTAGGATCCAAACCATTAGCTAACATTCTTTTCTGCTTTTCTTCCTTTGCTGCTGCTCTTTCTGCCCTCTTTCGAGCAATTTCTTCAGGAGAAGGAATATTTTTACCCTTTCCCTTGCCTTTCTTCTTAATAGAGACAATCTTAGACCCATCAAAACTAACTAATGTTTCAACTTTCTCGATAAATGGACTAGCATTAGATTTAGGCTCACTAGTAATAAACACCTTTTTTTGAATACCTTCAGCAACTTCACTTATTTCATCATTTGAGCCGGGAATAGCACTCATAGTTATAACGAATTAATACTAAATATCTGATCAATTGGTGTTGTATTACTTGGAACTAAATTTACAAACTATATACTAGAGTCCCATCTTTAAAAGGTGTTGAGACTACTTATACACTATTTATTATGCTGCAAAGTTTTAAAATATTCGATGAGTTCACGTGACAAATACAGAAGTTTCGCTTAGAGTGTGTAAGCGTTCAGACTGAAACTTTTAAAGATATTAATGAGCACTTTTTAGTAGTTACTTGATGTAACAGTGATATATTTAGAAGCTCCAGATTAATATATAAGTCATAATTTTTAATAAGTGAACTAGAACTGTCATTAAGTTAGAAAAAAAACTGTGAACATAGTTACTATTGAGACCTACTTCAAAAAATTAGAAAAAAAGAGAACTTTCAATATGGTTTATTATAAAATTACTTTATCGAGATCTTTAATCGGTACTCCACAATATATCAGAGACGTTGTTAAAACTATTGGATTAGGTAAAAGAGGATCAATTGTTTATAGAAAAGTTACTCCAGCCATGGCAGGGTCGTTGGCTAAAGTCAAAGAACTGGTGAAAGTTGAAGTTTCTGAGTTTCAGTTGTCAAAAGAACAACAGAGAGAACTGAGGAAGTCCAATCCAGGTTTTGTAGTACAAAAGAGGGAAGCTATCAATAATTAATATCCTTTCTTTCTCGGTCAAACAATGTAAACTATTGTTTCAAACTTGTACATATAATTTTAAGCAATTGAGCAGAAAACAGAAACAAATGCAATCTACATATTTAAGTATACATAGAACCTAATATTCATAGATGCATGTAGCATGTATATAATCGTAACGATGTGATTAGTTATTATCATTTTTTTCTTTGAGTCAAGTAAAATAATATATATTTATTTTTTAAGAGTCTGAAAATCAAAATACCTTTATTTATATAAACTAATTAAAACCCACCTCCAGTTATCTCAGCTGGTAAAATTTTGTTAGATAAAGTTGCTTCATATTTGCCACTTTTTGTATTAAACTCATCATCAAATGTACTTTCTGCTTGACCTTCATAGTCATCATCATCTGAGAATGCTATACTAAAGGAATCAACCATACGTAATATATCACTTCTATCTAATGCCTTGCCGTCAAAACTCAATTCAAAACTGTCATTATTGCTGGCAAGTTTTATACTAGCGTTCCCAATAAGTGATCTATCATTACTAGATTTTAATACCCTAGTAGTTTTGTTAGGTTTGGCAGCTGCATAACTATTAAATGATTCGATTTCTTCCATGTCTTTATTGTTTAATTTCTTCAACTTTTCCACTATTTCATCAAGGGTTCTAAAGAAATGTACTTGATTCTCTCCATATACTTTGAATGGCTGAATTGAGTAGTATATACTTCTATAGGTATCCTCAATTAAGTTATTAACTGAGGTATAGGTATCTTTCTTTAAATTTATTGGTACTGTCAGTTTATAAAACTTTTTATTTGCTTGTTGTTCTTGTTTAGAAATGGATTTAATTACAGGTTTTATCTTCCCATCATTATCTCTATATTTATTCAAATCAACAGGCTCTGAGAAATATTTATTTAGAAGATTTTGCATATTTTCTGTATCGTTTCTTATTATGTCTGTCTCATCATAGACTTCATTATATCTTATATTCTTAGTATATTTGTTATAATTGCTAGTAGAATTGATTGATTTAGCAGATTTTGAATTTTTATTGTTTAAATTATTTTTAATAGGTAATGTCCTATTATTGATAATTGATTTTATTCCCCGTTTCTGCTTGTTATCATTTCTCATATTATTCATTGTTTGATTACTATTGGTACTAGTTATAGGATAAACATTGGATAAATAATTTTGATTATTGTAATAATATCCGTCCCTAGCTATGCATCCAGGATTACCATAATTATTACCATATCCAGTATTAGCATTTTGAATAATATTGTGTCTTAGTTGATGTTGTTGTTGAGATGTTTGGAAATTATGCTGGAGTACCTGCTGTTGCATTGCCCCTGAAGCATATAAGTTTGATGATAACTCCTTGTTATAGCCTCCATTGGAAGGTTTACCATTGAAAAATGTCTTATTGTTTAATGTTCTAGATGATGACATTTATTAAATGAAAAACTTTTGAACCAAATCTTTTCCTACAAAGAATCCCTATGCTCAGCGGTTGAACCTTGGTGTTTAACCCCATATCTTATTAAATAAAATTAAATTTTGTAGTGATCTGGTTCTTATATACTAACCTCATCACAGGAATCAATTGACCAGTTACGATAGTGATGAATCTGGGATTATTTTGTGACTGTTATTACAAATTATTTTTCATATTTACCTTTATCCGCATTAGGCAAATCATCAATTTTTACATAAAAGCACATACAAAATATTAGAACTTCATATATGCAATGTCAGAGAGCATTTTAGCTGAGCTGGCACCATTAGTCTAACTTTTAATTCAAAATCTATAGCTCATGATTATTTTAATATTTACAAAATTTATTAATGCGTTGTTTTTAATATATTTACAAAGAACAATTTCATTTCTATGATGCGTTGATATATGCAATTCAGTTTGGTGATGCTGATGAGATACTTGTTCAATAGTCACTGATAGCGAATTCCAATTTATTTCCTAGACAATCTATATTTGTCACGATACAATTCTTTATAATATCACCAATTACTGGGAACACTAGGGCGTCAGGTTTAAGCTTCAATATTCCAGTTGCGCTTGAAAACTCTGGGATGGAGCAGCGTACCTGTCCATTTTCAGGTACAGATTGAACCATGATATCAAAATGTAAACTGGGATTTTTTTCAAGCTCTTGAGCCAAATACTTCAGTGTCCAGTATTTGTTGAATTCTTTACTTTTTTTCCTTAGTATAGTGTCTCTGGTAACTAAATGCCAGATCAAATTGTTTATGCTTGCTTCTGTAAAACATAGCGGTTTATTGCTTAGAAATCTATGTAACTGTAGGTGGTTGATTAGATCAGGAAACCTACGCAAAGGTGATGTTACCGTTGCATATTGTGGAGTACCAATCATTGCATGACGTAGTGGTTTGGACGTATACACACTTGTATTCAACAGTGAGCCAACTTTGCTGATATCTTTAACTGATGGAAAAATCCTATTCTTAATTTGATTTGAAATCTTTTGATATTCAGACTTGGCAAAACTACTCATTTGTAAATCTGAATACGATCTATAAACAGCGGGGATTTTATGTTTCTTAAAGTAGTGTCCAGCTAATGAATTAGCAAGAATCATAAACTCAGACACCAGTATATTAGCTGGTGTCTGAGTTTGATCTTTAAATGCTATATTGTATGATTTTTCACTAGCTGTAACATTTTCTGTAAGAGACACTACACCTTTATTGAAACCTTCTCCAAATATGATTGCTGAATTTTCAATTCTAATTTTCATTAATATTTGTGCAATATTGTACATATCCTTTAAGTCAGTATTTATTGCATCAGATCTGGAAACATCTGAGCCATTTAGAATATCATCTACTTCCTTATAAGTCGTGTTTTTTGGGAAGTTCTTAACTTTACCTAGTTGGATCTTGAATGTATCTGTGAGAATTTTCTTGCTTTTGGTGTTAATATCAACTGAAAATGTGATAGTATTGGTTACTTTATTTGGAATACCCAAGTCTGATGCTGTGCAATAACTCTTAGGAAGCATTGGTAACACAAATTCCGGAAGATAGGTGGTAAAGGCTCTCTTTGATGCAATCTTTAAGATTTCATCTGAATCTAGAGAACTACCGATGTTCTGACAGATCGGGAATAATGAAGATGGATCTGCTATATGAATATAAATGGTTGATACATCACCTTGTTTCATTTGAATGGAGATACCATCATCAATTTCGTGTGCAGTTTTATCATCTATACAGTAAACACGTAAATCACCAAAATCGTGCCTCTCATTATTGATAGATTTATTAATCTCATTTGTCTTAGGCGCTACTAACGAATAAATCGTTTGATCAGCTAAGGTGACATCTGAACTTTCAGGTAAAGCCAGATCAATATTATGCAACAGAGAATTTGTAATTTTTTTGGATTGGGTTAAGTCATTATATAGTTTTTGACAGTTATCTCTAGATAACTGGCGGTTCTTGTATCTCTCAATTTTTCTGAAAACTTTTGAAATTATCGTCGTTATTTTATCATTACCATAGAATGATCCACTTGCGTAATCTTTTAAAAGTTTAAACATCATGGGAAATTTCTCCTCCAGACCGTCGAGTCTATTGCAATTGACAGCTAAAGCAAAACTATCGATATTCTTATCTGAAGCTTGTTTTAGTATGACTTCATTCAGATATACACTCTTCTGAAAAGGCAATACACAAATTGAAACTGGGAATAACAAAGAAGAATTAATTTGTATCTCACCCCACAACTGAGATTGTTGCTGTTGTAGAATTGCCCAATATGTTGAAAGTAATGTAGATGCATCGATCAATAATTCTTTTTCATTTACTTTCTTGTTCTCTTCCAAAATATTGGTAATGTATTGACTTTTTGCATTATCTTCATCCTTGAGTGCTAAAGTTATATCCAATTGCTGAACCAAGTTGACAAGTTTTATAAAAGGAAAGGGATAGCCTTCTAAGTAGTTGCTCAAGTACCTATGAATTACTTCCAATTTTTTTAACGTAATATTCAAATCTCTGGAAGCATTTTTCGAAATTATTGATGGCAATGGTGATGTGACAAGTTGACGTGCAATTACAGGCAATATACAAGAATCAATACTTGAGTTTTTCATCTTCATCATTGATTTGGAGTTTTTAGATTTAACATTCAATTGCTCACCATTCTTAATTATTAATGGATGTTGTATAACATCATCTGGAAGAGAATGAGGTATCCTCAGCACTACATTATTTTTAGTAGAGAAAACCAACGATCCATCTGGTTTAACAAATACGAATCGAGGATCTTCCGTACTGCTTGGTAAATCAACACACATCGCCAGTTCTTTTACTGAAGATTTTAGAAGGACTATATCTCCGACAGATAATCCCCTATCAAATAAAGAATTTGGATTGAACGAATAATTCTTGTTCATATTTACAGGTAAACCTTTAAATGATTTCCACACCTTGGATTTTAAAGATTCATTTATCATCGTAATATCAAATGAACCTCTTTTAGTAACTGTTTCAAACCATGCCTTGGAAGGAAGGTAATATTTTTCATCATACCTCAACAAAAAGTCATCATTAATTTCATCCACTTCCTTTATATCAACAATATCTTCCAAACCTTTAGTTCTTTTTAAAAAATTGTTCTTGATCTCTTCTGCATTTACTCGAAGGGGCTTATTATCCAGATAATTGTTTTTGACAGTTTTTAACCTTAATTTTGGAACAGTGTCATGGATAGTTCTTCTAAATATACTCACTGACATTATTTTCCTAGCAATTCAGTTTATAAAACCAAAAAAAAAACTGAAGACAGAATATTGAAAGCAACTTGACACTGACTACCCTTTGAAGAATGACTGAACTATGTTTTTAGCATGTTTAAAAGCTTTATTTCATTATGAAGAATACAATTGCATCTTTTTATAATTGGAAAATTTACAGCGGTAAAATTCAAAAAGCCGTCGTAGATAACGAATATTTTTGATATAAAGGTTAGATCATCTCTAAAGTTGAATTGGCGTTATGTGAAGAAAAAGGAACCATACAACACTTTAAACATTTCAGAACATACTCAGACACGTCAACTATGATACTGAGTATTAGAAGCCCCAGGATCTTGAGCCCCAAGGTCTGGAGCTCCAAATTGACTCAGGCAGCTCAAAGAAACTCTCAAACGTTAATCTCAGGTTTGGGAAATCCCAAAGAAAAGTACAGCAACACTAGGCATAATGTCGGCGTTATCATGACTGAATTAATTAAAAACAAGATAGCATCCAACGAAAAATGGATCAAGTTTGGAAGAAAACCAATAGCTGAGTATTGTAGCCTGGACTCCCAGAACACTATTCTATTCAAAAATACAGGCGGATACATGAATTTAAGTGGGAATACGTTTCTTCCAATGTGGAAACAGCTGCTAAAGGAAAAGAAACCTGCCGATGGCGTCACCAACTGTATTGTGGTGTTTGATGATCTAGATACACCATTTGGCAAAGTCAAACTAAGAAACCCAGGAGCAAGTACAAGAGGACACAATGGATTGAAAGATATCACCAAAAGACTAGGACATTTGAATTTCTACAAACTCGCAATAGGAATAGGCAGACCAACCGAAAGAGACCCTGAAATAATCATCGACTATGTACTGAGTCCATTTTCCAACAGCGAAATGATAACTCTGAAGGAGAAATGTTTACCAGAAGCCCTGAAGTTACTCCAACCATTCATCAAGAACAATTAAAAGCATCCACTCACCAAGAAATAGCCTTGTAAATATAATCATTTTACTGTAAGGTTGGTATCTATGGCACATAGCACTTACCCTTATACTGGTCTTCGAAAGAGCTTATATTACTTTTTTTCGGCTTAAACGAGAAAGTGGAAGGAAAAAAATTTCACAAGAAGGAAATATTAAAAGGATTCAATTGAAATAGTTTCATATAAATATGGGAAAACAAAGTCTGGTCAATTGCATGGTTCCAACACTTTCTCTATATTGTTTTTCTAGTTTAACCAGAATACAATTGCACTTGGACACTGTTTTCACTCGACCAATTATATATAACCAAGAGAAACAAGAAGCAAAACGAACATAAAAATGGGCAAATTAGGAGAATTACTAGCACATCCACTCGAATTGAAAGCTGCTCTGATTTTGAAAACAATCAGACAACCAGCATACACGATCGCAAGCGGCTCGCAATCCCCAGACCTGAAGAGATGCTACGAATTGCTGACCCAAACCTCCAGATCCTTCGCTGCCGTCATCATGGAACTACACCCAGAGCTACGTGATGCCATTGCCCTTTTCTACCTGATCCTAAGAGCTCTGGACACCATCGAAGACGACATGACCATCCCACGTGACCAAAAAGTCAAATTGCTGCAAGAATTCGACCAAAAACTAGACTCAAACGACTGGTCCTTCAACGGCAACGGACCAAACGAAAAAGACCGCGCCGTCCTAGTCGACTTCCCATCCATCCTACACGAATACCACGAACTAAAACCAGAGTACCAAATGGTCATCAAAGAGATCACAAAGGAAATGGCCTTCGGTATGGTCAAGTACATCCTAGACGACGACTTCTCCCTCAACGGTGTAGCCACCATCGCAGACTACGACCTATACTGCCACTACGTCGCCGGCCTCGTCGGCGACGGGCTAACCCAACTCATCGTCCTAGCAAACTTCGGCTCCAGCTCCCTCTACCAAGACGACACAAACAAACAACTCTTCGAAAGCATGGGCCTGTTCTTACAGAAAACAAACATCATCAGAGACTACGCCGAAGACCTGCACGACGGAAGAACTTTCTGGCCAAAAGAGATCTGGCAACAACACACTGACAAACTCGCAAACTTGCAAAAAGACCCTGTCAACGGTCTTGCCTGCATCAACCATCTCGTCCTCAACGCAATGTCTCACATCGAACATGTCCTCACATACCTCTCCCTTATCGAAGAACAAAGTTCCTTTCAGTTCTGCGCCATCCCACAAGTCATGGCCATCGCCACTCTCTCCTTAGTCTTCAACAACGAAAACGTTCTACACAAGAACGTCAAGATCAGAAAGGGAGAAACTTGCTACTTGATCTTGAAAAGCAGAACACTTAAAGGCTGCGTCGAGATCTTCACCTACTATCTACGTCAAATCAAACAGAAACTAACTGTCAACGACCCTAACTACCTGAAGATCAACATCCAAATCGCTAAGATCGAACAATTCATAGAAGAAATGTACCAGGACAAACTACCACCTGCTGTCCAACCTAACAAAACCCCTATATATCTCTCCACCGCCAGCAGAACCCTAGCCGATGACAAGATTCTCCCATTGATCGAAGAAGAAAACTACAAGTTCAACATCTGTTTGACCATTGCTCTTGTACTCACTGCCGCCATCATCACACAGTTCATCCGCGCTTAATTTCATATTTCCACTATAAATTTTTTTATATCCTTTCTCTGTGTTCCATTGTACGTAAACGTGTATACTAAACAACCAATGCAGTCTCCCCACAAATTGCCTCTCGCCTGTCGCCGCCGCCGCTGCTGCACCCGCACACCAGCGCGCAATGGCTACACAGCCCGGTCCCACGTTCCCACGTGTCGTACCATTTCTTCTTCGGTGGCAATGATTTTGTGTCATCACAAACTTATCACCGCTGAGCTTTACGCTGTCCTTGTGGTCTGTGGTCCACGCTTTGCACGTGCCCACGTGCGGCAACTCCCCGCACCGCAGCACTGTTCAATTCTCCGACAACTTCGTTCTGCGGCTGTACCGAATTCCTCTATCTAAGGTACCGCTTGTGGCCGACCACATGGGCAAACTATAGTAGCGATAGCACTGATAGCACCGATAGTGCTGATAGTAGAATTTTATTACTGAAGCAGCTTAGTCGTATGGTTCGGTACTAAGGAGGAGTCAGTCTGGCATTGGCATTGGCATTGGCAATGCCAATGCCACCACGTTCTCCAATTCATTTATTACAACTGCATCGACATCTCCAATCTAGTCACATATATAAGTAATGTGAAAAACTTTTATCTCACTTCTATCTCACTTCTATCTCACTTCTATCCCTTCCAAACTACGAAAACAATAACAACTACTACTACTTCTACAACTACAATAAACTATTCATTTCAATCACATGTCTAATACTGTGCAAGAGAATTTAACCGTCGGCGGTAACACCGCTTTCCATAATTTCGTTAACGATTTTGCTCATGTCGAGGACCCGCTAGAGAGAAGAAGATTGGCTTTAGAAAAAATTGATGAAGCTGCTTTCGGTTGGTACCATATCAAGGCTATTTTAGTTGCTGGTGTTGGTTTTTTGACTGATGCTTACGATATTTTTGCTATTAATTTGGGTGTCTCAATGATGTCTTATGTTTACTGGCAAGGTCATATGCCTGCTTCCACCACAACCCTATTGAAAGTTTCTACTTCTGTTGGTACTGTGATTGGTCAAGTTGGTTTCGGTACTCTTGCCGATGTCGTTGGTCGTAAGAAAATTTATGGTATGGAATTGATTGTTGTTATTGTCACTACTATTTTACAATGTACCGCAGGTAGTTCTCCAGCTGTTAATTTCGTTGCTATTTTAACTACTTATAGAATTATCATGGGTATTGGTATTGGTGGTGACTATCCGTTGTCTTCTATCATTACTTCTGAATTTTCAACTACAAAATGGAGAGGTGCCATTATGGGTGCTGTTTTTGCTAATCAAGCTTGGGGTCAAATTTTGGGTGGTATCATTGCTTTAATTTTGGTTGCCGCTTACAAGTCGGATTTAATCGATGCTAATACTGGTTTGGAATGTGGTCTAGAGTGTCAAAGAGCTTGTGATCAAATGTGGAGAATCTTGATCGGGTTCGGTGCTTTACCAGGTTTAATCGCTTTGTACTTTAGATTGACCATCCCAGAATCTCCAAGATACCAATTAGATGTTAATTTGGGATTAGACCAAACTTTGACTGCTGCTTCTGAAGAATCAATGCAAGAAGACGACGAAAAGAAACCACAATTCAACACTACCGTCCGTTCGCTAGAACTACAACAAACTGAAAGAGATTTGGAAGAAAATCAACAAGATGAAAGTCCAAAGGTTTCCTTCAAAGATTTCTGCCATCATTTCGGTCAATGGAAGTACGGTAAAATCTTATTGGGTACTGCTGGTACTTGGTTCATGTTGGATGTCGCTTTCTATGGTTTAGCTTTGAACTCTGCTGTGATCTTACAAACTATTGGTTACGCTTCTTCAGAAAATGTTTACCATAAATTATACAACTCTGCTGCTGGTAACTTGATTCTAATCTGTGCCGGTTCTTTACCAGGTTACTGGTGTTCTGTCTTTACTATTGATATCATTGGTAGAAAACCAATTCAAATTATGGGTTTTGTTTTATTAACTGCTTTATTCTGTGCAATTGGTTTTGGTTACGACAAATTAGGTGACAAGGGTTTATTGGCTTTATATGTTTTATGTCAATTTTTCTGTAACTTTGGTCCAAATGTTACAACTTTTATTATTCCAGGTGAAATTTTCCCAACTAGATACAGATCCACTGCTCACGGTATCTCTGCTGCTTCAGGTAAAATTGGTGCCATCATCGCTCAAACTGCTTTGGGTACTTTGATTAATCACAACTGTGCCAGAGACGGTAAACCAGCTAACTGTTGGTTACCTCATGTTATGGAAATTTTTGCCCTATTCATGTTAGTCGGTTTATTTTTAGCTTTCTTAGTCCCAGAAACTAAGAGAATGACTTTAGAAGAAATCGCTGAAAAATACCACGATGAGGTTGATCCATCTAAATACGCTAGAAGAAATGAGATTTCAGAATCGGAATCCATTCAAGAGCATATTCAACCTACATTATCAGCTTAAATTTCAAGATTCTTTCAACTGCTTATAATAAAAGAATTATAAGCTAACCAATAATTTTATAGAACATTACCAATTTTCAAGAACAACTTATAATTGCATAACTGAACACTAACTCAAAACTAAAAGGAACAACAAACTCATTCTGTATAATATTTTCCAATTCTTTTATTGAGTTCAAACTTAAAATATAAATATAAATACAACCATGTATATATACCATTGCAAAATATATATAGCAAACATTTAATATTAAAAATCAATTGTTTTCTTAATTATAAATAAATAAATAAAATAAATAAAATAAATAAATTATAAAATCATTTGTGACACTTGAGACTGTGACACTTTATTTCTGACGCTGTTGCAATTTACCCGTTGTTATTCCAAATTAGGAAATTACAAAAACAATCTTTTTAAAACACAAAAACAATAATTAAGAATAAACAAATGAAAAATAAACAGATAAACATCGAAATAAGATCTCTATCACGAAACTTATACTGATGATTATCATATTATTAGATTGTTTAACGTGTTTGGAAGGTTGAAATTGTACATCACATTTGGTTTAATATTTTATTATTTTGTTTATAATTGTGAAAAGTGTTAACTGTGATAAACAAAGGTTTATAAATAGTACATACTAACCCCAAATTCATCATTTATAGGTTTCCATCCCCCCACATTTCATCTAGTTAACAGGGAATTGTTTTGGACTATAGTTAAAAGATAGAGCTTATTTATTGTTACTGTATATCAGATTAGAGATAAATTAGTTAAAATAGAATAAGGATAAGATAATTGACAAGAAAATATGAGAGAAGTTATTAGTATTAATGTCGGGCAAGCTGGTTGTCAAATCGGTAATGCTTGTTGGGAATTATATTCTTTAGAGCACGGTATCAGACCTGATGGTTATTTACAAGAAGGTTTGACCAAACCAAAAGGTGGTGAAGAAGGATTTTCAACTTTTTTCAACGAAACTGGATCTGGTAAGTTCGTTCCTCGTGCTGTTTATGTCGATTTAGAACCAAATGTCATTGATGAAGTACGTACTGGTGCTTACAAGGATCTATTCCATCCAGAACAGTTAATTAATGGTAAGGAAGATGCAGCAAATAATTATGCAAGAGGTCATTACACTGTTGGTAGAGAATTATTAGATGATATCTTAGATAGAATTAGAAAGATTTCTGATCAATGTGATGGTTTACAAGGTTTCCTTTTTACTCACTCATTGGGTGGTGGTACAGGTTCAGGTTTAGGTTCTTTATTATTAGAACAATTATCCTTAGATTATGGTAAAAAATCAAAATTAGAATTTGCTGTATACCCAGCTCCACAAACATCTACGTCTGTTGTCGAACCTTATAATACCGTTTTAACTACACATACTACTTTAGAACATGCTGACTGTACTTTTATGGTAGATAACGAGGCAATTTATGATATGTGTAAAAAAAATTTGGATATTCCAAGACCAAATTTCTCCAACTTGAATAATTTGATTGCTCAAGTTGTTTCTTCAGTCACTGCATCTTTAAGATTTGACGGTTCATTAAATGTTGATCTAAATGAATTTCAAACTAATTTAGTCCCATACCCAAGAATTCATTTTCCATTAGTTTCCTATGCTCCAATTTTATCTAAAAGTAAAGTTTCACACGAATCGAATACGGTTGCAGAAATCACAAATGCCTGTTTTGAACCATCAAATCAAATGGTTAAATGTGATCCAAGAACTGGTAAATATATGGCTAATTGTCTATTATTTAGAGGTGATGTAGTAACAAGAGATGTACAAAATGCAGTCGCTCAAGTCAAGAACAAGAAAACTGTTCAAATGGTTGATTGGTGTCCAACTGGTTTCAAACTTGGTATCTGTTATGAACCACCTACTTCTACTCCAAGCTCTCAATTAGCTGATGTTAACAGAGCTGTTTGTATGTTATCTAATACTACTGCCATCGCTGAAGCTTGGAAGAGAATTGACAGAAAATTCGATTTAATGTATGCTAAACGTGCGTTTGTTCATTGGTACGTCGGTGAAGGTATGGAAGAAGGTGAATTTACCGAAGCAAGAGAAGATTTAGCTGCTTTAGAAAGAGATTATATTGAAGTTGGTGCTGATTCTTATGCTGATGAAGAATTTTAAAAAAAAATCATTAATACAATCTTTATTCTACATCTTTTTGTTTGTTTGAAAAGAGTATTGGTTCATGTTCTCTTTTCTTCTTCAATGTAATTTTATTTCATTTTTGCTTTCTAATTCATAATTTTATTTTTTCAACTTATTTTAATACCATACACTAAAAAATTATTAAGTACTTTGTGAAATGAAATTCATTATTAATTATTCAATATTTTAATTTTTATTGGCCAAACATTGTATTCATGATTTGTCCCATTTCAGTTCCATTTGATAGAGGTTCTCATACTAATTCCCCCATCATGTTTATAAAGTACGATTAATAAGGAACTAACGCAAGGTATGGATTTTAGATATTCACAGTTATTCTATAAAATATTTACTTATAATACCTTTAAATACCCACATCATAGTATACCTAATAAAACTGAAACAAATAATTTGAACTTCGCCTAGATTTTATAACCAAAGAACTTTGTTAGAGAGATATTATTGACCTTACGGATCTTAGGTCTTTTGTTTGAATTTCTGGAGTTGTTACCACTTTCTGTAATTCTTTTCATAGCCACGTCTATTTTGCGACCATATGCAAATACAGAGGCTTTATCTACATTATATATTGACTTTTCTGCAGTCTTGAATTCATATTTTCGGATTGGTTCATATAAAATATCTTTGGCGTGTATCTTGAGGTCACAGTCAATACAACTATTCTCACTCTCATATTTCAGAGCAATATATTTTTCATAGAGACTTTTAGCTGCAATTTCACGATTATCAATATATTTGAACTTGTTTGCAATTAATGGGATTTGACTTACCAGTGATGGCTTAATATTTGCTTCAAAAACGTTTAATGTAGGCAATGCATCAAAAATGTCATAAAACACTTTTGGGTTCTTCAACTGAGGTAAGGATAACAAAACTAGTTTATCCCATTTATTTGAACCAAGAGTTAATGTTGACTTCCATAGCCTTCCTATATCCTCTATTTTACGAAGGTCAGCATAGCCAGAGAGTACTTCAACAGATAATGCTCCCAAACAATTAAGATTCGGTAAGTGGATCAAATTCTCATACTGCAACTGGACATCTAATACCACAATATGGTCAAAATTAGGACCAAGTAAACTTGGAACCTTATTCAAAAAAAGTATCGAAGGCTTAATATCAAATGATTCACTTTTACGGGTTGGTATAGCTTCGTATCTATAATGTCTCTTAGCCTGTGCATCGAAACCAATACAGCTTTTGAAAACTAAATATTTCTCCAAACTATCTCCTTTTAAGAACACCATTAAATTCCAAATCTTCTGCACAGTAACTTGATCATGTTTAATCACATCCAAAACTTTCTTGAGTTCCTCTGGACTAATATATTCGGAACATATATATTTAGCAATACGTGTACAACAAACATCAGCAAGTGTCAATACACCTGACAATACATTCAGCCCATTCACATGATCGTTCCGTTGACAATACCATTGTGACATCTATTGCAGTCTTCTTAACTCATAATCCTCTAATAAGCGCACAAATGTCAGTTTTAGAAGCTTTAAAAACCACAATAACTTCAAACTTTTTCTTCAAAGCAACAGATTCCAATGAATCACTATAATTCAAATCCAATTGAGCTGAATAACCCAATTAATACCAACCTTTTAGCCTCTTTAATATTGAAATATGTTGCTCATCTAATCTCATCTCATCGCTAGAATTTCAACTTCTTATGTACTTTTCGTTACCCGAATGGCTGCTATCTTAGAGGCAATCCTTTTTACTCATGAAAATATAATATTGAAACTTTCAAAAAGGACATAAGAATAAAATAATGAGACAAAAGAGATGAATATATAAGTGAAGTACCAATTGCTTGATTATTCTCAAGATCCTGTAGTCAATTTAGAGGTAAGTCATAGGACGTAAAAAGTAGAAAAGCTGTTTTTTTGTGGTTTTTGTCAGATTCGATCTAGCTATTCAGTCAATAATATTCATTCAATTTTGCATATATTTATATATACTTTACTGAACAGGGAAATTTATAAGTGCATATACCTAAATACATCCAATTATGAGCACAGAGACGTCTTCTCAAGGAATTAAGAATTTTTTGTTTCGAAACTGGGCAGGGATTTATTCCTGTAAACCACAATTGTACTTTCAGCCAAGGTCTGTTGAGGAAGTTGTTTCGATTGTGAAGAATGCCAAAGCTGAGAAGAAAACCATTGTAACCGTGGGGTCTGGTCATTCCCCTAGTAATATGTGTATGACAAATGAATGGTTAATGAATTTAGATAACTTGAATGAAATTTTGAAACACGAAGTTAAGGACAACCAACATTATATGGACGTTACGGTCGAAGCTGGTGTGAGAATATATCAGTTGAATGACTGGTTAGCCAGTAAAGGTTTTGCTATCCAAAACCTAGGTTCTATTTCTGAACAGAGTATAGCTGGAATTATATCCACTGGTACCCATGGTTCATCACCATACCATGGTCTTGTTTCATCGAATATTGTTAATTTAACAATTGTTAATGGAAAAGGTGAAATTTTATTTTTAGACGCCGAAAATCATCCTGAAGTATTCAAAGCTGCTTTGTTATCCTTAGGTAAAATTGGTATTATTGTTCGTGCTACTGTCCGTACTGTTCCAGCATTTAATATCAAATCAACCCAAGAAATAATAAAATTTGAAACTTTGTTAGAGAAATGGGATACTTTATGGACATCATCTGAATTCATTAGAGTTTGGTGGTATCCCTACAGTAGAAAATGTGTTTTATGGAGGGGTGTCAAAACTGAGGAACCAGCTACACGCCAAAGATATTCTTGGTGGGGTACTCGTTTAGGTAGATTCTTTTATGAAACCTTATTATATATTTCAGTTAGAATTTATCCTGCCTTGACACCTTACATTGAAGACTTTGTTTTCAAGAGACAATTTGGTAATGTTGAAACTTACGGTAATGGTGATATGTCCATTGCTTCATCTGTCGACAGTTTAAATATGGATTGTTTATTTTCCCAATTTGTGGATGAATGGGGTTGTCCATTAGACAATGGCCCTGAAATTTTACGTTCACTAGATCATTCCATTACACAAGCTTCAAACTCTAAAGACTTCTACGTCCATGTTCCAGTTGAAATCCGTTGTTCTAATACAACTTTACCAACAGAACATCTAGATAATACAGGCAGAACCTCAACTAGCCCTGGTCCAATATATGGTAATTTAGTACGTCCATATTTGGATAACACACCTTCTCATTGTAGATACGCTCCATTATCTGATGTAACCAATGGTCAATTAACGTTGTATATCAATGCTACAATTTATAGACCTTTCCAATACAACACCCCAATTCACAAGTGGTACAAATTATTTGAAAATACAATGGCTGCAGCTGGTGGTAAGCCTCATTGGGCCAAAAACTTTTTAGGCTCTACCGAGTACGCTGTCTCTGAAGTCAAAGCAGATTCGGATTATGAAGACTTCGAAATGAGAGGCATGGCTAAAAAAGTCCAAGAATGGTATGGTGACGATCTAAGAAAATTCCAAGAAGTTAGAAGAAATCAAGATCCGGATAATATCTTTATGTCAAACAAGGAATGGGCTATTCGTAATGGTATTT
The DNA here is from genome assembly GCA_003705975.2 of Tetrapisispora iriomotensis. Taxonomy (NCBI): domain Eukaryota; kingdom Fungi; phylum Ascomycota; class Saccharomycetes; order Saccharomycetales; family Saccharomycetaceae; genus Tetrapisispora; species Tetrapisispora iriomotensis. The sequence goes on along the minus strand of PPKC02000019.1, from coordinate 14,682 downwards.
TAGCAGTCAATGAATAAACAAGATATCAAGCCAAATAAAACTGCAAAGAAAAACATTCAGCTATAAATTAATGTTTCCATTTCGCGTGTATATAAGTAAACTAAAGAAAAACCATATAATTCAATGAAAATAACTTAATTAGTATCTAATTCTAACTCATGTTCAGTCTATGCTCACTAAGCAATGTAACTTCATGTTGAATATCACCAATGTTATATATATCAATACTCTTAAATCAAGTTTATATACTGTTATTAGAAGTGTTTTGCGATGAGCTTGTTCTCACTATGAAGAATTTTCGCTCTTGATGAATATGAAAATTTCAAGACATGAAAAAAAAATATCACATAGTTCGAAGATGCTAGAAGAAGTCGTTTGTTATGGGAGTACTGGATTAGTAAGTTAATAAGTTTATAAGTTCAGTTTCATTAATCAATTTATTGTCTTATAAATAGATCAGATCAGCTTTCAAGAATCTTTTACAATTTCCTTTGGGTAGTTTCGAAGAATTTCAGTGAAATAGAAGGTAATTGTTTCAGTGATTGTAAGAAATGTCTGAAATTACAAAGGAACAAAAGGGACAATTGGAAGGGTTCAATATTTTGGATGATCCAATCCATGGTATTTATATTCCTAGTGCTTTATTTATTGGTGGGTGTTCGATTTTGATTTATCAATCAGGAGAAACAAGATTATATTATGCCCTTGTTGGTTTAGTTGTTTTCTTGGGTTTGAGAGCTTTCTTAGCTTATGGACGTAGAAAGTCTATTTGGCCTAATAAATGGACTAAATTGGAACTTGAAGAACAAACTTTGATTTCTAAGAACAGTGCTATTTATCGTTTCAAGTTAAAGACATCTTTTGAGTCTATTAATTTCAAACCAGGTGACAGTATCGCCGTTAAGGCAAAGATTAATGGCGAAGAAGTTGTTAGAAATTACACTCCTATTTCCGCTAACATTGAGACAGGACATTTTGATTTGATTGTTAAATCTTATCCAGATGGTAAAATTTCAAAGTATTTTGCTGGATTGAAACCAGATCAATTAGTAGAATTCAAAGGTCCAGTTGGTAAATTAAATTATAAGGCAAACTCTTCTAAAGAAATCGGTTTTGTTGCTGGCGGATCTGGTATAACTGCTGTTTTACAATTATTAAACGAAATCGTAACTGTTCCAGAAGATTTCACTAAAATTAAGGTAATTTATGCCAATGATACGGAAAATGATATTTTACTTCGTGATGAATTAGATGACATCGCCGAAAAATATCCAAATTTTGAAATCAATTACGTTTTAAGAGAACCATCTAAATCATGGGATGGCGAGATTGGTTTAATTACCAAAGATATTATGGAAAAATATTTACCAAAAGTTTCTGACCAAAACAGACTATTTATTTGCGGTCCAGAAGCCATGAACGAATTAGTTCTGTCCTACGCTGAGCAATTAGGCTGGCCAAAGGGTTCCCTAAATTCAGGTGCTGATGACCAAGTATTTGTTTACTGATTAAAAGTTTGATACTATACCTTAAATTTTCATCTCTCAAATTTTAATATAACATGTAACTATTATACTATATAAATTTTAATAAAATAATAACTAAGTTTTTTAATATTCTATGTATTTTTTAATTCTTTAATATAATTAATGATGCATATGCATGAGAAAGTCGATAGATGACCAAAAAAATTCTAAAAGTTTGTTAACAGCTTTCGATGAGCAATTAGCTAAGAATCTAATTCACTTAAGGATAATGCAATTGCTAATTGAATATCTTCATCTGTATGGAGTTCCGGTTCATTTCCACTAGTATCTACCGAAGCATTTCTTCTTCTCACTTCCTCTAATCTTGATGCTTCTAGAGCTAAGGTAAGTTCATCATCATTAACATTCATATTATTTTCTCCTAAAAATGCTTCATGAGGAGCTTGAAAAATGTTTTCACTTTCAAGAACCAACTGTGATTCATGTATAACTCTCTGTAACTCTTCATCTTCATTATCTGCGTTTTGTTGTTGTTGTTGAATTCTTTCTGACTCCATTAATGCAATATGCAGGCGAATATCTTCATCTTCGGAATTGATATTTTCTTCGAAATCACCACCATATGTTTCAAGTAACCTATTTGTCTCAAGCCTTTGACGTTCGTTCAGTTCTTCTTCTTCATCATATACGTTCAATGCTGTATTTAAAGTTTCTCTCCATTTGTTACTGTTTTTGTTAGAGTTCTTGGCATGACTAGATTTATGTTTATCATGCTCATCATCAGGTATAAACTTTATGTAGTGAATAACATTTTCACCATTGCTTAAAAGCAGACGACCTTGTGAGATTCTGAGAAATGTAGGAACTTTTTCAGTCTTTTGAATAGTTTTGATTAATTCCCCACTTAAGTTATCATAAATATTAATAAATCCATTCAATGCACAAACAGCAACTAAATTTGTTACTTGACATGCAAAAACCTTTTCATTATCATTAAATGTGAGTTCAGTTTGAACTAACAGCTTTGATCCGGGAGCTCGGATATTCATTATTTTTACAGCATTAGCATATGTCTTGATAGCAATAAAACAACCACTCTCTCCCGCAACCTCAAAGTTCTGAGATTTTAATGAAGTAGGTTCATCAATGGCAACCTCCTCAATTTTGTCACCTTCAAAATCCAATTTCCTGGTATAACCGAAAGTAGTAGCATGCGGATCAACAGATAATACGTATAAACTGCTGGTATCTGCAATTACGAGTGAGTTTGAGCCAAAATCAAATTTGCAAAATTGTACTTGAATAGGAGGAGATGTTGGTAGAGCAGTATTATCATTCCCAAAACTATCTAGATTGGACGTTTTAGATGGTAACGGAAGAATCCGTATCGTTTCCATCTGGTAAATAACATATATTTTCTGAGGGTCCAATGCAATAGTATAATCTTTATTTATGTGTAGGTTTAGAATTGGAAGACTACTCACCTTCAGAAATTTTAATTTCTTAGTGTCATTCCACCATAATAGTTCACCATTTTCGGAACCACTTACACTTATATTTTCATTAGTGTCTTGTTTGGTAGCTATAGATGTAACCGCGGTACTATGATGAGAGTCAAATTCAACAATAGGTTGAAGGTATGACTTATTATTTAATATTTTACCGTATAAACGACCATCGAATCTCCCAAAAACAGCGGAATTTAACCCAAAGTTCATAGTTGAACAACCATGAGGGGTTGTGCACGGTATATAAGTCAGCCTAGCTCTGTTACCTCTATTGTTTCTAAATTTTTGTAATTGTAAAAGAGTTATTATACCGTCGCTATAACAAATACACCTTGGGTAATCAAACAACATATTTTCTATTGGAGATGCAACTCTGCTTCCAGTGGCTATAGTATATTTTGTCCTTATTGATTTATTGTGCCTCCATTCATTCAACCCTTTTTCTCTGGCAATGAATTCAATGCTATACTTAGAAGATCCTGAATAGGTTGGAAAGCATTTTGTATTAAACTTGGTAACAAACAAATTCTTCCATAGTTCCTCATCGTTTATTAGCTCATAAAATCTTTTTGATAAAAGTTGCAAAACAAACAAATCCTTTTCATCTAAATAGCTAAATATATTAATCAATATTTCGGGAGGAAGTGAACAAAGTGAAGAGGAAGAACTGCCTCTGCCACTCTTATCCACATAAATATCACTATCATCTAGCAACTCCATCTTTTAAAAATTTCCTCAGCCTGTTTTCTTGACAACATATACTTAAGGCTATAATGATAAAATATTTATAACCTTGAAATTGTCTTATACCATGCTATTTATGAATATATTATCCAACATTTGTGTTTTTATAATATTCTTAGATATTTATTACCATTTATATGAAATTCTTCAGTGAAATTGTTGTACTTTTTTTTTTGAGATGGCCGATGCCATCTTAATATCAAGATGGTAGGTACTTTAATTGCAATGGTAATAAAAAATAGTTTTATTTTAAATTTACATATTATATAAAGATAACAAATTTAAATGTAAAGTGGTTTATGGGTACGTATTAGTGTGTACTGAAATGGTCTGTTTCATTTATCAAAACCGATGCAAAACTTATTTGAATGGTGCTTTCAATGGATCAATTACTTCACCAGGTTTTGTTGTAATTCTAGGTTTAATCATTTTTTGATGGGAAGCTCTAGAAGTCCATTCTTGTCCAATTGGCATACGCAATGATCTTTCATATTGTTCTCTACTTTCGTATGGGAATGGAACTGAAGAAGATTGGTATTTTAAGTTCTTTTTATTTACTTTTTCATTTATTATCACATTATTTAGGTTCTTGTCCTTTCTTTTATCCTTGGTTACAACACCTTGTATTTTCTTGATGAACTTCCTCTTCTTCTTAGGTCTAGCACCTGCACCTGTCCAATCACCCCATCCAGGCAATGTGACATCTTCTTCTTTATCATCTTCATCAAGGGCGGTTCTCTTCTTATCCTCTTCAAACTCAGCAACAACATTGTCACCTGCAAAAGCTTCGGAAATTACTTCTTGTTGCTTGAACATCAATCCATGACCATTAGAATCGTTTTCGACATCAGAACCATCAAATCTACTGTTTAGTTGTAATCTGTTAGATGCTTCCATGTTCAATAACAGATCATCATCCCTGTTCTTATTTTTATGATGTCTTGATTTAGCATCTACTTTTGCAGCATGCTTGGCTAATTTATGAATGGCCTTTCTTTCAGCTGTACTATCTATATCAATAACAGACACTTTGGAGGATTGTTTTCCTGTATAAGTTTCATCTTCACTATTGTCATCTAACCATGGGTTGGAAACTACTTCGTTTTCTGGTTCTTGTGTTGTTTTTTCATTTGACACTGCCTTTGAAGATTTTTCTTCTTTAATGTCGTTCTTCTTATTAGTAGTTCTTTTGTTTGATAAACGGTTAACTAATGTATGCGACTCATCTATGGCTTGTTCTTCCAAAATTTCTTGTTTCATATTGTTTAGTTCTTCTTTCGCTTGTAAATTCCCAGGGGTATAAATTCTTCTACCAGTATTTAATCTTCTATTCTCATTATTGCTCTCTTTTTCATCATCACTATTAAACAAAAAGATATTTTCTGAATCTTGGGCATTTCTAAGTTTGCTCATCATTTGCTTATTATCTTCCCTTTCTCTAGCTTCAGCATTCTTCATAAATGCCATATTCATAACACCTGACTTTTTGAATTTATCATTGGCATTAGACTCACCATTCATTGTTGAACTCTCTTCCTCTTGTTCCCTTTCAAGATCACTCAAACCTTTATCATCATCTGATTGACCATCTTTTTTATCAAGAACTTTTTGTCTTAGTTTTTCACTTTGTCTAAACATTTCTTCAATTTCTTCTCTAGTTTCAACATCATTAGCCATACCATGTTTTACCATATCTTTAGCCCACTTGTTATTACTCTTGTGTTTTAAAGTCATTCTCTCTCTAGCCCTAGCAATATCCTGTTCTTCGTCGTTTTCATCTAAAACTCCAGCTAATTCTTTATTTCTCAACATTTCCTTCTTCTTTATACGATGAAAGGCTTTTGACTTAATTTTCTTTAACCTTTTAGCCTTTCTTTCTTCACGAAACATCAATTCTCTCATTAATCTACGTTCAGCAGTTCTTTTACTCAATTCTTCAGGAGTGATTGTTGCTGTTGCTAATTCTTCAAAAGTTGATTCTTTTAGAGGATCAACTAAATTACTTTCTTCTAAGACAGCTTGAACCTTTGTTTCAAGCTCTGTTTTTGCTTTACCATCTGTTCTAGAGAACGTTGTTGATTCATTATGTTGAACCGAAGCATTTAACGGAAATGATAAATGTTCTTGTCTTCTATTTTGCTTAACAACATCATTCCATCTGTTAACTTCATCCTTTGAAATTTCATATGCTGCCTTACGCTCGTGTCTTTGTTGAATTCTTTGAGGAAGAGGAACGTCAACTATCATTTTGTTGTTATCTTTGATTAAAGTTGCTTTTGAGACTGCTTCCTGATCATCGATTACGCTCATCATATCCGATAATTTTAACTTATTAGAGGAACCTAGATTATTAGATTTAAGATCTGATGAACCCATAGCTGGTAAGTTGAATTCATTTTCTTCACCTCCACCGTAATTATCTAGTTTTTTCAGTGATATTTTTTCATCATCTTTTAAAAGATTTTTGGTTATAGTATCTAATTTAATCTCATCTTCATCCTCTGAAATCTCATCAAATGGATCAGATTCAGAGCCACTTTCTTCTTCAGAATCTTCACTAGATGATTCTGAAGAGCCATCTGACTGAGATGACATATCCTCATCATTTAGCTTAAACTCACTTTTTGTCATATCTTTATCCAAAATACTTTCATCAGATTCTGATTGAAGATTGGACTTTTCATCCATATCCCAAACTTGAGAAAGAGACATTAAATCATCTTCATCAATCGAGGTATAACCACCATCTTCATCTATATCAAGTTCATAATCATCTCCATTTTTCTTCTTTAAATCACGTAAAGTTTGAGAGAATTTAGAATCCATGACATCGAATTCTTCATCAGATCCAAACACTTCATCAGAATCTAATTCTTCGTCCTCAAATAAGTCTTGATCACCATCCTCGCTGTCTGATCCTTTACCTTCTACTTTTTTCAATAGATTTACTACATTACTTCTACGAGAAGAGTTCTTGCCTCTACCTCTGCCTTTGTAGTCATTATCATCACTATCAGAGTCAGTACCATACCCTCTTACAGCCTTTTCAGCTAATTCAAGTGCATTCAAAGCTCTCTTAGAACTTTTCGCTCTAGATGTTCTCTTCTTCTTAGCCATATTAGAGAACAGAATCACAATATCTTTTAAGTCTTGAGATGTTAAAATCAGCTACTCAGTATGCTTAACTTACTATAAGTTCTTTTATAAAAGTATAACCTTCTTAAAGCTCATTATTCATAAACTCATCTCATCGCATAATTTTTATTATTATAGTTGAAAAATTTTCACCGCTTAAAAAAATAAGATACAATAGTTAAGACTATTACTTAGTAACATATATATATATATATATATATATATATATATAATACAAGAATCACGATATACTGGCAGGAGATAGTTATACAAATCTAGAGTAATTGAAAGATATGTTTCAGATGTATCAATAGAATCTATCTTGGTGTAGTGAAGGATGTGTTTACTGATTTTGAAATTTGTTAGTAGGGTTTCTAGTGATAACCTTCCGACATTTCGAGGAATAAAAAACAATCATTAATGTATTCTTCCTATTGCTGATGTCTATATATCAAATCTCATCTTGAACCTTTCCCAATTTCCTTGCCAAAAATTGGTCTATTTTTGTCTATTCAGTAATCATAAATTGTACCCATAAAACCTCAAATATATTCTTTTCAATTTTAATTTCATTTTTATAAATATATATCATAAGTTGAACTTCAATGTAAAACAATGGAACGTTTCCATAAGTGTTGCCTGACTTTTAGTAATTTTACACTATCAAGTTAAAATAGTTGCAAGAAAACGTAGGATATCATGAATAATACAGACCCAACATCATTTGAAAGTATTCTAGCTGGTGTGAGAAAGTTAAGGCAACAGCATGGAGCAAATGATGAAGAAGGAGCACATAGCAATCAATCAAATAATGACGTGACAAGTGAAGTATCTTCCTCAGCACAACATCATATAACGTCTCCATCGAAGAGTAGATCATCAATAATAAAAAGTAAGGTACCTGTCATTAATGCAATCACTCGTGATTCATCCCTTTCGAATAAGAACCTTCAAAAAGACAAAAACAATAACGACGATGACCAAGGAACATACAGAAACCAAATTAAAAGAGGTTTTGAGCAAGTGGAAGGGAAAGCAGATAGGATTGTTAGCAAAACGGTACTTGTGAACACAACCCAAAAAGAAAACCCTCTTCTGAACCATTTGAAAAGCACAAATTGGACGTATTCGTCTTCGAAAAATGGCCAAAAGGTATATTACGATTATTTAGTACGACAGAGAGCAGTGCTATTTCTAACATTGACATACCACAAACTGTATACAGATTATATTACAAGAAGAATGGCACCATTATCTAAAAACAATAATAATATCCTAATATTTGTTGTCGACGATAAGAACTCAGAGGATACATTACGAGAAATCACAAAATTATGCATGTTTAATGGGTTTACGCTTCTAGTTGCCTTCAGTTTTGAACAATCAGCAAAATACATCCAATACTTAAACAAATAAAGTGATCTTTGTATCCACATCAAGAAAAAAGAAATCATTCTTGGCAAACATATCACCAAAACTGTACTTCACATCACCTTACATAAACACCCTCCATACCTATGCATCCATGATAAACGTCTGTTCAGCTCCGTTTCTTTTGCCCTCATCTAGAACATTCGTCTACATCCTTGCGCCCCATACCTCAAACTAGGTATTTACAAGTATAAGTATTCTTTATTTAGAACTTTTTAATAGATAATTTACATTGCATAAGTCTTGAGTCCTACTGAGCCACTCAATTCGATGCTTCTGGAACAATACAGTACATCAATCCTGATAAACTTTGGTTAGCATATGTTTGAGCAGTTTTGGTCGAGATAGTTCTTCCCATAGTTAAGGAATTTTTTATGCTCAATCACGTGATTTAGTATGATTAGTAGAATATTAGTAGTTAACACATCGCTAACTTACAGAAATAACTTTTGTGAAATATTGATTAGTAATTGTTCGAGCAGAGAGAGAAGATGGATGTAATTGGGTCTTGTTAGGAACCTTATTTAAGAAGAGTATAATTAAAATTGAAGTTCAAAAATAGTAATAAAATAGTTTCAGTTAAACTGGAATCAAAAAAACGGTGTGTTTAGTCTCTCGAGGTGCTTCAAGATTGGAAAACGAGATAGAGAATATAGATACTTTTATTTTGACTGTTTTTAAATAGTAATATTGGCGGAGAAGTATTAGAGAAAAGATGAAGTTACAATATATATTGCCATTAGCAGGCATTGTTAATGTTATACTGGGAGAGGGGACTAATTCGTCCTCTGGGGTTGAAAATGTTTTGGAAACTGTCAATTTTTGTAAGATGGATAAAGATGAAAAGATTGGATCTACTTGTGAAGTTACTTTCCAAGAGATCAATGAAATGAATCACAAAATTAGACCAGATGTGTTGTCTTTAGTGGGAACTGATTTTTTCAAGTACTTTAAATTGAATTTATACAAGCAATGTCCCTTCTGGGATGAAAATAATGCTCAATGTCTAAATAGAGCATGTGCAGTCGATGTAGTGGAGGATTGGGACAGTTTGCCTGAATACTGGCAGCCGGAAGTTTTGGGTGGTTTTTCCAATGATAGCATTGAAAATGACACAACAAAAGATGATGAATGCAAATTCCTGGATCAGTTATGCGCTGGTTCATTAAATTCAATGAAGGCTTCTCAGGCCGACTCAACTGAAGAGTCTAGTGTAGATTATTGTGATACTGGAGATTTTGTAAATACTGATTCAGTTTTAGTTGATTTGAGTGCTAATCCAGAAAGATTTACTGGTTATGGTGGCCAGCAGTCTGGTCAGATCTGGCAAAGTATTTATCAAGATAACTGTTTTACTGTCGATGATGCTGCTAGTTCGTTGGCCAAAGATGTTTTCTTTAGACTTGTATCAGGTTTACATGCCTCCATTGGTACTCATTTGTCGAATGAATACCTAAATACCGAGACTGGTAAATGGGAACCTAATTTGGATCTATTCATGGCCAGAGTTGGTAATTTCCCAGATAGAGTCTCTAATATTTACTTCAATTATGCTATTGTTTCCAAAGCTTTATGGAAAATTCAACCTTATTTGAAGAATCTAGAATTTTGTAATTCTTATGATGAATCAGTTAAAAATCATATTATTGATATTATTTCTCAGTTTGATTCTCGTATTTTTAACGAAGATTTAGTTTTCGAAGATGATTTGAGTTCCAGATTAAAGGATGATTTTAGACAAAGATTTAAGAATGTCACAGAAATTATGGATTGTGTTCATTGTGATAGATGTAGACTATGGGGTAAAGTTCAAACCACCGGTTATGCCACTAGTTTAAAAATATTATTCGAAATAGATGATGCTGATGAAGAAACAAAACAACAAGTTGTTGGCAAACTAACAAAGTATGAACTGATCGCCCTATTTAATACCTTAGATAGATTATCCAAATCTATTGAGTCTATCAACAATTTTGAAAGACTATATAATGAAAGATTATCAGAGAATGGTAATAAGTTTGCTAGTTTTTTCCAAATGAACAACTTCTTCAAGGTCCTAAGGAATGCTGGTAAGCGTATTTCAGAATCAGTAAGTGAAGTTAATAGAAGCTTAAATAATAGTTTGAACTCCAATAGCCAAAAAGAACAACTGAAGTCAAAGGAATCATTAAAAAATAAACAAGAAAAAAGAGATTCCAATGAATTTGCTGACTTAGATATGTCTACGAAAAAAAAAGTTGTCAATAACGAAGACGTGGAAAATATTTGGGCAAAGGCTTGGAAGCATGAGATCCATAATTTGAATGAAGGCTTCCATTTCCTGTGGAGAAGTTATGTGGATTTACCTCGAAACCTAACCAACATGGCTCTAAAATTTATGAGCAGAGCATGGAATAAGTTTGTTGGTGTCACAAACTATGTTAGTGAAGATCATGATTCCGTTGAATATAAATTAGATCTTCAATAATAGCGCATATCAATAGCTTATCAGCATGTTATCATCATTTTTTGAATGTATACCAATTACTCTAAATAAACATAATAAACCAATAAAAAACAGATCTGGATGTAGTTACATCACTTAGAATAATAGACAAAAAATGGTTATACAAATATTAGCGTAACATGGATTGGAAAATCGTATTAATTGTAGGTTAAATACATATAATTACATATTCAGGTGTTTAATTTATCATATATAAATAAAATTCAAAAGAAAAATTTAAAGGACCATCAACAATAATCTTCCCTGCTATAACATTTCCTTTTCGAATTAGCTGGTTAGTCAGAAGATGATGTTGGCACCTTATATACTGGAAAAGGCACTCTAAACATTACGAGGTTCGCCTAAACGGATGGGATATTTGGTAGAACATATCATATAATGTCGATGAAATGATTTCATGAGTTAATCAAATAAAAAACAGGTAATAAGACAGAATCCATATATCAATAGGTGACAGGATATGGCGACGCAAAGTCAATTGACCTCTGAAATTTAATGGAAATATACAATAATCACATTTCAACCATTATGAATATATGTAACTATAATATCTAAGGTACATAGTGCCTTTTATGAATTGTATGGTAAGAACCTCCATTAGAACGTTTAAGACCTATTTGTAGCTATAGTAAAGTTTGTAACAAATTTGTGCAAATGGAATGTATAAGATATAACTTTATTAAAATATATTGTGTTGAGGTTCTAATTTCTTGAAATACATCAGGAAACATGTGGTTGCTACCGATATGAGTTATCGATCGAACTATACAAGTTCTGATGCGTTGCACCAAGATAAGCTTAGGAAGTGTCTCGGTAGTCATAGAGATACCCACACATTTAATTCGATTATCTTAAAAAAATATTTAGGAACATATTTACAATAAAGATGTAGATAAACTATAAATAAGACATAGTTTAGTTCCTGTTAATTACATTTATTATGATTCTAATGAGAATATTTAAAAACACACATTGGAGATTATATAATTCTACTGATCTAATCTTATGAATGAACAAGATCTTTTCATATATAAATGGTGTATGTTATTTTCCATTGGAGTTATTATTTGCAACATTCTCTCAACCGTTTATAATTTCATAATGGTCATGGAATTATCAGACATTGTCGATTCTACAAAGTAATGATAGTCAACTTTATTGTTGAGAAGATTTACAATTATTTTTATCAATTGAGTATAGAAGCATTTTGCTTTAGAATCATTATTCACTATCGTTAACTCGATGATGGAATTGTGTTAATTAAACGTTGAAAAACAATTAAAGTTAAGGAAGGATATTTGATGATACAAAAATATACCTATGTAAAAATATTTATATATGGAGAGATTGAGACACAGTATTATGAATGTTACTTGATGATATCATACGTAAGGCATCTAGAAGAAAAGTTTAAAGTAAATCAATATTCGTTTTATTACTGTTTATAACTATAAATACTTAGTAACATGTAAGTTAAACAATAAGAGATAAATTAAACATAACGAAAACTACAATTGGTACATTATAATTAAATGAATCTCATGAATAGAAATCAAACAAAAAATATCTTCTATAGATGAAAGATATGTGTACACCACCGCAATTAATTCGAGATCATAAATTCTTGTAATATTTGGTGTATTTTTTGTACTCTCCTTCAAGTTACGATGCCTGTTTCCCTGCTGACAAAACCCACCTGTTTAGCTTACACTTTCGGTTGCGGCCATATCTACCAGAAAGCACCGTTTCCCGTCCGATCAACTGTAGTTAAGCTGGTAAGAGTCTGACCGAGTAGTGTAGTGGGTGACCATACGCGAAACTCAGATGCTGCAATCTTTTTTTTGTATTATGAGAAGCCTAAATGGCTTATAGGATATTAATTTGATTATATTTTGTGATCCTATTAAAGTCATGTCTCTGCTCCAGTAAATAAGATTTCTCATAAAATTTATTAATACTTGATAGATATACTAAGAATAATATATATCATACCGACATATCTCGTTATCGATATACGTGTTTTTGCCCTTTCACGCTCTCCACACAAATCTCTTGTTTACCAACTCATAGGTCCGCTTTTGCTATAGTTAAATGATTTTGCAACTTTTATCTATAGATCGATATATCTCTTTTCATTTTTTCTCATTATCCTATTACATATGTACCCTTCGATCCTCATTTTTGCTCGCACCTTCCTCACCTTCAACAAGGCATCCGCAATTAATTACATTGATGATACCAGGCTCTCAGTTTTTAGAGTTTAAAATCATCACGACTGTTCTCTTGAATGTATATCTACTTAATTTTGTTTTTAAGGTACTAAAACTCATTTAGAAGTCCAAAGACTTTATTTTTTATCTCATAAGTACTTATTTTCAAAAAAGTCAAGATTTTTAACATGCATTAGCTGTAGAATCACTACAGCTATACCACATAGTAAAGGAACTATAAAATAAACGATAACAAATTTAATGAGCCAATTTCAGTTTTCCTGTATAAATTGCTTATACTTAGACATGCTTAGCTTAATCTTTGAGACAAGCATTTGACTACTGGTAGGATCAATCAGAAGAATATCTAACTCAAATGATTTTAATTTATTCAATACCAGTATCATCTAAATAGTATAAGTAATCGATTACGTGTAATATAAATCATAGAACTTAATTGTGGGATTATTTTTATATTTTACAAAACTTTCAATTTAGCCTTCTGTCCTCAAGGTAATTTATTACCAGTTTTTGGATCTTCATTTTAGTTCCTCATACTCTAATAGTTCTCCAGCTATAATTTTCATGAATAAATATATCATAGAATAGCAAAATTTGGAAATGTTTTAAAAAGTCTCACCTAACTGATATAATATTTAATACTGCCTTGAATGGTAGTTGAGGTGTATGGGTATGAGGTTCATAGCGGAGGCTTGATACTAGTATGTTTGCATTCCTAGTCCATTGAGACCTCTTCGCTAATTTCAATATTTGTTGAGTTTATATGATTGAATTCACTATTTGAAGTTGACAGAGCATTTGAGACTGGAGGAGATGAAACTGGAGATGATGGATCTGGAGTAGATAGTTCTAAAGTGGTTGAAACTGAAGACGCTGCAATTTATGTAGATTCCGAGGTTGGTTCTTTATCAGTTTCGATTATGGTAATGATAATAGTATTAGTAGTAGTTCTCTATTGGACTTCGCCGCCAGTGAGTGTTATACTCGGCCTGACCTTTGTTGGTGTTATGACTGTATAGATAGTTCCTTTTGTTCGTGTTCCATCTGTTCCAAGAAAGGTAGTAGTCTTAGGAATTATAGTAATAGCGTATGTTTCATTCCAATGTGAAAAAACAGCTGTAATAACTAAAGCGATAATAGGGTATTCATGTAGTAAATCATTGAAAACTCCAAGTTCTATTTCGCTGGCTCCCAAGAAGCTCCCTAAGCAGTATCTGATGTGAGATCAATATTAGTGGGTTGTTAGCATTAAACGCCGGAGTATATTCAAAAATCTAGAGACAAAACTGAAGGAATATTTAACGTCTACTGAGATGACACAATGATAGCGATTGTTAGGTGTCCATGTTGGACAAATCGAAAAAGACAAAGAGAAAGCTTCAAAGAACTTAATCGAGTATTTCTTAAAGAGACAGAAAAAATATTATAACCAAGGATTAGAATATACAGAATTTAAGTAAATTGCAATATAAATGTATACTTGAAATAGATTTTCCATCTTAATCCTTAAAATAAACGCCTATGTTTACAATTCCGAAAAATCAATGACTTTCATTATTCATTAATTGTTAGCTGTAATTAAATAATCAGCACAAAATCTTACATTAATGTCTACTGAAATAGTGAACCTACATGAAATA